>CAEMYA010000013.1:2653249-2702194 GCA_903131615.1 Diplodus sargus
ATACCCCCCCCACCCCCACCCCCCCTGCAAACACATACAAGCCAGCCCCTCCCCATGCCCTCCCTCTAACACACACACTCGCACACTCTGGAGGAGCAACGTCACTGAGCTCGGGGAATGAGTGGCTCATTAAGAAGAAGGATGTGATATTCTGAATAGAGACTGTGAGACTCCCAGCACGTCTATTTTTAGCTGCGATATCTCCATGGCAGTCACCGCGGCGTTGGTTAATTGCAGCCGCGGCCCCAGATACCAATTAAGAATGAAACAAATGCTTTTAAGGTGGGGTCTCGCTCCTCCCCGCTGTAAAGATCCTCGTGTCCGTCCTGGGTGGAGGCAGCGGCGCGTTCGCTCGCCGCGTTTCTTCCCCCCCCCCTTATCAAGTCGGGACATGCAGAGTGCAGCCAAAGCCTCAGTCAGGCTATTTTTAAATGAGCCCCTGTGGAAGGCTAGATCTAGATTTTCTTATTCATTATGGTTGCTTTCATATCTCCGGCCGTTGGATGTCAACCTATGCATTGATTTGCTTGTGAGCTTCTCAAAGGTAAGGGACGCATATGTGCTCAAGGATGTATATGTACACCTGACGGGTTTTCTTCTCCCCCCCACCCTCGCCCGTGCTTCGCTTATCCTGTGACTTGCTCTCCAGATTGGTGCCGTGCAGCGCAGGGAGGATGACACATCTTTCTGTCATTCGGCTTCCTCATGACATCCTGTTAGTTCATCCTGCGAGCGCTCTCGCCGTCCACCTGCCGAGAAAACAAACAGTGTCCCTCAACAAGCGCCTGATTTCCAGTTCATGAATACGAGGCTTCAGCGTCAGACCTGCCGTACAGCACGGACCAGTTTTTTGAAGTGGTAGTGATAATGATAATACTGCAGCGGCAGTGTTTGTCAGAGCTGACACAACATTTCCCACACAGTCAGTCAGCAGCGGTGGCTTTGTTCTGAGGTAACGTCATGGAAGGAAAGATAATACACGAGCTCCTCAAACAAACGGAACAAACAAAACCATGTCCGCATGTAAACGGACACACAGCCTTTTCTAAATCATGCCACTTCTCGGTTGGCCCTCACACGGCTGGATCCCCGGATGCGTTCCGCAGAATCTTACAACTGCTCGCCATGATGAACGTGAAATTTAAGGGTGTGAAAAGCCAATTAGTCCTCTATAAAGTACCCAAAAATTGGGGAGGGTAGGAGCTCTCAGCACTGACGACAGCACAATGATTCAGCCGGCGCGGGATGATAGCGGCTTTGATTGTTGTCGAGCTGCACATCACTTGCACGCTCTAGAAATAAACCGAACAGTTAACACGCCGATACAAAAAAAAGAAAAAAAAAAAAGAAAAACCCCAGCTCATTAATAATAGCAAGCCTGTAAGGATGTAGTGACATCTATTTGTGTAATCGTATCTTTTGTAATAAGCGATCTCTCTGATGCTCGGCACGGCTCTTGTGCGTCGCTGCCAACGAATGAAAGTCGAAGCCAGACCTCACATAGGAGCGGAATGATCAGAGTTTGCAAACAATTTGAAAAACACTGATGACACGGCGCCAAATATCAAAAAAAACATTTTTTTGTGATTATTCCAAAGCTACTGGCTCCCTTTTTGGCACGCAAAGAAAGAGTTGAGGGTGTAAATAAGGGGGAGGGCTTACATGGTGCATTATGGATCAAGAATACGCTAACTTCATTGAAAATGCACTTTGACTAACCGGCTTGTTTTCTCTCTCTCTCTCTCTCTCTCTCTCTCTCTCTCCCCCGTCCTCCCCTCTTGTTTTGTGTCTCTCTCCCCCTCCCTTCAGTTCCACCAGGTTAGAAGAGTGATGACCATCCTGTTCCTTACTATGGTTATTTCATACTTCAGTTGCATGAGAGCTGCGCCCCTGAGAGACGCCCCGGGCATGCGGGGCCATCGGACGGAAGGCTACTTGGGCGCCGCTGTGACGGCCGCGCGGGGCCACGGGACTCCGCAGAGCGGCGGTGGGCCAGGCCAGCGCGGGGAACTGCCCTCACTCACAGACACGTTTGAGCAGGTGATAGAGGAGCTGCTGGAGGTGGAGGGAGAGGCGGCACAGCTGGGACAGGGGGCTGATAAGAGCCAGGGAGGTGGGGGCCCATCCTCTGTGGTCGCCTCAGAGGCCAAGGATGTCGACCTGTACGACTCGCGGGTGATGATCAGCAACCAAGTGCCTTTGGAGCCGCCGTTGCTCTTTCTTCTGGAGGAATACAAAAACTATCTGGATGCCGCCAACATGTCCATGAGGGTGCGGCGACACTCCGATCCCTCGCGGCGCGGAGAGCTCAGCGTGTGTGACAGTATTAGCCAGTGGGTGACAGCTGTGGATAAAAAGACGGCAATAGACATGTCTGGGCAGACAGTTACCGTCATGGAAAAGGTCCCTGTCCCCAATGGCCAACTGAAGCAATACTTTTATGAGACCAAATGCAACCCCATGGGGTACACAAAGGAGGGCTGCAGAGGAATAGACAAGCGGCATTATAATTCCCAATGCAGGACAACCCAGTCCTACGTGCGAGCGCTTACCATGGATAGCAAAAAGAAGATCGGCTGGCGGTTTATAAGGATAGACACTTCATGTGTATGCACATTGACCATTAAAAGAGGGAGATAGTGTATAAAATGTATAGATTTTATTGAAGAGTTTAAAAAAGAGAATAAAGAGAAAATATCTATTTGTATATATACATAACAGGGTAAATTATTCCGTCAAATGAAAATTTTATGGACTGCATGTAAAAAAAGATGAAGTTTATACAGTAAAAGTGATACTACAGTCTATTTATTGAACATATTCATGACCTTGTAAACAATTAAAAAAAATCTGATCAGTCATTTGCGCCCAGTTTAAATTACTATATCACATTCCTCAAGACATTGTGATTTGTTTACGTTGCCAAGAATTAGAAAATGAAGGAAAAAAAAAAAAAGAAGAAGAAGAAAACAGGCAAGGAAAGAGAGAGGACAGTTCCATCTTCAAAAGCTTGCATGCTGCTTCAATTGTGAATCGAGAAATTCTCCACTTACAAAAAAGGATATGATGCTGACCAAAAAAAAACATTCCGTTTACATATTCAGCAGAAAACAACTTTCCTCTCAAGTAATTTATCTGTTTACTGTTCTAAACTTCTCAAGGTAATGTTGGAATTACATACTATGTCAAGGTGCTGTTGTCAAAGCTTTGCTGTTTATTTTTTTATCCCCACCAGAGGACAAGATATATATAAAAAAAAAAAAATCTCTATATATATATATATATAAAATTTATTCATTGACATGTTTCTGGGTTAATATTATTCATTTTGTATGTTGTGAAGTTGTTTGCAATATTAAACTGAAATATTTGAAGAAATAAAAATGACTATAGGCAACTGAAAAACCAAAATCAATGTCGGTAAAGTTTTAACAGTGCATTTCCAGGCAGAATAAACTTTATTTTGTACAGGCAGGCAGGCAGGGAGGGACGAAGGCGGGTACATTCTCACACACACACACACACACACACAAGCACACACACACACACACACACACACACACATGTGCATACCCACAAACATTGCCAAAACATTTCAGTATTGAACAACCATGATCATCAGCAGTGAATGCAGTTATTTAATCTTGTCAGGCTGCAAGAAGATGATGCATTTTCAGTTGCAGCAGATGGGTGATAGGTGGTGGCGGTGTTACGGGCGGAGAAGGAGACTTTGGCGTGATCTAAACCACTTCCTCGCATTACTGGAACACAAACCTTCTGTCTGTCCTTTGATACTTGGGCATTTCCACACAGATCTTTCGCAGATTCACTCCAGCTTCACACGTGACATTTCACAATAAAAGCGCCTACACGCACAAGAGTAGACTAGCACAAGAAGGCCGTGGTTGTTCGTGAGGCATGCCTGAGTTTGACACTGATGGATTCAGCCACCCGTACGTTTGTGTACAATACAAATATACACCCAACTTCTCAGTGCACTGTAATCCCACCTTTAAATATCTCTCTTCTTTCTGCAGTCGTACATTCACTGTCATCAGAAGGAAAAGTTTTGGTGTCAACATTCCCCACAGCAGACTTGAACTCAGTGCATTACATAGTGACAACACCTTGCTTGCCAAGTTTAGATGCCACAGTTTAAGGTCGTAGCAGGATCACAATAAAACATGTGCACGTTTTCATCTTAATATCACGGGACATTCGCAAATGTACCCGTAATATAACATCTTTCAGAAAGAGAAGACACTTCAACTGGAAGCTTCACTGATATCTCATATTTGCTCAACACTTGATCCAAACCACCTCATTTTGCTTCCTCGTCATCGATCTGAGGGTAAGTGTGACTTCTGAAGAGAACCGGATGTGCCATTTTGAGATTTGGGAGGGGGAACAAAACCAACACATGGCTGAGAAGAGAAGTCTAATGAACAGAGGAAAGATGTCCCACTTTCTTCTCTGCTCTTCAGAGGAGGCTGATGAAGACGCTGTAAGTTATTTTTCTTGTACGGAAGAACAAATAGAGAGTCTTTAAGAGCGCCATCTGAGCGAAATGACAAGCAAACAAAAGGCAACGAGCTTTCTTTTAAGAGCTCAAGTTATTTCAGAATTCAATCGTTCTATTATCCTATGGGAGGAGAAGCAGCCGCTGTGCCTTGCTCTTTAAAGAAAATCCACCTTAAGAAAGAAGTGGTATGATACATTAAAATGCGTTCAACATGTCTGAGCACTAACACATCCTCAGCACTTAAAACAATGAATCAAACCCTCTCTCGTGGATTTGAGACGAGGTATTCTGTGCTGCACTATTTATCATGAGTAGAGGCTTCAGGCTATTTTTGTTTAACAAAGCACAAGTAATATAAATCCACCGATCACTCAGTAATGCACAAAGTGGCTCTGAAATCACCAGTTGTCTTCGAGCCAGGTGGATGTTTGCAGTTAAAGGCAAGCCTGCATTATCTTTTGTGATCATAGATCATGCATGAGAACAGGTCTTACAGCACGATGTAGGATTTCTATGAGTGAGATCTGTGGCTGAGGCATGAAGACAAAAAGAAAGGTGGGGGGGGGGGGTCAACATTTTTACACATGAATCAATAAGAGGGACAAAATGTGCTGCTTTCGCTGCTAAATCCAAGTCTGATTTGCCTCTGGTCACGCCTCATTTTCGTGACGTCAGAGCAGGTGTATTACATCAGCTGTCGGAGGCAGACGCTTTGTGTTTCATTACCAACTGGGGTGTGGTCAGAAATGAATCATGCTTGAAAGTTTCAGCCCGCAGAGAGCAGTGCAGCAGCAGTTTTCTGCAGACTTGCCTGCTGGAGCCTCAACATGTGCTGCAGTAAACCAGTAGAGGGCAGCAGAGAGAGAGAGAGGGAGAGAGAGCGAGAGCTCCTCCAGAGTGTCAGCGAAGAAGTCAAAGAAGCTTCTGGCTGGTCCCTGGCTAGTTAAAGGTCCATGGTTCCTGGTCAACACGACATTGTTTGTATATGTGCAACAATCCTTTGCGAAGTGAGCATCCATGAATGCGATCAGTGCGGCTGCTTAATGAATAATACAGTAACTCACAGATGCGTGCTGATTCTGCTGACTGTGTGATCATTAAATTATAATGTGAGAGTGGGAACATTCATTACTGAAGGCACATTTCAACAAAACATCTGATAATTTATGGGTTATTTGGAAATGTATGATCCATACAAGATGGTAAAACACTGAATAGTTAGAGAAGAGGCCTTCAGTGTTGTCACACGATCAACCATTGACAACGGATTACAACACGCTCGGTGGTCGGTGGCTCGTCCACTTTACGAGGATCACGCGAACGCACCATGACACTGGCAGCTAGCCTAGCCGGCTAACTTGGCTAATCTGATTTATCGTCTCGGTTAAGCGCACGTAACGCTAGCACCGGATTACCAAATTCAGTTTTCCATATCTAGCGTTTAACACAGTTTCTATCTGACATTTAATAGCCGCTCATTTCGGAAATGGCATCGCTTGGGGAGCCTGTTCGGCTGGAAAGAGGTAAAGTTAATAGGCTAGCGTTAGCTTAGAAATATTTGTTGTGATGCCAGGGAGACATTAACCTAGCTCAGCTAGCGTGAGCCAAACAGAGCTGCTGGATTTTTTTTTAACATCATACCTTCTTGTTTAGTGGGGTAACAATGCATAAATTATACTTTGCGGAGACACAATTTTTATGGCTTTGACCCTTTTGTCTACATCCGTGGCACAGAGATGAATTAACGATAGTTTTTTTTAACGACTACATTGTTTTACTCTGGACACAAGCTAACTAGCTAATATTAGTAACAACACAGACTGATGGGTAAATCCAGCTTGTTTGTCAAATGCTCAATGTATGTTTTCATAAACAATTGAGGCTTTAATTCACTTTAATAGCCGCTTCATCATCATCAGCACCAATGCTGATAGAGAGGCGATATTTGTTACCAATTTTAATTCGGGCATTGACTTCCTATGAACAAGATGCTTAGTTCCTGCTGTGTCTGTTTATACACAGTGGATATTACATATCTCTACCATCTATGTAATGTAAATATGGGCGAGTAAATGTATATGAAACGTTCTCTTCGTTATTGAGTATACTGAAATGTTGAATGTCATTTAGAATTCCTTTTAAGCGGCAATTAGCACAGATTAGCAGAGTAGTGAGCTCTCCATGTAAGAACGAAATCAACTCAAAATGCAAAAATTGGAGGATAGTTTTTGCCATTTTCCACCAATTTCACTTGGTTGTTAAGTCTTTGTGACATAACAGATAATGAAGGCGACAAATGCAATTGCACGTAAAACATTAAGTTAATGATATGCGAACACTGAAATGTACTTTGTGAAGGTGATGTATATGATTTAACACAATATCTCGCTTCATATATCTTGATGATATGGGAGATAAACAGTGCAGTAAGCCAAGACAATCATACCCACAGGGATAAAGTATTTAAAATCAAAACAAGTCTAGGTCAATTAAATCTCAGACTAATACATGTCAAATGACAGAAATTTGATTACCATTTTAGCAATTAGTTTGTTTTTGGTAACACTAAGAATTTGTTAAACTTATACATATATACTTGCTTTTTAGTTTCAGATCGGCACTGATCGAGTACTGTCTTTCAAACAGGGAACAGTCATTGCCTATGTGAATGCTTCCACTTGCAGCTGTCAATTAAAAATCCCGGTAATGTATTTGTTCTTTTGACAGATATTAATCGTGCTGTTGAACTGCTTGATAAACTCCAGAGGACAGGGGAGGTGCCTCCGCAGAAGCTTCAGGCGCTGCAGAGGGTCTTACAGAGCGAGTTCTGTAACGCTGTCAGAGAAGTAAGACTCTGTTCTTCTTAAAACACTTGAATGTGATATGGTATTGGTACACTTTTCTGTTGTGTTTGAAAACAGAGATTGGCTTGATTACTTTGTAGTCATGACCAACTATTGTCTAACGCTGTCTTTTCAGGTTTATGAACATGTCTATGAAACGGTGGACATCAACAGCAGTCCTGAGGTCAGGGCCAACGCCACAGCTAAGGTAGGCCTCAAAGACCATCTATTGCACAAATATTTGACTTGTGCACATTTTTTTCTTTTCTCAGTTTTTGACCATTTGTTTTTTTGAAGTTGCTCAAGTTTGACACTTCATGCCTGTTAAATACACTAAATTGAATATATTTGCAAAAGTTAAACACCACTTTATTTATAGGCTACTGTGGCAGCTTTTGCAGCGAGTGAGGGACACTCGCATCCCCGCGTCGTTGAACTGCCCAAGACAGAAGAAGGTCTGGGTTTCAATATAATGGGTGGAAAGGAGCAAAACTCGCCGATATACATTTCACGGATCATCCCAGGAGGCATCGCTGATCGGCATGGAGGCCTGAAGAGAGGCGACCAGCTTCTCTCTGTTAATGGAGTGGTAAGTTCAATTTGCAGAGTCTGTAAAACACTCTTCAGTCTGATGTACTGATGTATTTTGCTGTAAATTTAGTCATTCCCATACAAAGCCAGAGAGTTGTTTATGTAAACTTTGCTTCAATAACCACTAGGTGATGAAATAAGTGCATCTTATGTTCACTTCTTGTCAAGTCAGTTTTATTTATATAGCCAAATATACTGAATTTGAATCCTGTCATTCTGCTGTGTAGACAACACTTCAGATTTCAAACAGTTCAAACTGAACAAATCAGAATTCAGGACATTCAAGCATGCGCCGCTGCATGTAGAGGGCACATTCTTTGGTTTTTATGCTGTTCCTTTAATAGCTGCTGGTTTTAGGATTGCCAAGATATAGATAAAGCATAGCTAAGATAGAAGAATACTGCTGCCATGCAAATATGGATCGAAATAATAGAAAGGAATATCCGAAATCTGAATCTGAAAATGCTTAATGAGGAAAGTGTGTTCAACACGTTTATTAGGCCTCAGGGATACATTGTGTACATGTACAGTATGTTTTGGTCATAGTGGGAGTGTAAACATTTAAAAGAAATATAACTCCACAGAGTACCTTTTTTTTTAAAGCCTCTTCACCGCTACAACATTCAGCAGTTGCCTGTTGTGCTTAATTTGAAGTTCCAGGATCGGCCAAAGACAATCATCCAATTGACTTTCTCAATAAAATGTCCAAATTACAATCTTTTTTTATGGTAATTTGAACCACACTGCCAAAGCTTATGTTACATTTATTGAAATTTCTTTAAAAAAAACAGACCTCATTGTTCCTTTCAGAGTTACTACATACCTTGTGCTTAACAATATATTCCTTTTTTGGTTAATAAACCCATAAAAACGGTAGATTTAACGGTTGTAATTTCTTTTTGTGAGAAAATCTTACAGTACGTTTCTTTGTTTTCCCCAGAGCGTGGAAGGTGAGCACCATGAGAAAGCTGTGGAACTCCTCAAAGCAGCTCAGGGCACCGTGAAGCTGGTGGTGAGGTACACCCCCAAAGTCCTAGAGGAAATGGAGTCACGCTTTGAGAAAATGAGGTCGGCGAAGCGCCGGCAACAGAACAGCTATCCCCAGTAGGATTTTTCCGTGTTGATGCCCAGCTCCCATATCTCTCCTCCTCGAGCCTTCTGGCCATTTATTCTGGTCTCTTTCTTATCTCCCTGCCCCCCCCCCCTTTCCCCCCAAAACATAACAAACACACTACAAATTTAGCTTTAGTTCCTGCTCACACGTACTGTATATTGTGCTTCTACCTTTTTTCTGTAGCATTTTTATTATCTGCCATTGTTAGACAGGAGACAACAACTCTAGATGAACACTAGAATGATCATGATTGTCAGTGTAGGTGGTCACTCACACGTGTGCATTATTTTTGAATTGACAATTTGAATGCAAAGCTATTGAGACCAACTACACAATCCCTTAGACTGGAAAGGTAGTGTTTTTAATTGTTTTATCACAGCCCACTACCAAGTGCCTCAGGGCAACATGTTTATCTTATGTACTGTGTTCACCGTTCTTTTTTCTCTCTCTTTTTTTTTAATAGTTTAAAGTCAAGTCTTGGTAATTAAATGCTTGTGGCAGGAATTGCATCATGCTTTGCATCTATTGTTTTCATTTGATTTGATATGAATACATGCAAAACATATGTGAAACCCTTTAATTGTGCAAGCGTAAAAAAGCCACAGTTTTGATTTTTATTTATATGTCAGAATAGTGAATCTTTGGAGGAGTTAATGACATTTTGAATCTATTAAAAAGATAGCTGTTTGTTTGAAGATAAGGGAAACCACTGAAAGGATACTTCAAAACAGAAGTGATGGATTATCTTAAAGGTTTTTCTGGGCTTACCCTTTGAGTTTTCTAACTCCATACTACACTATTAAAAGCTCAGTAAGTACTGTAAGTGATGTAATGGGGTCTCAGCAACTCCTGAACTAAATTCCTGCCACCACAGAGACTCACATTTTTTACTTTTATCCAAGTAATAAATCAGAAGCGTTTACCTACATGAGACGAGATTTAACCTCTTCAACTTCTGATTAATTTTGTCCTCTTGACATAGATCAGAAACTTTCTTCATGTCCTGTTGTTTCCTTTCCCAGATAAAATACTGATAAATAATGATGAAAAGTCACTTACTTATCATTTGTCTTTGATCTTTTCATAAAACCGCCTGTTAGCATTGTTTGCATCATTCAGTGAAAATTCAAAATGAAGAAAAATAAGATATTCGCAATATGACGCAATCTGATGAAAGTAAACAATCTCTTTAAGTCACAATAATGCCTGACATGAGCTGTCATCGTTTTTTTGACAAATGAACTGGCAGATGTTGATATCATACTCGCTGTATATGGCTTCTACATATTCATCAACACTTTGCAGTCTTTAGAGGATTGTGCTTTAAATCTGTTGTATTGGCATATTGTTTTTAGTTTACAGTGAATGAAACATTTCCTGATTTAAGCTTTCTATTTATCCTGGTAATCACTGATATTCCTAAAGGACTAAAGATAAAAGTTGACACTGGCGCTTGGATAAGATAACTATTAACCTTGACGATCAGCAAATTACTTTAAACTTTCAGGCCTCTGTTTCATGCCGATTTCTTTGCATACCTCACCATTTTTCTTTCATCATCCCTGACACTTGTCTTTGTACATCATATACTGTAATACACAAACTGCTCATCATGTTAAAATAAGAATGATAATGGCACACATTTTATTACTCAATACTGCCAAACAGTCTTCGTTTGTTCTGATACTGGGAGTTAACAGGTTGATGTCCAAACGGTGTCAATAACCTCCAATAAACTGTATATCTAGGCTCTCTTGCTGCGTTTACATATACAACACATATAAACACAGTTTTTGTAGTTTTAAAATGTTTGCAGAATGCATGTTTAGCTTTCACACTGATATTCCCCTGTATCATGAGAAAAAAAAGTCTTACTTTAAAAATCTTACAAGCCCAAATCCTGCCCCTATGCCTGGATGCAACATGTCAATCAAACTTACCTTTACTCTGTTCTGTATAAAGAAAACAAAAGTGGGCATTCAGAGACTTTTCTTGCTTTCCCTGCAAAGGCGAACCGTCGTCATCCAGTCAAACATCAAAATATCCCCAGACCAAATTTAATTTCAGATGTGTATTACGTTTCCATTGTAGAAGTAACATCACACATATATATATAAGTGAACACGGCTTCATCCAGTCTCAGGATCAACAGCTCACATAATTGAGACAAGAAGGTAGTAATGGGTGAGATTGCTGTGATTTATCTAACTGATGTAGAAATCAGATTGTGGATAATTTAACAAACACGGCAGAGTGTAAAAGCACAAAAACGATCAGTGTGGTCTCTTTCTTGATGATGTCATTCTAGTCCTCGACTGTTTGAACCGCTCCCCACGAATGCAGTGTAGTTGAATCCAGTGGAGTGCCACTGTGCAGGTGCAGACATCCGAAATGGCCTCACTGCTGTTTATTTTCTTATGTAGCAGCTTTTATGATGTAGTGACTGCAGTTCTTTTCTTTTTTGTTGTTTTATCCATCATCTCTTAACACACAAGTTAATTAATGACAGCTGCCTGTGACATCAATTGCTCCACTCAATTGTAGATAGCTTTGAATTTTTTAAGTTGTTCTAGGTATTCAAAAATATGTATTGCTTTTTCCAAAATATGCTTGGGCTTCAACATTTGCCCTTAAAAAAAACACAACTTAGCATTTCTAATTGCGCTGAAATTCATCACTTACTGCTAAACACGCAACTATCACTGCAAGGTTGGGGAGAGATTGGATCAGCCGGTGATGTGACGTTGTTTTCTTAATATACACCTATGGAGCTAAATTTGCAGTTTGCTAAAGTAACATTAAGAGCTAAAACAGAAAATTCACTTTGGTATCTTATTGTTATTTATAGTCACAGTCTCTGAGTGTGTCCATTATTACCCTCCACATCAATTCAAAGAGTGCTGTTCCTTTGAATTTCAAGTTTAAGGTGTCACTAACTTTTATTGAATTGTGTTACCTTCAATATTCCTTTTATTAGTGCAAGATAAATTCTGATACATGAAGAGCACATGGCCCAGTTTGTGTGGTTGTGCTTACTGTAATCCCTCACTCCTAATGAAAAATGCAGAATTTTGGGTCAATGTAATAAAATGAAACACACATTACTGCAAAAACTGAATGCAAATCAATAATCTATG
Source organism: Diplodus sargus (assembly GCA_903131615.1). Taxonomy (NCBI): domain Eukaryota; kingdom Metazoa; phylum Chordata; class Actinopteri; order Spariformes; family Sparidae; genus Diplodus; species Diplodus sargus. Next base: position 2,665,457 of record CAEMYA010000013.1, read on the forward strand.
CAAGGTTATTTAAAGAAAAACTTTGGAAATATCTTGTAATGGTGCAAAAATAAAAAAGGCTGTAAATTTACTGCAGAATGTTACTTAAAATGACTTTTTAAAAATTGTACCGAGACCTGTCTAATGTAATATGACATGCTCAACAATTTAAGGAGCGCTGCACTCAGACACATTGGAATTTCTGATCTTATAAAACATTTACATTGTTTGTTATCTCATAAAAGTAGTCGCAGTGAAAACTTCCATATGATATTAGCCTTGCTATTTAATTAATGATTGTCAGGATGCGTACAGAAGAATAGGCTTATGTGAAAGCGTGGTTAGCAATAGCTCACTCCTGAGGCGACCTTGAACATACTGTACTTTTGTTCGAGGCAGAGAATTTAGCAGAAGAGTCGGGGTGTATATAAAAAGTTTGAAAGGTTTTAATATAATGTATAGTTTGTCACTTGTTTTGTGTTTTATCCAGCACTAGCTCGCTAGATTCGCAGCATACACACATGTATAGTAAATCAGGAAAAAATGTAATGAGACTTGGTATTGATATTGCACAGTCACACACTCTCCACTGAATGTCACTGACCATCGTCGAACTTAGTTGCACCATTTTGTGAAATACCCTTCAACTTTCTACCTGTTTTCCTTGTCTATATATTGGAATGGTCAATAGAGTATTTTTTATAATACTTTTCTTTTGATATTTTTCTCAATTTTTATAAGTGATTTTTCCTAAAAAACAACAATACCGGGAATGATTGGTACTTCCATTTTGACTGTGTACCAGGGCCATATCAGCGAAGCCTCTCTGAGAAGCAGCACTGACGTCGGGCGGTTGCAGAGATCTCTCGTCTGTATGAATTTACAGACGTCAGAGATGAACTGTCTGATGTCTTCACTTCTTCTCCGAGATCTCAGCTGATTCTCTTTTCTTTCTAGTACCAAGACCAAACTCGCGACATTTGTGAAAACTTTGATAATGTTTTGAAATGTTTTAGTCAGTGCTTGTTTAGGATTATTACCGGTAGATTGTGTTGTGTTATTTTTGTGTTCCCTGGTTTCTTACCTAATTTACTGTGTTACATTGATGTGGAATGTAAAATGTTGTGATGTAGAACATAATGATTAATTGGATCGGAGCTAAATAAACTAAATATAAGTAAATGTATCACTTTTGAAGGTCTTCTTGAACATCTTTTCCACTCCAGCATCTATTTTAGTTTTAGACAACACACGTAGCACCAGGAACAACCACCAAAGAGACGTCCTGATCAAAACGATACGGGAATAAATGATAAAATGCCTCTTAGCCTTTAGTTCAGGTTTTTGTTTCGAACATGTGAGACTTCTATAAGTTGTCTTTTCTCATTACAGTTATTGTGCCTGACACAGATAAGTGTGGTAGATGTTTCATGTTAAGTAAGAGCGCTTTTTGATGTTGCGAGAAACGTGAAAATCTTGGCCGTCATACAGTGTTGGAACTTAAAAAGGAACTTGAATTCTCATTTAAGTTGAGTTTGTTTTCTGACAAGTCTGACATTCTTGTCGACGTGCACTGCAGCTGCAGCAGCAGCAGCTGCGTCAATAGATGTTCTCCCTTCCTCCTCGAAGCTCCTCTTTCAATATCTTGCCTTAATTGTATGAAAAGCAGGAAGCCACTTCAGAGATGGAAATAGACAGCCGGTGACTGAGAGATCCCAAGCAGCAGAAATTACGTACTGTCCATTTATAATAGAGCACTTTAAAAGAGTTTTGTTTTTTTTGGACTCACCATTTCATAGCCATAATAAAACCGTGCGTTGTAAGTAAGTGGAAACATTCAAATACAGCTACAGGGATGCACCGAGTGGTTTCCTGTTATGGCCCCCTCTGGAAGCCAAGGACTACTTTTCTCCCATTAGATGCAAGTAAAAATAAATAAATAAATACAAATTCCGTGAATAGTTTTTCTTTTATATTGACCACAAGCGAAGCGAAGCGAAATATATTACATTTTAGTAACCTTGCCAGCATCAGAGCACTCATATATTTATATATTGTTTTATAAATGCATCCCATCCACAGACCTTTTTTCACAGCCGATATTTTGACTCGTCATCGCATTAAAAGCACAGGGGTTACTAGAACATTAATGAAGGAGCACTTCCAGCAACTTACGCAGTGCAGAAGTGATTAATGTGATCAGTTACAAAAAAAAAAGTATTACTGTTATTAAACATCCACTCACCTACAAATATGAAAAATGACTATATTACCTAAATGTATTTGTCTACAAATCCTGCCTGTTGTACATAGACAGAGCGCATACCCGCACTGGATGTAGTTGTGTTTCAAAGGTGTTTTCACTCAGATACATCCATACATTCTCTGAGAGGAGCGCTATAAGAGGAGCTCAGTGGTAGATCAGTGGCTGGTTGCCTGGAACCAAACAGTGCATGTGACAGCGATTCATTAAAGCTGGTTGTTCACACTACAGCTTGAGACCAGAGCACAGCTGCTGGTTTCTCATGGTGTGGATCCAATCCATTGCAGAGTGTCATGTCACTTCGTCTTTTCTGGCAACCGAAATCAATCACACCCGGGAGCAGGTCCAGCACCAGCAGCAGGGGCTGAGGGCGAAGCAGGATGCCCAACTGGACGAGGAGCCAAATCAGCAGTAAGAGCAGACAGGAAGAAGAGATTGATGCGTGTTAATGTACTGTAAAGTAAAACACACATGCACTTACACACAGAGGTTGTTTTGAGGTAACGGTTCGGGAAGATGGTCCATTGGTGAACACTAAATGGAGAAATGAGACAAAAGCGCCAACTTTACAACAAAGTAGACAATTGCAAATAACGTAATGACTCCTAGTTGTGAATAAATGAATATATATCCTCTGATGTGGAGATTTATATTTGCAGTACTGCAAGACTGTAAAGACACAAATGACAGAGATGCAGTCTAAAGAGAGATTAAACAAATCAAAGAACACACAAAAACAGAATTCTACCGCAGCCTGAAAATCTGTGTTATAAAAAATATTGGTTGATTTACTTTTGAATATCATCTATTCGAATATAATTTAATATTGTTGCATAGTTATAAACAAAATATAACATACATACTTTAAATAAATAAATTTAGATAAATCAACTTAAGAAATATAACCCACATTTTCAGGACAAAAAGGAGGTGAACATCCTACACTTAAACACATATCTCTTGCATTTTCACTGCCATTTGTATTTAGGTGATTGAAACAGTTTTTTTAGGTTTGACATATCGTGTATCAGTTCATTAATTAAATATTTGCCGACTTATGTTGCTGCAGTGTTTGGACAGCACAGAAGCACATCCTGCTTGTGCCGTTGAGAGTTTACATTACTCGCTCCGGTACAGCAGGGGGCGATTTAATTCTTCTCGAGCTTTTAATGGAGACGAAGAAGAAGAGAGGTTTCTTCCGCCTTCATCCTGTGACGTAACTTCCTTTCTGTCCGTGCTAACCTCGAAGTGAACACGCGTTCGCCTGTCTTGCAAGTGAGTTTCTTTTTACACTATCAAAAATATGTTAAACACAGGCGTGAGTGAGCATACTATCGCAAGAAATAAGTAAACTTAAAACCCCACTAGCCGAGAAACCTTAAAAAGCGGCATTTTAGTGATATTAATACATTTTTGTACCGCAGTGTCGGCGGTGGCTAAGCAAGCTAGCTAATGATAGCGGTGCTGTTGAACGCGCCACCACATGGGTGTAAAAAAAATGTAACTGAAGATAAAGCGTCAGATTTTACATGAATTTTCCGACTAAATCTAACTTGTAGTAACTAAAGGGACTTGATGTAGAATTTTTTAACATGGAGTCCTCTGTTGGCTCACTGCAAGTCAAAAGATGCTCAGATTTGGTGCAAGACAATGCTTGTTACTACCAGAAAATCAGCACCGACGTGTCTAGCAGCGACTTAAAACTGTCATGCCAACCGAGAAATGTGTTGACATTAAAGTATTTGCCAATATGTAGTTATGATGTGCTCAAGCTTTAATACAAGTAGCAGCTTTGAGGCAAAGGGATAAGTTAACACCAACCTGAAAGTTGACAGCATCACTACACTGTTAGGATTTGTTGAAATTGCTAAATTGAAGGCCACTTTTATGTATGTAAACTGAGTCTTTAGTCATACATCCTGACACTAAAACTGACACATGAAAGACTAGAAAAAAAGGTAAATGTTGGCAGGTGGTGTCAGTTAATGCTTTTTGCCAAGAGATGCTGGTAAACGGGCTCCTTGAGGACACAGTTCAAGCCTAGTGACATGCTTGATTGAATAAATGTCTGAGTATTTTAAATGGTGTTTTTAGAATCGAAGAAATGTATTGCATGACCTAACTCACAAAACGGATTACATGCTGGCCAAGCCTGTACATGTCTCTTATTTGCTGAAACATCTACACAGTTTGAACCTTCCTGTTTTTTTTGTGTGAAATTATTCAGGATGCGTTACGTTGCTGCTTACCTGCTCGCTGCCCTCGGTGGCAATGAGAACCCCGAGGCCAAGGACATCAAGAAGATCCTGGAAAGTGTTGGTATTGAGGCCGATGACACCCGCCTGGGCAAGGTACAGAGCAGTCTGCTCCTTTGTTGTAATGCTGTTATGGCAGTAGTAGTAATTGTCTTTGGGATTTCACAAATATATCTCTCAACAGGTCATTACTGAGCTTGGCGGCAAGAACGTGAATGAAGTGATTGCTTCAGGTGAGTTTACCAATGTGCCACTTGTATTTTGATGAAAATGTTTTGATTTTTTTTTACATTGGTATGTCTGTCATAGCAGCAACATGTAGGATTTTAAAAATGAAATTCCTGAGTTCATCAAATCTTAATCCAGACTGTCGCACAGGAAAGTGATACAGTTGGCCTGAATTTGTTTCAGGAGTTTAGTTATTGTGACGAGCAGTGAATTCCGTAAATATCTAAGAATTGTACAAACATGCTAAAAATGTAAGAATCTGGTCTCCCTATTAATAATTTGACTGTCTGCTAAATGTGGTTAAAAAAATACAGGTACACAGCATTTTGACAGAAGTCAGGTTGAAAAAAAATCTCATCTGCAGTGAAGCACCGTTATTTTGGGCCATCAAGTGTTATTTTCAAAACGCGATCCTGTCTGTGGAGAAACAGTTTCTACCCCGCTCAAGGTGGACAGAATCATATCACAACCTTTGACTCTTATTGGTACATTAGAGCTTTGTTGCACTTACCTCACACCTCAATTACAGTAACAGTCTTGGAGGCTAAATTCTCTGCAGTCAGAGATAATAAGTGTTGATCTCACTTAAGTAAAACTTCAAAATGGATTAAAAGGTTCCTGCTATGCGGCCTTGAAAAGACTGCATTAAAACTACGTCAGAGTGTTACTTTACAACTTAATTGCCACATTATATGCAACGATAACAAGATGGTGTTTCTGACCTCTATCTCGTTTCTGGCTGCTCGGTGTTGATGTTATCACTTGTGCTTCATGTGTGCCAACTCGTGTCTCCTCAGGTTACGGTAAGCTGGCCAGCATGCCAGCAGGCGGTGCTGTAGCGGTTGCCAGCTCTGCGGCTGCTGGCTCAGGCGGAGCCGCAGCCCCTGCTGCAGGTGAGCATTACAGCTTAGCACCTTGTTTGTCAGCATCAATGACACCTGGCACACGGGGCCTTTACCTTCACTTTGTATGTTAATATGATTACATGTTGCCAAATCAGTTTAGTCATCAGTAGTTAGTTTTTCATGGGATTAAAAGTTACAAATCTACATAATTTGCACCTGCCAGGCTATACCTGGTGGGTAAAGATCATGTAATAGTTCAAGTTAATTTTTGGTCAGATTTGTTGTAATTTGTATATTTGTTTGTATTTACGTAATTATAGGTAGTGACCTTGCAGTAGACATAAGTAGTTGACTAGAATGTGAATGATTACATGATGTTGACTTTGTATGCATAGATTTGAAAAAATGTTGTAGTGATTATGGCAGGAATTAATATCAAATTATTCTTGTTTTGCAGCTGAGGAGAAGAAGGAAGAGAAGAAAGAAGAGTCTGAAGAGTCCGATGACGACATGGGATTCGGCCTGTTTGACTAAACTTCAAACAATGAATAAAGTTTTTAAAAAACTCAAAGCTATTTACTTGTCTTTTTCACTGCAGAACACATGTATTTTATCAGTTTAGTAGGATAAGATGGAATGGGTGCTTCCTCCACTGGGGTTAGGTGTTAAAGCGGCTACTTGTATCCCAGGGATTTTTAGAAGACAGGACATTTAAGAATTAAATACTTGAGGTTACATTTTTTATTTTTAAAAACTGACCATATTAAAAGAGGCTCAATGTTGGTTCTTAATATTTGGGACCAAACTGGTCTGGTCTTGGTATTTTAACAATGTTCAGCAATAATTGTGCTGTAGGACACCAGAGCAGCTACCTGTCTACTCATGGATGGTGTAATTGAGTCCAGTGACCAGCAGATAGCGCTGTTGAATTCTGCACCATAAATAGGAGTGAACGATGCATGAGTTTAAAACGTTCCAAATTATACATGAGGATAAGCATCCCTGCACCAGACTGTGGCCGTGCTGTAACCTGCATTATTTGCTGCTACGTTAGCAAAAAACCAACAGGTGCAGGTGACCCGCTGGCATAACACGAGTTCATCATGTGAGAACTGTCATCAGAGATGCAGTATGCAAACTCACTGTAAACTCGGAACACAAATAGTTAATGAAAAGAAATTAAGTGTGGTTCACTTTTAAAACCAAGGAGGAAAATCATTGCCATGTGATAAAGACAAATGGTTAGCAATAAAGCCAGTGTTTAGCGCTGCCAGTCCGCGGGGGAAAAGACTGCTTGATATGCACCATTTCCATTTATCCAGTTGTGGAAGGAGTACTTTTGTCTTTGACTTATGTATCAACACCTCAGTGAAAAAGTTAGTGTGCTGCATTCAAACATTGACGTACTACATTTTGATGCTACTGGCGAGTAGCATCAAAATGCACTTAAAAGTACCAAATGTAAATATTATGCCAAATTGCCCATTTCAGAATGATACATATCACTTGACAATATCAAAGCTGGTAGAGATGTGGCTAATGTTGAATTGCTCTCAGTTTTGAGGCTAAGAGTGTTTTAATCAGTGAAAAATAACTCGGAGGTGAAATTTATAAAGAGCAAAGACGAACCTTCACTCCGTAAGTTTTAATCAGGTCAACCAGTGTCATTAAATGTTTGTAGCTCAACATCCTGCAGTCTGTACAGTGAACGGCATCTTCTGTCCCAGACTCTTGATTTGAGTGAGGAGAAACTTGCACTCGACTGTCATAACGACACCAGACCTTTGACCATATTAAAAACGTCTTTATTTTCTTTCTTTACGCCTCTTCAGTGTAACAGATGATTACAATTTATGACACTGTTACAAAACAATTTCGAGACCAATAGAGGGTGACTGAAGTGTATGATTAACAGCTGTCCGTACGTACATTACACTGTGAGGAAATGCTCTAATCCAAAAATCCAAGATAAGCTTTTTTTGTTTTGGGAACAGCACTTGTGCCTCTCACGAGGTGCTTTCTAATAGATACACTTGTATACTTTCTAACTCACTTTGTCTCCCACCATTGACACTTAACCCACACTTTGGTTCAGATCCTTTAGAGCTGTTTGGTCAGTGGTGACCTCTTGAGTATTCATAAAACAAGCTCAAACTATTTACTTTTATCATGGTAACTAATGCAGTATGTCTGAGTAAGACAATTAGTCATGTCCTCGTGTGTGACAATAAGACTGTCACGCAATACCCAACTTCTTAAGTTTTGCAATGCCACTGGATGGAGCTGAGTCACATCATGTGTTCAAAGCTGAGTCTTAAGATTATGCCTCTATGTGAGTGTTTTGTTAATTGAGTTGAATGTCTGAGGAGAGAGTTTGTTATATTCTGTACATAACGTTGTCTTCTTCTCTGGTACTTGGTCCTTTTCTCGCGCTCTGACGCTCCTAATCCTAAATATTCTGCTGAAAAAAGGGAGCCAGTTAATTCATTCACAGTCGTGGGATAGGGGCACCGCAGTGTTCTTTCTAGATATTACAGTTACATACAGGGGTGGAAGGGTTACTTTAAAAATATATTCCAATAAAGTTACTTATTACCTGTTAAAAAATGTAGTCAGGTACGTAATCCAACTATCACAGTTTTAAAGTAATGTAACTTGATTACTTTCTGTTACTTCTGGATTACCTCAGTAGCAAGCAATATGCAAATATAGAGAAAAGGGATATCAATAAGATTACTTTTATGTAATCTTAGTAACAAGTGTGCATACGTTTGTTCTTGGTTACAGATTAGTATATTAGTCTTTATTTGAAAGGATAATCAACATTTTTCATGAAAACGTTGGTCACTGACTGACTCTCACCTAACCCTAACCCTAGATCCAACTATGTGATCCAAAAAAGTGTCACTACGAAAAGGTACTGATCGACTCCAAATGGCCTGAAACATGCTCCTCAACACTTTGTGGAGGAAGCATTTTGGCCCTGACACTTCTTGGACCCATTAGAAAGTTAAATACATCATAAATTAGCTCTTCCCTTGTCGTGTTTGGTGTCGTAACACAAAATCTTGTTTAAGATACAAATAAACTGAGCTTCTTGACCTTTGCCACGCTGGTGGCCAGGCGACAAGTTTTAGTTAAACGGAGTGATTGCAATCCTTCAACATTTGCCTAGTGGATCAGAGATATATTATACTTTGGCAGCCTCTCCTTAGTCAGATTGATGTTTTAAGCTCTGATAACTTAATGTCCGAGTAAACTCTTCTCAGCTCCCCTCTCATGCTTGTTTCAGTACATGTCAGTGCCCTTTATGATGGGTTTCACTGCTTTAGGCCCCTGAAAAAGTTATTAGTTCAGACATGTTCATGCAATCATTCTTCAAAACCAACACATTCAGAAAAAAACTCTTAAAACTGTTTAAGACAATTAAATGCTGAATCCATCTTTTACACATCATGTCTAAAAAAAGTCAAGGTGTATTACCAGCAAAACCTAATCAGAAGTAAAAATAGTCATTAGTCACAGTGTAGTAATAGGATTTTTTTTTTGTAAACCGCAGGACAAGGTGGGTCTTATTTAACTGCTTTACATATAGTGATATATATAGCCTAGTGATAGTGAAATTAATCATTTACTAGTCTGTGTCATTCATTAATCAGACGTTTCCATAAAAAAAAATCTAAATGTCAGCAAGAAGCTCTCAGACAAATCAAGTTGAGTCAAACGTTCATGATTTTCCTCTGAAATTAAGAGAATGTAAGTGTGGTTGTGTAGATGTATAAAGGGCCATAAAGACAAAAAGTAAAAGTATTGAGCATTTTCCGTCAAAGAGAGGGAAAAAAACATGGAAAAACCCGACGGGCACGAAAACATGACGGTGCAGCCTCCATGCCCCGCCCTCTTACGGTCAGTGACGTCACGGCCCGTACCATCTTCTTATTAGCGGGGGTTCAGGCCGAGACAGCTCACAGTCGATCCTCTTGTTAGCGGACAGTGAAGGTTACCTGCTTCAACAGTGCTTGAACGGCAACCTCTCAACTGTCTTCAAACAACCTTGGACGGGAATAATCACTTTGATCACTCATCCTATCATCGATCACAACAAATCCAATTTTAATCACCTCGAAACTTCTGGCTTGCCAGTTTATACTAAACACGTTTAGCTTGCTAGATATACCTGTTTTGCTAACGGTGCGAGCAACTCCGACAGCTTTCCGACCTCCTGACAAGAAGACCCGCCGAGACTGGTAAGAATATTTATCCAAGTCTTCCTTTCATCGTATATATTCGCTACGTTAATGTTTTAAGGTGTTCGGCAGGGCAGATGTATGGTAACGTTAGCACTGGTGCGGTTGTTTATCTGGTTGCCGCCGCCGTTGGTGTGGCCTTGACGCAGTTGGCTTCAGCCTCGCGCAGACTTCAGTGCCAGGTGTGCGCCACAACAACAATGGTGCTGGTAAACTAAACAATGCTATGTTATGGTAACTAACCTGCTGTATGTTCTCTAAAGCTGCTCCTGTGTAGTTTTGGGGAAGACGTTTCAATCAGAAGTGAAAGATCTTCATTGACGATGACAGCTTGACAAATTAATTACGCAAACTGTTTTTGTTGTTGTTGTGTCTTGATTGAATACACTGAATAAACCAACTGACCTTAAAGAACAACTGAGTAATTAATTAATCAACTAATTTCATACCGTTTTACTTTGTTTACATGTGGCGGACAGTGCCACCTTTCTAGCTTCAAACAGTGTTTGGGGACCTTATTTTCCACTAAGAACAGTAGTAAAGTAAAAAGTAATAAAAAAGTAAATATTTCTAAGTTTGCATTGTTGCCTCATTATTATTGTATTAATAATGCAATGTTTGACGTAACTGTTACATTATGAAAAGTTGAAATTATTTCCTGGCAACTCTGCGCTTTGACGTCCCTGATAAGATTCGGCTGTAATTCACAAAATGTTATCGGGCTAAACCTGCTGGTTTCCAGTTAACAATCAGGTCTGGTGCAATCTACTGTGCCATGTGTTGAAGTGGGGGCTCATCGACTTGATACATCCAGATTCCAGTAAATAATTTAGTGAGACTTATTGTGTATATACGACACATGTGTGAGATGCACAATTTTGAGTCATGTTTGTGTGTTTTGTGAAACGTTTGTTTGTGGTGTTACAGAACCATGAGTTCCCAAGTGAGACAGAACTTCCACCAGGACTGCGAGGCTGCAATCAACAGGCAGATCAACCTGGAGCTGTACGCCTCCTACGTCTACCTGTCTATGGTGAGACTTGAAAAAAGTGTAAAACCCAGGGTTGAACTGCGGGGGGATGATAATACAGGTGGTACATGTCAGCAAAAGGGGAACAGTTATGCTGATGACGGTTATTATCGAGAAGTGATTCCAATTCCTTTTAACTCGACTGTTGTGGTTATGTAACTTTGTGCTGTGCTGAGTGGGCTGCGATGGTGTGTATTGTCAGGTGCCCACCAAGTGTGGCCAGTGTGCTGACAACCCTCCAGATGGATGGGAAAAGACAGGTGGGATGTTTGGATAAACATGGAATCAGGCCTTGATGATTAAAAGTCACCATCAGCAGCCATTTTAATTTACAAATTAACTTGTGAAACACATGAGTGAGTTGGGTATTTCGTGTTTGAACTGAGGGAAAATGAATGTTGTCCGTTTAGGTCGTCATAATTCAAAGGTTGAAGTTCCCTTTGAGATTATGTACAAAGACGAGGGCAGAGAGTGCATCGGCTGCCCTTAAAATTCTTTACCTATCCCACACAAAGCTGTGTGTTTAAAGGGGTTTTGTGTGTGTGTGTGTGTGTGTGTGTGTGTTTATCTTTTAATTGTTAAACATACTTTCTGCTTTGTTTCAGAACTGATTTACCAGGTTTATGTCAAATAAAGTCATGTTTTCGTTAGGATGTTATAGAAAGTTCAATGTATAATTTTCTTGCCTCTTATGGGTTCGAATGTTTTTAACTACCAGCAATGTGTAACAAATAAAACCTTATTAATGGTAGCACATAGTTCTTAGCAGTTAAGTTTTTCTTTTATCACTGAATTTGAGAATTTTAAACTCTGCACGCATGTCTAGTTTTAGCTTTGTGGAATAATCTTGGCAGCTAGGTAGCTGTGAGGTATGTTTTGGACACATTTCAGAACTTTTTTGCTTCACCTGATGAAATGGCTGTTTGTAAGAACACCTACATTCCCCTCTCTTCTCCGCACAGGCATACTACTTCGACCGGGATGACCAGGCGTTGAACAACTTTGCCAAGTTCTTCCGTAATCAGTCACATGAGGAGCGGGAGCATGCCGAGAAGCTAATGAAAATGCAGAACCAGAGGGGGGGAAGGATTTTCCTCCAAGACGTCAGGGTACGATCTCTTATTTGATCTGATACATACTTCAGTTGTGTATGTATGTATGTGTGTTTTAACATAAGCACTGGGTGTGAGATGTCTTGTTCTGGGCTATCATACAGCCCATGTCGGGAGGGCAACCTAAGGACAAAAAGATAGAGAGGGCGTCAGTGTACTATGCTGCTTATCTTTTACTTACACACAAACTCAACCCTTTTAACGTCTGAGTTAAACGTTAAACTGCGAACCCGATCTCAAATACAGAGGGGGGCCTTCTGTCCGGGGTTGGGTCATCGCCCTCATTTGAGTGTCTCACTTGTTTTTCCGCCTTGCTTTGTGTTGCAGAAGCCAGAGAGGGATGAGTGGGGCAGTGGTATTGAGGCCCTGGAATGCGCCCTGCAACTTGAGAAAAGCGTGAATCAGTCCCTGCTGGACTTGCACAAGCTCTGCTCTGATCACAATGACCCACATGTGAGTATTAAACAAGGGCTTGACAGTTTTTTTTTGTTTTTTTTTCCTTCTGTATCACATTTCAGTTTTTGGAGAAAATCAATCCCAAATTCTTCAAATGCATATGAAGATATTTAAGAAATTCACTAGCTAATCCAGGTAGCTTGTTACAGAGTTAAAAATAAATAATCCCTTTAACTGAGCAGAGCCAATTGAAAGAGAAGAGATTTGTTCATTGCAAATTCTGCTGCAGGTTAACTGTTTCATTTTGAGCAAGATGTGAAAACATCTGTCCGACTTTGATCTGGCATTCGCACAGTACAGCTGCAGTGTTTCAAGCAAACTCTGTGTTTAGTGCTATGTCGCCGATAGCTGACTTTATTTTTGTTTTTACCTATAATCTGTTTATGTTCCTTTTTGAAACCCGTCGGAATAGACAGAGCTGTATCACTGAACAGCTGCAAGACAACATAAGCATAAGAATAGAATTCTCAAGAAGGTGTCAGTTCAGCTCATGCGTGATGTTACAGAGAACTGAAACTGCCAAAATAAATGAATAGATAAATAAATGTCTCAATCAATTAAAATAATTTCATATCTGTCTTTTAAATTGCTTCTGTATTTATTTACATTTGTATTAATTCCCCCGTATTTTTCATTTGTTTGACAATTTCCTTTATTCAGTATTTATATGTGTAGTTATTTATGTATTTTCTTACAAAATGTAAAAGTAACAGGCAATTTAGTAATTATTTATGTTAAATTTAGTGTGTGTGTGTCCTCTAACGTGATTGAAATCTCTCTTTGCTCAGATGTGCGATTTCATCGAGACACACTTCCTGGACGAGCAGGTCAAATCCATCAAAGAACTGGCAGACTGGGTGACCAACCTGCGCCGCATGGGTGCGCCTCAGAACGGCATGGCAGAGTACCTGTTTGACAAACACACCCTGGGCAAAGAGAGCAGCTAAATTCCCTCCAGATCACATTCACAAAAGCTTTCTATATATGTATATTTGTATCTCGCTTTCCAAAAATACGAAGCCATCTGCATGATAGCGGCTAGTCATTTAAACCTCTTATATTATTCATGTATGTCGTTATTGTCGTCCCTCTACATTACACTTACTTCTATAACCCGCTGTTTCCAGAGCTGTGGGCAACTACATTCAAAGCCCACTGTTGTATCTCGCACTTCTCTCTGCTGTCTCTGCCTGCGTCATTACTATGTATTTGCTGTGTTTTATGCCAAGACCTGTCCAAGCAAATAAAACGAACCCTCTGGATTCTGATAAGTCTCATTTTTAATTTGGTTATAGAAAAGTGGTGCAGCAAAACTCCCCAGTTGACAAAAATGGGAAATGATGGTAATGGTTATCTGTTTCACTTCCAGTACCAGATGAAAACAGAACTAGGCTACCAAATGTCACCTATGAGTCATGCCACCATAATCACTAATAACTTTTATAAAAGCTCCATTGTCGGGTCTGTTTTTATGTCTACGCAAATTTAAATGTTTTAAAATATGTGGTTGTTGTACTTCAACAAATTTCTGTTACTTAGTTCCTAATACTAGTAATCAGGACAATAATTACATGTTTATCTGAATGTGAAGAACGTAACTACTGTTTTCCTCAGAGCTGGTGGTTTCTAGAAAATATACACCAAAAATCCAAAATGAGCAGCTTGATGTGAAACTAATTATGATCATCTGTACCTTGAGGCATTAGCAAATTGCCACTGGTCTCTTGGGTGACTGAGTACTCTTGTTTCGATCTTCTCCTGAGGTGTATTTGTACCGTCTGAAGCAGGGAGGGCCAAACCTGATACTTATGGGTGGACAACTATTGTGTCAAAATCATGTTATACTGAAAGGCCACTTTCCAGGTTTGATTGAAATAGTTTTTTCTCTTGCCTATGATTGAAGAAATATATGAAAAGATGTTTTTAAGAGAATAGTCCTTCAAAGTTTCTTACATTTTTTTCACTTGGCTCTCAGGGCCTCGGTAGTATTTATTAGCTGAACTGACAGACTTCTTACACAAAGCAGCCCTGTTCAGATCTTATGAAAAGTGAAGTTATCAGGGGATTTCCTACCAAGAAACCTCTTGAGTTTTCACAGGAAGCGCAAATAAAATGTTGGAGGGAAGACCTGCGTCACCATTAGTTCCTCTCCTGTTGTAATCACAGACATTTCTGTCTGGGATTATTATTGGTGTCTGGTTGATTCTAGTGTCACTCCCTCTAGTGGTGACCTTATAACCACCTTCAGTAATTAAATTTGTCTGTGTTTTGACATGGCTTTAGATGATATAACACATTTTCAATCACTTTCAACAAATGAAAAAAGGACACGTTTTTATGTGTACAGTGTATGCCAAAGACATGTGTCTCAGCATTGAATGAATGTCATCTGTATTGACTGCTCAGTGTGCTTTACAACACTTGTCAGATTCACCCATTCACACACACATTCATACACTGATGGCAGAGGCTGCCATGCAAGTTGCCAACTTCTCATCAGGAGCAATTTGGGGTCCAATATCTTGCTCAAGGACACTTGGACATGCAGCTAAGGGGAGCCGGGATTCGAACCACCCACCTTCCGATTACTAGGCGACCTGCTCTTCCACCTGCTCACACTAGTCAAGTGTAAAACTAAACAATATTTCCTGTTTGGATTTTGCGTAAAAAATTTGAAGTGATTCATATTTTACATCTGTGTTGGATGTTGAAAAGTGTATCGTCCTATATGGAAACTTGACATATATATGTTAAGAATGCAATATTGAAAACAAAGCTTTTTAATTTTGGAATCCTCATCAACAGAGTGAAATAAAAGCTGCAGTTTTCTATCATGTAATAGTTTAATATATCAGTCATATCATGGTTTTTTTTTTAAAAAACCTACATATTCTGTATTAAAATGACATCAAACACAATAGTACCATTTTATATTGAACTGCATTCTGAACACTCAAAATGTGTTATTACAAAATTATATTATGAAAAACTCAAATTGAGCCTAAATCAACTATGAACTACGGACTCATGCAGATGGACATTCATTATTCTTTACATGTCACGGAAAAAATCAAAGCAGATACCGCTTTTTAATTTATTCCCAACAAAACAGTCAAAAACAGCACTGAAACCAAACTTTGAGGCACCTTTCAGAAATGAGAAGATCAAAACCTAAGAGCAATAGAGACCCATTGTACAAAATATTACAGAGATTTGCCAAACTGAAGTTGGAATATACTCCATAAATGTGAATTAACAGCTCCCACAATCCATGTTAGTCAGACTGAGACGTTCATGCTTCTTCCAGCTCCACCAGCACACCGTCACAATCTTTAGGATGGAGAAACATCACTGGTTTCCCATGAGCACCTATCCGGGGCTCTGCTGACAGAGTTCTGATGTTCTTCGCTTTCAGGTCGACTATTGCAGCGTTTATGTCGTCCACCTGCAACCAAGAGCAAAACTGTTAATCATTAATCTGATAAACACTGTGTCACACTGATAACCTCCAAATGCTCAGTCAAGCAACAGACAGTCAACGCACGTCACACTGATCTGTGTCCAAGGACTTTCTCAAATAGCAGAAGCAGAAGAAATATTTGAATCATCTACTAAAAGGTAAACGCTGGTTTCCAGACTCCAGAGCCAAAACTAGAATTTTAATTTTAATTTTTTTGTGCAACTGTAAAATAGGACCATTCTTACAGCGGACATCTTGACTCATCAAATATGGGTGTAGCTAATGAATGAATAATGGAAACGTTACACTGAGGTGTGTCGGTGCCATGAGGGCTTTAGTGTTGGCGTCATTCACAGGAGACTTTACGTCACAAGGTAGTTTAAAAAACACCTTACACACACCTTAGTGACGAGCGCTCCAGATCAAAAACTCGTGACTTTTCAAAGATGCTGAACCATCAACTTGAACTCACTTTATTAACCTCAGACCGTCATCAGACAAAGTTCCACAGCTTTGAGTGCTAAAATGAATCATGGCTGATTCACGGCTCACTGGACAGAGCCATCAGTGACGTTACACCTGTGCTTTTCACAGCATTATGAAAAAAAGCCTGTCGTGCATGCTTTCTATGTAACTGCCCACATTCAGGGAACACAGCCTACATTCTTATTAGTAACACATGGCTTATTATGCGGTTAGATAGAACAATATTTGCAGTGATAAAGTTGTACTCATATCTGAGAGTTGTGGGTTTATACTGACTGAATGTGACATGCAGTCACTGGCTCACCTCAATACAAATGTGGTGCATCCCTCCAGACTTGTTCTTCTGTAAGAAGCCAGAGATCGGGCTCTTCTCGCCCAGAGGATGGAGCAGCTCCAGCTTGGTGTTGCCGAGCTCCACAAACACGGTGTAGACGCCGTGCTCGGGCAGGGGCACCTTGTCGCTCACCGTGGCCCCCAGCACGTCCCGATACAGAGCCGTGGCCTTCTCCATGTCAGGTACGGCGATGGCAATGTGGTTCAGCCTCCCAAGCTTCCACACAGATCCGGGGACGCCCTGGTGGAGGGGTGCTGTGGTTGAATGGGCTCTCAGGAGTGTGAGACGGGAACATCTGGAAAGACCTGCCACTGGATAAACAAGATTAAAATACAGTTGGAGCTTAAACTGCAGTTTTTACATGCAATAGTGTTTTCCTCATTATCCTTCAAGAGCCTTCAAGGTTGGAAAAATGATTTTGTCCCACAGTCTGACAGTATCACATGTGATATGCAACACTTCAGCTTTATGACGTTTACAGAGTGAAATAAAGCCATGTTCATTAAATGCTAACATTCTAGATGTGGTGTGCTTTATTTTACACACACACTGTACCCGAAATTCAGCCCATACATACCAATGAAACTTTGAAACTACCACTCGATTTCAAAATAAAGGTCTGACAGCTTGAACCATGTTTGGCTGCACAGCCTGAGTTTCATTACTGATAAACATACATTAAGTTCAAACACTGATAAGGTACTTCATTAGGGAAGTAAATAAAAAAGTAACAAATATCTTTCAAATGTCTGTTTTCGGGTCTCTCAGAAGAAAACATCTGCTCATTGGTAAATATAAGAATGTACTGTGATCAGGCTGAAATGAATTAAAATGCATTCAGTAATGCTTTCTTTGCATGCGTTGAGATAAAAAACATAAAGTCCCTTTTTGACATAAACACGTAAAGTAGCATGTACACACAAGCTGCAAGTACACGGAGCGGTTTTGTAACGTTAACATGGGTTTAACTTCGACAGTAACTTAGTGTAACGAAGCTTGTTCAACAGTAAAACCGAGGTCGAACAAACTGATATTTGCTAAAACAGAACACAGCACAGAGGAGCCTGTGTCTGGTAGCTTTATAATTATTGAAACAAACCAACCTGCAACCTTCAGCACGGCGGACGCCATGTTTGTATCTCGGAACTAAAACACAGCAGCGGAAGAGTTTCTCGGAGAGCCTGTTTATCTGTGACACACACGGTCACACATGTGAGGGCAACGATGGCAAGCGACGATGTGTTGAGCGTGCTGGAGGAGTGTGTAAAGACAATAAATGCCAACACAGCACAGCCAGAAAACTTTCTGAGGCAAGTGTTTGCTGTCTGCTTGTATGCTTGTGTTGTGAAAGAAGTTGTTAAACGTCGTCGTGGACGCATGTTTGAAGAGAAGCGGCTCCGCTAGCTAACCGCTCGCTAATGCTAACTGCATGAACTTCTAGCGTTAGCCCCATAAACTGTTAGCTAGCTGTCACAGTCAACCTCTTAAACACTTTATAAGGGGTTGACAGTATTTGTTGGCTATTTGTGCAGTCGCTCTGTTGTTGTAACAATTTATTCTTCTCCTAATGAGGCTAGCTACATGTCCGAAAACGGACGACTTCTGAAATAATGATAGTCGTCCCAGTCATCACATGTATTCTTCCAAAACATCCACTGAAAACTCAACTAACATGTATCTACCATCCAGTTTACCATACAGTATTAATATAATTGTTAACTGTTAAGTGAAGAGAACAAGTAATCAGTACAATACCATGCTGCACGCATTAATGATGATGTGGCTAATAGCAAACATGTATGGTTAATAATCTTTAGGTAAAGCTAATGCTTTAGACACTTTTATAGCAATTGGGAATGTTTATAAACATCAGTTGCACCTTCAAATAATGTTTAGAGGAGAAGTACACTGTTAAACAGTTACAAAAACATTAATAACATCATTAGCAATTTGACAATAAACTACCATTGGTTTAAAAAGCATTTCATCATTCTAACAACTGAAATAACTATTAACTAAAGTTTAATCAACAATATATTTACCATTTATTAATAATGGCTATTATTAAGCGTTTCCATGATGTGACTGTGATATATAATATATTGCAGGATAGCCAGCCGTGGTGCGTACAAATCTTACAGTATCTAAAAAGGAACAAACTTGAACGGCCAATACGACGCAGCACCTAAATCACATTCTTTATTCATTCATTCACTACAAACCTTGTATATAACACAGATTAAAGGGTGTAATGTTAGACAAGGCTGTTTTAATATACCTGGCAAGATGTATGTGTGCCTGAACTCAAATAGATTTAAACAAGAAAAAACACAGAACTGTCAGGAAACTGAATATTTTTTGAAAGTCTGAATATCTGGAATAAATTAAATACGCCCGGACATAAACTTGAATCAATGAAATAAACTCAGTTATATGAAGGTCTAAACTATCAAGTGAGCTATTAAACACATTTGCCTTGCGAAATAGTGGCTGTAGCCTTATATCCTAAATACAAGTGTGTTTATTTTGCTTATGTTAGTGGAAATTGATAATCTTTAATATGCTATTATACATGACAGGAAAACTCTAAAATTGTTAGTGTTTGTAAAAAGCCACCTTAAAACACCAAAATATTAACATTAAGAAAACACCATACTCCATAATAAGTAACTACATAATTCCGGTACTTAGTGGTTGCAGTAACTCAGTCTTATGGTACTACTATCACAGATGAATGCGTTACATTATGTTGTGTTGAGACAATATTATATGTTTTGCCTGAGAGTATGCTAGTGATTAAATTACGAGATAAATGACTAAATCATAGCCAATTTACCATGCCAATAAATTACATGTCCTCTTTTGTAAATTATGGAATAACTGTACCAACCCTTGCATTGAAGATCCAATTTCATAGATGTCTTTTGTACAAATACAAAAAAAAAAGAAGTGCTCATTTGCTTTTTATAATGGACCACACTTGATACTAATTGTGTTTCTTCCTTTTCAGCCTTCAGGATGGAGTGGCAGCAGACTTCACTTCCCTCACAAAGAGCCTGTATGACCTCCAGAAAGCTCAGGAGCCTGCAGGTTATAAAGGCAGCCCATTGGCTTTGCTGGTGGTGGAAAACTTTGATGAAGAGCAGATATGGCAGGAACTGGAGCTGCAGAACAATTCTCTACTGAAACACTTTAAAAATGTCACTGATGAGGCTTTGTCAGATGGGACATTAACATTGTTGGCAGAGGAGGAGGAAGAAAATAGTGATGAGGAAGAAGTAGGGACTGATGATGAAAATATTGATGATAATGATGATGAAGCAGCGGAGGAGGAAACACCCAGACAGTCCAGGAAAATGGCTGCTGGGGCTGATGATTTCACTGATGAGGACTCTGATTTAGATTTTGATGTGGACGCTCTGGAGAAGCGAGAGAAAGCGAAGAAGGACATTGGAAGAAAAGGCTCCAAAACAAAAGTGATCCCCTCTGTGGTTGACGATAAGTTCTTCAAACTGTCAGAGATGGAGTCATTTCTTGATGATATGGACAAACGAGAGGGAAAAGAGGACGGGGATGAAGATGACTTAGACTATTTCCAGGACCTGCCCTCTGATGATGATGACGATCTCGACCTAGAGGAAATACTTTCTACCAAAAAGCAAAAGAAAACCACGGTCTGTATTTTATCACTTATTCTCACTCTTATTGTGTGCTGACAGTTCAGAATACAGGAAATACATTTATTATTGTTTATATTTACAGGCAAAGAGCTCAAGGAATCTCAAGTACAAGGACTTCTTTGATGCTGTGGATAGTGAACCTGCTAAAGCAGATGACCAGTCAGATGGCGATGATGAAAGCCAGGGTGAAGGTGAAGAAGAATTTGATGACGAGGAAGATGATTATGATGGTGAAGAGGAGGGTGATGATGAGTAAGTGTGATTAAAATTACGTAATGCGTGTGTGTGTGTGTGTGGGAGAAACACATTTGGTTGAGTATGGATCCATTCCAGCATGTTTTTGTTTACCGTTTGCCAGGGATGAAGATGGAAGTCAGTCCAAATCATCACATAAGAAAGTCTCCTTTAACCTCTCTGTGGATGAGGACAGTGAGGGAGAGGACATGGAGGACATTTTTGGAGGAAAAAGTACAAGTACAGCAAAGTCTGAGGCCAAGTCATCATTTGAGAAACGGCAAGAAAAGGTAAACAGGTTTAAAATTTTTGTTTGATCTGTCTGGCCTTAATCTGGTGCAGCAGTCATAATTAGTGGGCGAGTTTTACACAAGCTGCAGACCATCTTATTGTTTTTAGTTTTTTTTTATACAAAAAACCCTTTTTCTGTCTAACAGAATAAGCTTAACTTCTCTAACACATCAGTGGGTAATTTTGTTACATGAAATGCTTCAATCAGGGAATAAGTAATAGTTAAATTGGAAGAAAATGGATGAGAGTCTGAGCAGACACTTCATGCCATATTTCTTGAATTTTTGTGATACTTTGCCAAATATATATTTTCTTTGAACAATGTGGTATTTTGCCCAGTCCATGTTCACTTTTATGATGCGTTTTGGCCTTCCAGCCACACGCAGCACGATAGCTAAAAACTGTTATTTTGGAAATCTCCAAGGGTGACGATGCTGAGTCATTAGAGGGCAGTGCAGGACACACATTTCACTCTCTCTTTCTGTGTGTTTAAACCCCTTGCTCGTGCAGCCTTTACAGACTTGTGGCGTGTGGAAAGTAATATGGAAATGTTGCTAGATCTGACATAGTAAGGTTGCTGTCATTACTTTTTTCTAAAAGGGACCAAAGAGCTTATTCAGACGTGAGACCGACATGTTAGATAATGTGGCCATCAGATTAAAATAATTGGCACTTCTGGACTTCCTGAATTCTGTTTCATTTCTTACAAGTACCTGACGCAACACACCCCCTTGTGTTGTTTTAGTGCAATGCTGATTTCTGTGTAAATGCCTGATAATGGTGATTATGGTTGTTCTAATCTACAGATGTCACAGAAGATTGAGGAGCTGGAGAAAACAGCTCTGGGAGAGAAGCCCTGGCAGCTGGCCGGAGAGGTGACGGCACAGACTCGTCCTGAGAACAGCATGCTGGAGGAAGATGTGGAGTTTGAACAGACATCTAGGATGGGTGAGTGACTCCTGCGTTGTTTGATGATTATAGTGGAAAGAATTTCTTTCTGTGTGCTGTTACAAAGACATTATCTTTGCTCTTTCAGCCCCTGTTGTCACAGAGGAAACCACACTACAGCTTGAAGACATTATAAAACAGAGAATCAAAGACCAGGTATGTCACAATAACTTGTTTTGTGGTATCTAAAGAAATAAGCTGTTGCCTTTGTGTTCCCTGATTATAACCAAGTGCCTTTTACTTGTGTTGCTGTAAGGCGTTTGATGATGTAGTCCGTAAGGAGAAACCCAAAGAGGAGGTGTTTGAGTACAAGAAGAGGCTAACGTTGGACCATGAGAAGAGTAAGCAGAGTCTTGCAGAAATCTATGAGCAAGAATACCTCAAACAAAACCAGGTTAGACTTATTTTTTGTTCTCATCACTACTCTATAACACATAAACCTGTGCTGCATCCGATAATGGTATTTTTTCTTATTTCAGACAAAGACAGAGGAGAAGGAGAACCCAGCCCATGT
The DNA here is from genome assembly GCA_903131615.1 of Diplodus sargus. Taxonomy (NCBI): domain Eukaryota; kingdom Metazoa; phylum Chordata; class Actinopteri; order Spariformes; family Sparidae; genus Diplodus; species Diplodus sargus. The sequence continues at coordinate 2,687,819 of CAEMYA010000013.1, forward strand.
AGAGATTCAAAAACTTATGGACACCCTCTTCCTGAAGCTGGATGCTCTCTCCAACTTCCACTTCACACCTAAACCTGTAAGCTTTGCCTGAGAGCACTGACCCTTTTTACTAGATATGCAAAAAGTATTTAGATTGTTTTGAAAGGTGTGTGTGTGTGTGTGTGTGTTTTCATCTGCGTTTCTTATGCATTTAAAGGTTTTTAGGCATAATAAATACATGTAAAACGTGTCATCTTTAAAGGGCAATTGCATACAAAATTTTAAGTCTAAAAAAAGTTGTAGATTTAAGTGATAATTTGAACAAAGACTTGAGAAAATGATGTATTGCTAGGGGGTAGTAGGTCATTGTGTTGATGTTGCCTTTTGTCCACAGCCTGTTCCTGAGGTCAAAGTGGTTTCTAACCTGCCATCTATTACAATGGAGGAAGTAGCTCCAGTCAGCGTCAGTGATGCTACACTGCTCGCACCAGAAGAAGTCAAGGTTTGTTGTCAATCCATTTTTTAAACATTCATTTAGATCTTGTTATATTTAGTATCACAGCGTGTCTAATAATACTCTCCTCTAACTAAAGGAAAAGAACAAAGCAGGAGATATTCTGGGTGATACTGAGAAGACGTCAACTGACAAGAAGCGTGACAGACGCCACAAGAAGACTGTGAAGCGTCTGAAGATCAAGCAGAAAGAAAAGAGACAGAAACTTAAAGAGGCCAGTTCAACTGGGGAGAACAAGAAACTATCAAAGGCTGAAGTCACTGAAAACCTAAAGAAACTCACAAAAGGAGGCAAAGCCACGCTGCTCAAGGTGAGTGTTTTCTCGCATGTTCTTTCTTACATTGCACAGACCAGTATGCCGTTCAGTGCCCGTGTTTGTCCCAGAGTTCGAAGTCTGTATTAGCCTGTCAGAAGGTTTGGAGTAAGTACTGCCACTTAATGTTTCCACGTGAGAACACTGAGAGCCACAAGAGCCATTTTGCTGAATAATAAATACAGGACTAGTACTTGCATTGATGTATTATAGTTACTTTTAATCAAGTAAATGTAAGAGTCCTTCTTTATCCCCTGACTAAATCAACAAAATGGTTAGATGAATAGGTGGAGCAGTCAATTGAACCAGCATTATGTCCTGTATCAGCTCATGTGTTAGGTGCATATTGCAATCACAACTGTTAGTTTTAAGTTGTCGAACTGATTGCTCAGTCTCTACTCTACCTTTTAATGCCAACACGGATTTAACATAGATTCTTAGATAACATTGTATATGTTTCTGAGGAGTATCAACTAATGTGGCGTTCCTCTTTTTCAGGACGAAGGAAAGGACAAGGCTCTGCGGTCCTCTCAAGCCTTCTTCTCTCAGCTGCAGGACCAAGTCAAAAGCCAGATCAAAGGTGCAAAGGATCAGTCTTCAAAGAAGAAACACAAAGAGGTTTCTGTCAGCAAACTCAAGTTATAATGACGGTGATGTTTTTTTTGTGAAAGATCAACTTTTTATTGTACAGATTTTTTTTTATGAGAAAGCTTCAATATATTAAAATCTGAAAGTCCTTGTTAAATGTTTCCATTTTCATTAAAATAAAAATCAAGTATCCAGATGTGTTTCTGTTTGTGCTTGTTTGGCAATGGGCAGAGCATTTTCAGCTGTTATAATAAATTTTCATTCACATTAAAATATCAGAGCACTTTATTATGTGTAAAGATGGAATGCAGTGTGCCTGTCTGAAGATCCCGAAGTTCAAAACCCAGGTGATGTCTTTTTTTTCCATAAAGAAATCATGAAGAAAATATACACATCCATTTTAAACAAAATACAAGTTACTCATACATACATTTGATCTTTTATCTGTGAGCACACAGTTTGGAAAAATATAAAGATTATCTTATCAGAAATACCTCAGGTGATATTTAGTTTTAGATCCCGTAATTTGGTGAAGTAATGATTTCAGACACTCTGAGTTCAAAGAATTTGCCGCATCCCAAATAGTAAAGGTATGAAACCAGCACAATGCAGTAATACTCCAGCAACATTTAAAGTCTTTGCTGCCTCATTTTATTCACATTTACATATTTATTAGTATTAGTATTAGTATCAGTATCAAGTATCAGGTGCAGTAAAATATACTAAACGTTTACAAAAAATTATATGTTTTGTATGAAAATGTTTTATCTGAAACTATGGCTATATACAGTGAGATACACTACTCCAGTGAGAGAAAGTAACTTTCTACCCCTGCTCACTGGTTTTAATGCTTCAAACTCTAAAATGAACTTAATGTCATTGGCTTGTGCTATGTTTTACATGTGGTCTAACCGGTACATGGAGGTAAATAAATTGCTCCGTATGTCAGGAAGTGCTTTATGTCTCCTTGAAACATGAAGCTGAAAAGGTAAAACATCACACCTGTGGTTGAGTCCTGTTTGACAGAAAGTATGCAGACCCCGCCCCCCGGAGATAAAATTCCCATGACGTCACTGAAGATCATTACGGAAGTGAAGCAGGCGACGAAACACAACAGACAGAAACTCAGATAAGTTGGGGTGTAAGCTTGACTACAACTGACAGGTAAGTTACTGTAGCGTCCTTGACTTTTAATCGCTTAAAAAATATCCCGTTTTCCAAACTACCCAAGTGGGTTAGATCAGTTGGTTTTGATTTTGCTAGCGTTTAGCGAGTGCTAGGGAAGTCAGCTAACTGTTAGCGCAAACGATGACAGAACAGTAGACCGCTAACAAAACAAAGGCTTGGTAATAGCCGGGTTTGGTAGCACTTACAATGGTTTGGGTTTCTTAACGTCACTTTAATGGTATGGTTTAGTTTAGTATGATGTAAGCCAGCTAGAGGTAAAATGGTAACGTTTAAAGTAGCATACCGATAGCTGCGTTAGCTGTCCCTCGCGTCGGGCTAAAGCTAACGTCAACTGTTTTGAGCTGTTAAACGTTTGTTGTGACGTAGTTTGGGTCAGCAAGCTCACCTAATGTTTACATGTGTATTTGCTTGGAGTCAATCTGCGGAGTCATTCTGCTGTCATGGTTAGGTCATGCTCACATGATTCAGTGAGTCACTGGATCAGACGTGGGGGCGAGGTTAGATGGACTCTGTAGGTTTCGGTTGTATGTTATGCTTCCTGTGTTTGGTTCTGCTCCTCTCATGCTCTCCTGTTCACAGATAGACCACCATCATGCTGGGAGGAGGATTCAAAGCAGAGAGGCTAAGAGTTAACCTCCGACTGGTCATCAATCGACTCAAACTCCTTGAGAAAAAGAAAAGTACGTCCTAATAAATAATAAGATACTGGTCCTACTGTCCTGCCATTCATATGGATTCAGTGGCTTCTTGTTACACTCAGTATTAACATTTTACCCCTCTCCCTTTTATCAATTTAAAATTAAGCTGAGCTCGCTCAAAAGGCAAGGAAGGAAATCGCAGATTACCTATCATCGGGAAAAGATGAGCGGGCACGGATCCGTGTGGAGCACATCATCAGAGAAGACTACCTGGTGGAAGCCATGGAGATCTTAGAGCTTTACTGTGACCTGCTGCTGGCTCGCTTTGGCCTCATTCAGTCCATGAAGTAAGTAACTGACTACTACTGCTAGTGCTGTGTGCACCAGGACTGCTTTGGATGAACGGGGGGTTTCTCTTTATAAAATCGCTCAGTGGTTGTCACTTGTGTCCTTTCTTGTTAAACCCTTTCATGTTTCTCCAATTAGGGAGCTGGACCCAGGCCTACAGGAGGCAGTGTCCACCCTCATCTGGGCAGCACCACGTCTCCAGTCAGAGGTGTCTGAACTAAAGATTGTAAGTGCTGGCAGCAGTCCCATTAATTTTAAACAAGCTTTGTCCATTTATTCTTATTCGGACAATCTTATCTCTAAATTCTTCTTCCAGGTATCAGACCAGCTATGCGCAAAATATAGTAAGGAGTACGGCAAGCTGTGCAGGACAAACCAGATTGGCACAGTCAACGATAGGGTAGGCCATTTTTTCCACTGACTGCCCACGAGTCTGTTCGAGAATGCATGAACCTTTTGTCTCGTATCTTTTTAGCATCAACTAATCATAGATCTGATATGTTCATAGCTGATGCACAAACTGAGTGTGGAGGCTCCTCCCAAGATCTTGGTGGAGCGGTACCTGATAGAGATCGCCAAGAACTATAATGTGCCGTATGAACCCGACGCCATGGTCCGGGTAAGAGTTAAAGAATCAGTGATTAGTATCCACAATGAAAGATGATGGCATGCTTAGTCGAGAGTGAACATATTCTGAAATCTGTGATGTGTTTATTTATTCATGCCTCTTTGTCTCTGGTCAGCCCGAGGTGAGTCCTGGAGAGGAGGCAGACCTGATTGACGTAGACCTTGACAAGAAGCCTGGTGGAGGAGGTGGTGGTGGTGGTGGAGGTTTCACTGCCCCCGTTATGCCTATGGGCATGCCTATGCCCATGCCCATGCCTATGCCAACAGCTTTCAACTATCCACCTCCAAACGGAGCTGTAAGGGATTCTTTTTTTAAAATACCCAATTCGTTATGGTTTCATTGTGCATTTTGGAAAACTTTTGAATTGAGACTTTAGACTGCAAAATGTGTGAGCGATATGGGTTAAATCTTAATTCAGTGTTTCTGATGCTCAAAACATCCAAAAAACGACTTTCAAAAACTCAACATGTGTTTTTGTATACTTAGTCCTTAAAGTAGTCGACAGACACCACTGGGTTCAGTTGTTGATATTTTCTTCTTAAACTGTTTCTATCCAACTCTGCCCGCATAGTGTTCTCTGGACTATCTTCTACGATTTGATATTCTTACGTCTTGCTGATTTTTAAATGATGAGAATCAAAAATGTAAAGACTTACAGACTTGTACCTGACTGTTGTTTTCTTCCAGGAGCAGTTTAATGTTCCCATTGGAGCCTACAACAACTTCCAGCACCCCATGGGAGGAGGGCAGCCCCCTCAGCTGCCCACTTCTCCCCCCACATATGAGTCCGTAAGTGACCCCACCCCCCCCATCCATGCCCCCTTCCCGTTCCCACAGATGGACAGACGGACAGGGCAGGGCACCACTCAGGGAAGAGCAGTTCATTAAGCTTGCTTACAGTTTTGCCTCTCCTCTTTTTTTTCTACATTATTTATCAGAGCAGGCCCTAATTCTGCTTTGTCCACATGGATATAGGTAGCTGCAAGTACTAATAATGGAGTTACTAACTTTGACAACTAACTTTCAGCGTTGGTTGCTCTGAGTGGGATTGAGATTGAGATGAACAGATGAGAGCGGCAAGTGCACTTGACACAGCTTTGGCCAGCTAAGTCCTAAAGTCAGGTTTTGTGTAACACACTAAAGGTGATGGTTTCTTAGTCCCCTGCAGTTTTCTTACTTTTTGTTTTTACTACTACATCATTGAATGCACTTATTAATACTTTCGCAATACTAACGCATGTAATAATATACTTTATTTCAATATGAAGATGACATGATCCCTTACACATTTCCTCTGGGTTTCAGATTGATGACCTAACTGACAAATCGTCTGTTCCTTCGCAGGCAGTAGGTGAGTTCTGTCAACAACCACCGGCTGAAGTTATTCTGTATTGCCTTTGTTATAATATTTCATTGAATGGGTAAAAAAACGGAATACAATGCAAAAAACACATGACAGCAGAGATAGATATGAGAAGATCAGATGTATGGAAAAAAACATGGCATGTAGACATACGCATTACCAGGGAAGATATTATACAGAGATCTCAAAGCTATTATTACACCAATCAGGGAGTACACTAATGCAAAGCAATGGCAAAATACGCACGAGAGAGCATTAGACATCCACAGAGGCGATGGAAGGATGCCAGTCCACAACACATGCATAATAAGTCTGATAATCTATGTATTTGTTATTGTCAAAAACAGTGCATTAGTCTGTCTCTGAACGCTTTCTGACTTCCCTACACATGTCACAGAGTCAACAGTGTGGCTCACAGATGTGTTTTTAATGGTTTTAAGGACACCATCTGGCCAGGAGGAATAAGCTATCAAGCACTGGCATTATTGGCAGTACTTGAGATGAATTCATTGTTGGTTTTGATCTTTTAATGGGATTTATTTTTATATAGATTAATCCTTGAAATGTTAGTTAAATTATCCCTGATGTCTTTCATGTTGGAGCAGCATTGTTCGTGCCTTTTTAAATTACATTTTCTTTTTGAGTTGCCTGCTTTCTGACTTCCCTTTTATTGGCCCGTAACATTTTCTAGCCTTTATTTCCTCCATTGTAAATCAACCACCCTTATTTTTGAGCTGAGTTTAGATACACTCTGACTTAAATTAAGTTTAACGCTGTATATTACTCTCCAGGTCCGGGCCCGTCTAAGATATATGACAACAACGCTCTCCCAGAACTCCCTTCTGTTCCCGACACACTCCCCACATCCTCCTTCGGCGGAAACGCCACCACCTCGGATGACATCGACTTTGACGATTTGACGCGGCGGTTTGAGGAGCTGAAGAAGAAGACCTAAACGCTCTACCCCCGGTCTACACATACACATACACACACACACAGACACACACACAGGCCTGTATCATCACCTAAGCAGCTCAGAACAGGAAATGGAATATGTTTAAGGCTATCAATCAGATTTGGATAGTTCTCCTCCTCCTTCAGCGATAAAGTAATCTTACATTGATATTAGACATCCTTGTATCTTACCTCATTCATATAGATATGACCAGGTTACTGAGGGTGTGGTTGCTCACTTGACCTCTAAATTCTGTTTGCAGGACCAGTGAGTACCTCGTATTTTAATTTCTTTCTATACAGCACATTATATATATCCATACATAAATCATGTGTGTGTTGACCCATGTTCACTCCTCATTTATTTTCCCGCCGACTTTTAAATTTTCCCATTTGTCTGAGTGATATGCTTTATAATCTAACATAGTTTTTAACTGTTCCTTTTTCTGAGGGTTTTGGGTCTGACAATATTTACAGTACATGCCCTGATTTTACTTCCTACATGCTGTGTCACTGTAATCTTTGCCACTGTGTCACTCAGTCTGCCAGTCTTGTCACAGACCAGTCAAACAAGTCCAACTGGCTGCCGGAGTTTAATGCCTGGCGTTCAAGCAAACAGGCTCCAGGTTGTTTTCAGAGGCGAGGCTCAATTACCCATGAACCTTTTCCACGAGGTTATGAGAATAGAGTCTTACGCAGCTGTGCAGTTATGTAATTGTGGAAAACACTCATCAAAATGTATTTATACCATATTTAAGAGTGTAGGAGTCCTCCAGGTAAAGCTCATGGTGACACATTTAACAGGGGTGGTGTGGCACAGGTGTATGTGATGTAAAGCGATAAAACAGTGTATGGAAATCTGTAATATAATACATTTACAATCATATAGATAGACCTATTTACATGAATGATTGAACTGTACAGCAAATAAAGTTCAGTAGTAGGGAGTCGTTCAATATTTGACAAATCTGTTTTGTATACAGTATGTCCAAATAAAGTTTTTTTTTTGTTGTTTTTTTTTTGCCCTTTTGAATGTCAGTTTTACCAAATAGCGGCACTTTCTCATCAATGAAGTCCTTATTTACAAGCAAAATGTGTTTCGACAAAAGAAGTCGCACAACAAACTAATTTGTCTGATTTGATGTAAATACTGACCCCAGAGGTAGAAGGTTTGTGTTTGACCTCTGTGATGGTGTGTGCATGTGTATTATATTGTGTGTGCACCACTGCGTTTGCCTTAGTTACCATCTCTCATCAGAGGCCTTGATAGTCTTACCCATTCGTTACCCGCTAAGACTGGGTACATGCTACCTGCATTCAGTGTCAGTTGATTAGATTAGACTTCGCGTTATTTGTTTTACCCATAAACAATTCTTAAAAAAAAAAGATTTTGAGTTGAAATTGGCTGAAAAAAAAGTCTGTATTGACAATAGAGGTAGATGTTTTTATTTCCTGTGAAGAAAGAGTGAGAGGGTTTCTGTCGTCGTTCAGACGTGACACGTTGCGGCAACCTAACCACACCCAGCTCTGCTTGCATGGCAAATGGATTGGTGGCCTTGAAGAAAATGATTGACCGATGTCTGGAAGGCACATTGAAAAGCTTTCCAGCTGGGTGATGTTAGCTGAGCTAGTTTTTACATATGTTTGAGAAAGTAGAAAGAGAAAGATTAACACTACAGAACTGTGATCTGCTCACTGTCTTTTCTATGTTGGACTGTTCTTTCATGCTAAACCTTGAGACACATAACTGTGTCTTGGTGCAAAAAAAAGAAGGTTTTTTTCACTGTATACTACAATAACAGTTTAATAAAAGATTATTTGGAACTGGAAACACGGTATTGTTTACACTTTTTGCATTTGTTTGCAACACGGTGATGTAATGTCAAATGGTACACAGCAGGGGTCCTCAGTGTAAAGGTAAAAGCAATGGCTTACAACAAACCTATATTCACAGATATATATATGTATCACTGAGGTTTAGTTTTACTTATTTCAGATCTGAGTAATCCATTCACATGAAGATTAATAGCCAAAATAAGGAAGTTTATTGAAACAAATATAAATTTGTCATAATAAATTAAATAATGCAGACATTTGTCCTTAAGATTTTTGGATACATTTGTTTTTTGAGTTGTTTGTTGTTGGGTTTTTTTCATTTAAGACTTAACAATTTTAGTCCTCTGTATTCTTCTTTATGAACAGAGCAGTTCTGTTTTGACAACCCTGCCTCGTATTGAGAAACATTTTCTCTGCTCAACTCTAAATGTTTCAAGATGTTTTCTGACTCAACCCCTCTGCGAGGAAGATGGTGAAGAACGGCAGAGGTTTTTAATCAGGCCATTAACTTTCACGATTTTTTAAGAGAAGATCAAACGTTACTCAAACTGTGAGATAGAAAGATGAGATTGTTGCGTGATGCAAAATGTGGCAGACGAGGCATTTAAAAAGGAGAATTTTTAAGTGTCCATCGGGGTATGAAGCTGAAGAGTGAGACATTTAAAGGAGTAAGTATCAAAATCATTATATAATGCGCCTGTACAAAGAGCAGTCGTACATAATCCACCCTAGAAGTTGCAAAATACTGAAGTCTCATATAAGAGCGTGCTCACTGTGTGACTGAGCAGGGCGTCGTACGCTATAAACGTCCACCATTCCTCAAACCTTTGTTGAATCACCAAATCATGTTTCTTGACCTGGCATGCGTTTGACAGCCACTTTTGTTCCAAGTGGGTTACAATAAGTGCATTCAACCTACTCCAAGAAAGAACTAGAGCTGCTAACCCTAACGCTGTGTTTTCAAAGATGTTGGGTATAAAGTATTCAGGTTGCCTTTTAACAATAGATTAAGCCGCCGTTACATCACAATGATTCTCATGATGAGCATGTCTGTTTCAAGGCCATGTTATATCAGTGTATGTTTTTCACAGGCCTCCTATAGAGATCACACAGCTAACTTAACCTCACGAATTGATCATTAGTAGCTCACAATACACAGCGCTGTTGATGACATCACCTCGTTCTTTTACTTCCTGAAGGAGCGAATCATCCAATTACTGTGGCGTGAATGTGGGTCAAGCTGTTTTGTGAAAAGTGCTGTAACTATAATAAGTGCCTCTGATAATCTTGAGGTCTGAGCTGTTGTTTCTTTCATGCACTTTCACAGGTTATTTTCCACTGAGGGACACATTTAGCAAAAGACGTAATCACATGCCTTGTTGTGGTGGTTTTCAGTGTTGTTTGTGAGGTCAAAGACAGACTGTTCAATGAAGGTGACGCAAGCCTGACTTGGATTGGCTTGACAGGCTGTCAAGTAGGTCAAGTACTACTTTTTCAGTACCGATAGTAACTCTTTGCCATTGTATAGTAATTTACAAAGACAAATGTGACAGTGACGGGATGGGATTAAATACCAAATGATTACAAGCAGATCGTTTTAAATTCGACCAAATATATAAGCACAACCATGTTTATTCAAAAGGTCCTAAGCAGTGTTGTAAAAAGGACCCAAGAGTACCACACTTCCACACAAGTGAATATATCAAGTTCAGATCTCACTTAAGTGAAAGTCACCTAAAGAATAATACCTGAATAAAAGTCTTAAATTAACTCATTATAAATGTACTTGAGTGTCAAAAGACATTTTCTGGCAGTAAATGAGTCATGTTTCTTTTTCATCCAATTGCAGAGAAGATACATCAATTATAGATGTGCTACTTTGGCTCTGACGCAGTATGTGATCTGTTATCTAGGGTTATCAAATTGTAGTGTAGTAAAAAGTGCAACATTTGCCTCCAAAATGTAGTGGAGTGGAAGTATGAAGTAGCAGAAAATGGGAGAACTTAAGTCCATGTGTCTCAAAATTTAACTTGAGTAAATGTACTTAGTAACATTCCATCACTGGTACAAGTAAAACACACCTCCAAGTCTACGCCTACTGATGTAACATTAATCTGAAAGGTTATCTTAACATTGAATTTGCATAATAGATATAGTAATAATTGTAGTGACAATGAGGCATAATCCAGTTTACAGACTTCTACTATACCGTATGTCTACAGCTCTTTGAAATTAAAAAGATGAAATACATGACCAAATTTGAATAGAGATCAATTTATTCAAGCTTACACATGCGTACAGTATCAATAGATATTTAACAATAAATAAATAGGTCATTTTTGATTAAATGAAAGCACAGAATGTCTCAGATGGGACTTTCTGCAGACGTGCTCGTCTTCCCAAACCAAAAACACAAACCTGACTGTAGTTACATCTGCTACATGAATCATTCAAATAGGAGGACGGACTGATGCCCATAGAAGCAGGCACGTATGATGAAAAGTCATGACATGCACCTTCAGCCTGTATTACAGTGACGGAGGTGAAACTAAGGGAAAAAAAGCGATTAATTAATAAGTAGCTCCCCATATGTGCAATTACATAAAAGCACCTTCCTGCTCCTCTAAAAGTGAAAGCTCATGTCGGTGTACAATCGATGGTCGGCCATCCCGCACTGTGATGACTAGTCATGTTGACAGCAGTAGGCTGTTAGAAGCCTTTGGATGCTGACTATATCCAAAAACTTTTGGTTCAAATAAATAATGTGTGCCAACAATAAATATTATTAGCATTTTTATGCTATTCAAGAAGGATTCAGTATTTTCTTCTTGGCCGAGGGGTAAGAAGATCCTTGTTTAGGATAATAATGTGACATTAAAATGCTCCACTAAAACCCAAATTGATTTGATTGGTAACCTGGTTAAATTAAAAAGTTAATGAAGAACAAAACAAATACACTTTTCTTATTATCTTATCTTTTTTTTATGAACCCTTTTCTAATAGTATATCTGTATAGACCAGGGCTGACCAAAGAAAAAACACCAAACAAACGTACATACGAAATCGCAGTTTATGCTGTTTTGTATTTTGTGAGGTGCTACAAATTATTTTTCATAATCTTTCTTTCATTGGGCAGTGGCATTTCATGCTGGAAGTCAGAAACTTGGCATTATAGTCCTACAGAAGCCCTGAGAGGCAAATTAAAAATACAAATTTAGGAACTGAGAAAGATTACCCTGCAAAATATATATAATGTTTTATTTTTTACATATTCTTGAGTCATAAACACAGGGAAAAAAACATTTAGATCAGACTTTTTTTTTTGTCTTACTTGCCTTCAGGGCTTCCACACCATTTTGCAACGTAACAATAAAGCATGATAGGTGCTTGCTTTTAGCCCATGGCCATAAAGGTCATAAAATTTCAATACTAACCCTAGCAAGGTGTGTATTCCATTACTTATATAATTATATTTACTGAGTTGGATTGCCTGTTTTTCACTTTCAAGATAACTTTTGACATCTAAATCTGCGCCAATGTCTCTTGAAGCTGTAAATGGCTTCTCCAGATTTAGTACATTGACATGAAATAAACATTTTATCCAAAATTAAACACAAACTGTTCAAAACAAGCAACGTGAGATTTCCTTTACACGCACACTCTCTCACACACACACACACACACACATCATCATGGATAGTATATGACTTGAAAAAGCAACATTTTGACATGCAACAGTTATTTAACTACCCATTTATGCAAAACCTTCGCAGGCATTGGACATTCTGTACACATACAAAACACCCGAATGTGTTATGCAATTTTGTTATATTTAGAAAGCAAAACATCAAATAAGTGCAAAAGAGTGTTGAAGAAGCGAGGATGCTGTAGATTGCAGCTGTGCCCGTCAGAGAGGACAGCTTCTCCTTCTAAATGCAGCCTCCTCACAGTGTCTCCCTGCCAGAGTAGCGTCTACACTTGTCTTGTTGCTCTGTTAAATGGAGAAGACAGTGCAGTAAGACTCACAGTACTTAACTGCAGGAAGGAAGCACTGATACACTTAGGAGAGGGAGAAGTCACCCGGGAGGAGTCGAAAACTAAAAGGGTCGCAAGTTTAAAGTTGTCAAAGCAAATATTTTTGCTGCTTCATATGCGTCATTACATAAGAGCTCTCTGCAGTCAACCTGACACAAACTGGAATGGATACCGCTGTCGGCTTTATAAATTATTCAAATAAAGTTTGGACGAAACAAATTATGTCATAGATTATATTTAGGAGCATTTAAAGAAAAAAAATTGCCATCCAACATTTCAGGTTTATCCTAACATGCCGTTCCTCTCACTCACTGGAGTCACTGGAGTGTTTCTTTCTATTGGAAAGCTAAAAAAAATAAATAAAAAAAAACATTAAAAACTGTTAATTATGTCTCTTAGGGACACAGTGTTATTTAAATATTATCATTAACTTTTGGCCACTTGGGAGCAGCAGAAACAAGAAACAACAGCAGAAACAACAACAAAACAAGTGTGTATTAAAATGAATGAATTGTTGATTGATCTAATGCATCAGTGTTAACACGTGTTCCCTACAAACCTCACTATCACTATACAATTTTGTCTGCCACCAGGCATGCGGTCACCTGGGAAAGTCAGGTTAATGGCCGATCTATTTCCGTGACACACTACATGACTGAATAAACTCATGTTTAACAATCCAGTTGCCTTTGCAACGGCGGCGCCAACAATAATATCATTTAGACACGCAAAGGGGGAAAAGTTGTCTGTTGCTACTTAAGTAAAGTGCCAGTATCACAGTGTAGAAATACTCTGTTATAAAGTAAAGTTCTACATTTATTATACTCACTGTTGAGTTCAATATAAAAACTGGCCCGTTTAAGAATATATATTATGTCACTGGATATAATTATGCATCAAAGTGGTCATCACTTTATTGTTGCAACTGATAAATGTTGAGCTCATTCTAATTATACTTTATATACTGCTGAGTAGCTATAACTCTGGAGAGCTACGTTATTATTCACAAGTTGATTATATTTGAATCTGCAAAGAAAATAAAGCTTAATAATAAATGATTATTATTATCATTTCATAACAAATCAAAAAGAACAACATTTGCCTCTGAAATGGAAAATAAGTAAAAAGCAGCATAAAAAGAACATAATGAATCGGAACCACTGTCAATATAAAAGTATAGTGATAAAAATATGGATAAAAACAATAGAAGTGAAACATAGTTTTAGTTTAATTAGCTTAATATCACGGTAATTCTGCAGAATTATTAAAAAATAATGTGGCCAACCAAGGCAAGAAAGGCTTTGAGATATTGACTGAATGACAACAATAATAATAATAATGATAATAATAATCATTATAGTTTACATTTAAAAAGTGACTTTTAAGGAATCCTTTTACGCTTTATCTATGTGTCTATTAAAACGTTCTCTATAAAATCTTTTGAGGGTGTCAAATACGCACCAAGCTATAGACCAATAAAGGTTCTATTAAAGAACCGTTTTTTCATAGAGTGCACTGGTTATATTGCAGTACTATGTTATGTAATATATGAACATTGTTCACAGAGAGTTGATGTGAAAGTTTTGATCCCAGTGCTGATAATATTTTAATGACAACTAGGAGCCTGAACATCCCAACCGGTTCTGGTAACAGACATGCTGCATTGTTTTCCTACCTAACAGCACTTGCTCAACTTCTTCGCTCTCCTCCACGGCCACAGGTTTCAGCAGCAGGGCAAAAAACACAGCAATGCCAATCACCTGTGAGCAAAAACAAGCCAGAGGGAAATCTTAGAAAAATGTTGTTTACCTGATGGACAGAAATATTAAAATATTTGACATCATTCTACAGAAAGAAGATGGTCTTAACTCATCATATTATCCATTAACCAACGGAAGAAACACAGATTCCAGACTGAATGTTTTGACCGGGCGGCAGCAATAACGCCTCTTGGAAACACTTTGAGGGATAGTTTGTCTGCTTCCACTAAGT
>CAEMYA010000013.1:2702287-2745155 GCA_903131615.1 Diplodus sargus
CCAGTTAAATAAAACCTGTGATTTTTCTATGTAAAGATGCTTTTGTGTGTTGGTTGGAAGGCAGACCAGTAGGCCAAGTGGCTGCTGAAGACCATCTCAGCCTTGCGAACGAGCAGGTTGGTGATTTGAAGGGTCTGCTGGTAGTCCGCTGGACTGGGGAAGTTCTTTGCATCCAGTTTCTCGAGGCACACCATGAGGTGACATAGACCGGCGAGGAGGAACTTGCTGCAGTAGACCCAGTGGGGGTCACTCTCACTCTCCCCTTTGACAGGATTACATACAGAGCAGCATTTTCGATGAGAGGAACGGACAGAATGAGGAAGTCGGAGAGTTATATATATATGTAAATATTTATTACCGGTACCTTGAATAAGCTGGATGAACTCATGCACCCTGTCCAAGGCAGGGCAGAGGTCAGCAACGGACTCCAGCCTGTTCACCTCTGAAATCTTGTTCCTCGGACTTTTGCTTAACATATCAATCATCTCCTGTGTTTCCTGGGAGAGATGCACAACAAATACACAGTGCTACATATAAACTACATTATTCTATAACACGGATAGAAAAGAATATACTTACAGTACCAGTAACACAAACACAATGTGTTTGTGGGCTGACAGTAAGTGATGAGGCAAGTAAAATGCTCATAAATGTGGTCTCACACATGTAGAAATGAACGCAGAACACACCTTCAGAATACTTGGTATGGTTACTGGAGGTTGTCTCATGTTCTCCTCAGGATCGCCTTTTTTAGATTTGGAAATAATGCGAGGTTTGATGCTTCGGAAGATGGTGATGATGAGGATGTTGATTGGAAACATGAGAAGGCCGCTCTCTATTCCCACCATGATCTCCTGCCAGGTGATTTCCAGCGAACCTGGAAAGGAGAAAAAAAAAGAGGCAAAGTCAGTGGTGTCAGTGACAAGAAGCAACCAAAAACCAGACCCAGTCATGATCATCGTGTCTCAGAGACTTCAGCACATTGGTTTTATGGCTCTCCTAAACTTGTTAAAGCTCTGATAAAGGGACTGTACGCTATCTATTCAGTGCCACACAGCATACTGTGGAGCATCTAGCAGCTAAAGGGGAAGACATTTCTCACGGGAGTTGATGGAGACCAAAACAGAGCAAAAACTTGAATGCTGATGCTGCTCTGCAACAGCTGGATGTGTAAATAAGCAGGTGTTGATGTGTATTTTTTCTTTTTAGCATACAGACATAATGCAAAATTGACAACATGCACACACAAAGTCACAAAGAAACAGTGGCTATAAAAACGCCTGATATCACTGCTATATTCTTTTGCCTGCAGGTGATGTCAACAGCGTCAGTCTTTACTGCTGGTCTGAGACGGACTAAACAGCTCCCTCTTGTGGACAATATGCATTCTGCTAAAAGTTGATGAGTGACTTTGCTTGACATAACCCAGCTTTGCACGGTGCTTCTCACCCCAAAGAATCTGCACAATTGATCCATATTATGAGTAAGTCTAGTTTACGCTTGCATACACCCACACATGTACACACACACTGTAAGAAAATGGTTGCAGCAGTATTGTTGATGCTACTTGTAGCCACCCATGCTTTCTGAGAAGTAACACACCGGTCAAAAGGTGTCTTTATTCTCTCATCCCACACATGCTCTATTTATTTATTAATGCAAGGCTGCGCTGCCGCCCCCATAGTTTGAAATGCCTCGCTGCACATATGGAAGCAGATCATTTATCTGGAGACAACAGACAGCTAATTAACTGGTCTCTCAAATGAAACCTTCCTCTCCAGCTCACACACTGGCTTCAACCTTTCGATCTTTTGTCTCTCAAGACTCTCATTATATTACATTTTAGATATGTACTAGGTGTTTATTCTCAGTATAGTAAACTTCAGGTTCATTGTAACACTGACCTTATATTCTAGCTACCAAACCCTTGAGCTCTTGAAGATAATATATGTAACATTTCTGGTTTAAGATGTCTAAAAACAGCTAGACCTTTGTTTAATATTCTGTTGAGTTGTGCAGTGATGATATCCTAAATGTTTCGAACACCAGACCAAATTTGCATGGCGTGAATTTTTCCTCTGACATCACATTCAGGACGGAAAACTTAAATTCAAGTGGTTAAAGTTGAAAGTCATATCAATGCATGGCATCATTTCACCGCTTTAAAAGAAAATGGTTAGTGAGAGTACGGAAGGACATTGGGCCTTATTTCAAGGTAAACATCATATTCAATTGCCCTTTGGCCTTCATGGACAGCAGCTAATGTTAGCATTCAGATACTCCTAGCTAGCATTACTGTATGACAGTGTGACAAGAAACGAGAGTAATGGTGTAAATTAATTCTTAAGTATCAGTGCCTGAAAGTGACACAAACTAGATGTCATCAAATCATAATAAAAGCTAGTAGGTGGTTGAATGCTAATGTTAGCCAGCGGGATATCAGATATGTTGTTCTACCTTGAAACATGAACCACTGTGTCTCAAAATATTCAATATCCATCATCTCTTCAGTTGCTGATAAATCATGAAGCGAAATTATAACAATTGGTCAGATTTGCCACATTTATACAACTTACAACCTGGAACACAGCAACATAACATTAACCCAGCATTCAAGCCTCCCACCCTGAGCATGATCTCAGAGGTGTGAGCATGGTATATGTTCAAACAGAGAGAAAAAATCTGTAATTTTTTCAAGGTAATGAGCGTTTCATTGAAGAACATTACCTCTTCTGTGAACATTTCTGCCTGAGTCACATCTTATAGATTTTCGTTTCTAACAGCAGTTAACAATGAAGACAACAACTCCCATGATCCCCTGCTACTTTCATGCAGAGATAACATATTGTGTGTTGAAATGAATATAGCGCTTTTTCCAGTACTCAAAGCACTTTACAGTATTTGCCACATTTACACACTGATGGCGGAGGCCGCCATGCAAAGTGCCAACTGCACATCAGGAGCAATTTGGGGTTCAGTATCTTGCTCAAGGACACTTCGACACGCAGCTCAGCCCGGGGGAGTCGGGATTCAAACCAGTGACCTTCCGATCACTAGACGACCTGCTTCACCCGCTGAGCTACAGCCGCCCCAATAACAGTTGTGATGTTGTGTCAAAGGCTGCTATGTGTTCATAGATATCTAATGAATTTAGCATGCTAACCAGCTGGAGGCGACAGTGTGACAGTAAACAACACCAACACTCCTCCAGTGCTCCCGGTATGGGCAGAGGCTGCTAATAGGTGCCCTAGCTGCACGGATAGCTTAGCTAACTTGCTAACGGTTGCTACATTTAGCAGCAGTTATTGGCTACACTGGTAATATGCTGCCCCCTATTTGTTTGGAGTCTGAATTCAACACATCACCAATTCTTACATAGTGCACCTTTAATACAATTACATGAAGAATATCGTTTCACCTCTTGAATGACTCTTTGCCCTTCATGTCATGAAACTAAGAAACATCTAAAATACTTATAGTCTCTGTATTCACCTATTGAGAACAGTACTGGCGAGTCCTCGTTTACAGGAATGTTCCAGAAGGCGATATTGATGGCCATGGTGCAGAGGAGCAGGCTCATGCAGCAGGAGACCCTCTGGGCACGTGTGAACGGACTACGAGAGGGAGGATCCACGATGGACACCCAGATATGTTCGTCCCTGAAGCCAGTCGAAGTTCTGGTCTGAAAAATATTCCTGACGGAGAAAAACAGAAACACATTTTGACACCATTCAACTAACATCTCAGCTGGCTGATCTCAGCAGCGACAAAAAAGGTCCATCTCACCTGAAACTGGCCACCTCGTTGCTCTTTGCAGCGTTGAACGTCTTCTTGGTCACGCCGTCTCCATGGTCAGCGCTCATCCAGCAGTCACAGAAGAAGTGATACACCTGTCGTGTCTGGAGGTCTTGTACGGTCACCTTACTTACGTACCTTTTTATGAGGGGAATTTTGAAAAAACACGTTATACACATGGGTAATTTCTGTGTGAGAAATGCAAATGTTAGATAATATTTAAGCTGGGAGCCCAAACTGGAAGCATGAAGAGAGAATTCTACACCCTTATTATGCATATGGTGTATTTTACTTTGAAGTTCGCATTCACCACTTATTCTTGCCTGAAGCCAAGCCAATGCATGAATATAAATGAATTTAAAACACAATATATTCATTATGTCACGAGTCAAGATATCATCAACTTCTGATCTTGCTTTGGTCTGTCTTATTAAACGAACTATAGAGTACTGTATATTGCCCAAAGCATTTTCCGTGATTCTTTATGACAGTCTTATTTCTACATTACACTACAGCTCAGATCTATTCTCCATCAAAGAGTGTGTGTGTGTGTGTGTGTGTGTGTGTGTGTAGCAAGATCAAAGTGGTATGGTAATGAGGAGTGATAATAAGACAGTGCTAAATGATGAGGCAGTCCTGACATTTCAAAGTGTCACAATGCAGAAGCCAGGAATCTATCAATAAACACTACCTGTGCACAGCTCTAACACCCCTCTTCACACCAATCATCCAGATGTTCAGCTCAATCAATCCAACCATGGAAAAACACACAAACAGTATCATTTCAAGGCACAAATGACCTGCAGCTGCTGAAGTACTTGATTTGTGATTTAGTTTCGGTCTCAAGACCACTTTTTGAAGGTCTCGTCTTGGAATCGACGGCATTTTCAATCGCCCTTGATCAGTCTCAGACAAAAAGGACCACGCGTAACCACAACTGCAGGGATATCACTGAATTGTTTGATACATGCCGTACTTAATGATGGTTTCTATGTTAAGACAGGTCCTTCAGGAAACCTCGCTTTCACAAAGAAATCGTATCGTGCAAGTGTGAACCGAGATGGTTAGATGGATTTCAGCTCCCTTTTGGTTATTTCATAAACGTTTTTAATGGTACACTTACACTTAGACAGATAAAAGCAGAATAAGAATTTTCATTCATCCTTAATGGGTATTTTTTATATCAATTTAGATCTTTCAGATCAATTTAAGAAGTGGCTATGGTTTTCAGGTTCCACCTTTTATCATAGGTATGTCATGCAATCACTCGCGCTGGTCTTTGTCTTGACTCAGTCTCGCCCCGCCTCGAGGTCTTGACTTGGTCCATTGGTCTCGGTTTAGCAGGTCTTGACTACAGCATTGGCAAGTAAATCTCATTTTCTCTGGTTTCATAACAAACAATGCCGTTTTCAGACAGCTGCCATAGACAACTTTTTGAAACTGGTGTGCTCAAAACACAAAAATATGCATCTACTCATGGATGCCAGGCTTGTGCTCGTGACAATACAGGAAGTAAACATGGGTGCACTAATGGGCGAGAAGAAAAATATGTGTTTCTAATTTTGGGGTGATCTGTGCCTTTAAGTTTGCTCGATTAAGCCTCTAGTACCATGATGGGCGACCTCCGGAGTTGTCGTGCAGCAGCTTGAGGTTTCGCACCTCGCCCAGTGGGAAGGGGGTGGCCAACAGGAACATGTCGAAGGCTCCTCTCTCACACACCGGCTTGTCAGAATCTGTGAGGGTGTGTAAGTCACTCTCCCCCTCTGAGCCGAACAGCTTCACAGACACCTGATGGACAGAGACAACATACTAAGGAAAGGGCACTGGGTTCATTCATCAGGGTCCTGAACAAAGACAATTGTAAGCGGCAGGGTCCGCCATTCTGATGCAATCGAGTGCTGGTGGGAAGTTCTAACATCCAAGACTGTTGAGTTCTTGTTTATATAGTTCTTATCGTTTTCTCTTGTTTGTATTTTCCTGTTGTACTTCTTTATTATTTGTTTCTTATCTAATCTTATTTTACGGAAAAACAATTTCTATAATACTAAAAAAGAATAAATCCCAATTCAGTAAAAGGAGACTCTTACATTGGCAGTCGTCCCAGCATTCTTGCGATGGCCGGTTTGGACACCGATGAGATAGTTGTACAGAGCGCCTGCGTGGTTGTCCTCCAGCAGAGTCATCTTCCGCTGATAGATGAACCATTGTGGTGAAATATAAAATGAAGAGTAAATGAAGAGTTGAGTTTACAATAATAATGTCCACTATTCAAAAGAAGCAGAGTTCAGACCGATGGGATCTAATATCAGTGCCGACACCGATGTAATTGACTAATCCATGTATCAGTCAATCAGACTGGAACAGAGAGGTGGATCATCTCGAAAAGAAAGACATTATATGAAACAATATGGCTGTATGTAAGAGACTGACCTTAGAGCTCGCCCTGCGGTCGGCATAGCCCGCCCACAGCAGAGTAATCAGGTAGAGGCCGAAGAAAGCGCACAGCAGTGCCAGCACCACGTAGTTCTCAGACACCGTGGCAAACAGCTCTGCCGTGCGAGAAATGTCCACCTTGTTTGGCATCACAAAGAAGGAGCTCCCGAAGAGAGTGAGGTGGTTACACAGACACTGAGTCAGCTCCGGAGTGCTTTTCTCTCCCACCTGAGGCAAAGGAAGCAAGCCACTGTCTGAGATATAAACACTGGTGCTAGTTCAACATTACTGCAGAGCAATACAGGTCAGCCACAGACTTTCTCCTGGTGAAAAAGTCACCTGGCAGCCGTCAGTGCTCCATGTCTCCTTCTCTACGTCCCAGAACAGGCATTTGCTCGTGAAAGATGTGATGTTCAGTTGCAGGCCTGGCTCCCAAGTGGAGTTGAAGAGCTGGGCGTCAACATACCAGACTCCAGGAGAATGCTGCAACATCTCTGGAGTTATCATCCAGCGGAAGCCTTCTGTTGCAAAAATCCGCCGATAGAGGATGTTACAAGCCAAAACAATAAACAATGAACACTTTGACTTATATATTAACACATGAGAGAGGTGGGAGCACGTGTGTAAAACAAAATGTGATAAATATTAACCTGTTACTACTTTTTGATCAGATGTGTGGGACAGTTACCTGTACGGCTCAGGGTAGTTGTGTTGCTGGAATGTGTCTTGTTTGGAGGCGACCCTTTAGACAATGTAAGCTTCAGTGACACGTTGGCGCTGGGCTCCACCGTGAAGAAGATGGTGATGTCAGGGTCTGTGACGTTAAGCGTCGTCACCGCCTTCATGTTTTCCTCCAACACAACGGTATTATTCGTGACTCGCGAAGAGTTTGGCTGAGGCATAAAGATCTGGAGAAACCAGAGAAAACACGTTATCGTTGTAATTACCCATGTGTCGACTGAAAAAAAATTATCTTTAGCTGCACAATTAAGAAGAGGTATTTTCCCAGGTGGCCAATAAGGTTGGTAGATTCAGAAATATGCAAGGTGGAAATACATTGTGTGAGTGATTTTAATTTTTCTCTGGATTCTACAAACTTCATTTTTCATGAAGAGGCTCAAAAATACATGTACGGATGATTAGAAACTGGGACAGTATTTGAAATTGATGTTACAACTCAAAAGTGGAGAGAATAACGGAAATGGAGTATTTAATGAGTCCTGACTTTGATCTATCTGGTAGTTTACAATAGCATTTACTTACAAGTATACATCATTTGGCTCAAATACTTTGCTGATATTATTTAGTTATGTGAAATATGTGAATTAGTGAAATTCTCTTTTTATCCATAAGCCATCTTATCATTTTCATAGGGCTTAATATCCCATTCTGTGAGGGCCTTCGTCAGATACAGTTTTAACAGAGGGTTTTACAACTACAGTTAAAACAGAGTTACAACTGAGTTAAAACAGATAACAAAGGAGCAAATAAGGCCCGATAAAACTAAATAAAAACGCAGGTGAAAATAGGAAAAAAGACAGTAATTCACATTGGACAAATGACGGCCGCACTGATGTCATGTACGTAAACAATCCAACTTTCCCGTCTTTTCAAAAACTTGTCCTGTTGCAGTCTAATAGAAAAGGAAATTCTTAGAGATGCATACATAATGTCACGCCAGCCACCCACTTTAGGTATTTCTGGTTTTAGCCGCTTTCTAGTAATGGCCTCCCTGCTGGATGTGCTCAAAATCTGAAATACATTTCTCAGTCCAGGAAAAATGATAATGGTTTGCCTCAGACAACACTGTCTCAGGTAGTTGAAAGATTTGGTATAAAGACTTTTATCAAGTAGATAAAAGTAGTAGTAGTAGTTTTTTCCAACAAAACTCTCTCCCTCAGCGTTCTCTGAATAAAATGACCTCTTTCTACTTCTTCTTAGAAGTCAAATGGTAAAGTTGCCACCTTTTCTCCCCAATTTTCCCGTTTTGTTGTCCTTGTTGCAGCTAACTCTACTGTTGATCTGGGAAGGGTGTACACGGTTGTGTGCTAAGTGCCCTGATAAACGAGGTGTCACTCCTTCATCTCTTCTGCCAGTGAGGAGCTCCACATGGTGAGCCTTCCTTTGGACCAACCTCTCACAGAAAACTGTCTGTTGTCTGACTGTTCGTGTAACATTTCAATCTCATGTCTGCCTTTTTAAAAATGGCCCTGGCCGGTCCTATGGAGGATCGTACAGTTAAGAAGAGGTGTTCTCCCAGGAGACCAATAACTTTTGTAGATTCAGAAATACGAAAGGTGGAAATATATTGTGTGAGTGAGTTTTATTTTTCTCTGGATTTCTCTGGCACACTGTTTTGCACATTTCACCACATTAAGAAATGTGTCTGTACCTCTATCTTCTCTGTCAGGTGTGCCAGCTTTATGTCTGAAGCTCCATCACTAAGTATGAGGCTGCAAAGAGTTCCTGAGATGTTTACATCTGACGGATGGGGATTTGTTGAGAATGTAGACATCTGTGAAGGAGAGAAGCTTTGTCAAAAAGGCTCCAGGTGACAGCAAAGATGCGAACATACACAAACACGTGATGATAACGCACGCAGACCTGAGTGACGATGTTGTTCTTGTCTCCAAGCTGAGATTTGAGGGCTGAAAATGAGGGGAGTTTGATGAACGCATCATCCTTCTCTGAACCCAGCACTACATTGCTGAGATCAGCAGGTTTGCTAAACCTAGAGAGAGGGAAATAACATTTGGAATATGCTCTACAACACCTTTAAACACACTTAATGCCATTACTACGTGGTTAAAAAAAAGAAAGTTGAGCCACAAAAGATAATAACAAACCTGTTCTGATAGACTGTGCCTGTCCGGTGCTTGAAAATAATTGGCTCTGTTGTTGACGAACCACGCAGCAAAGAGATTTGTCGAAAGATCTCAAAGACATCCTCAAACAAAGACTGGAAAGGTAAAGAAAAAACACACACACACACAAAAAACCCACATCACCTGACTGTAACAGCCTCTGTGAAACAAAATGTGTATGATAGCTTCAAGCTGTTTCCTTGAGCTTACTGTAGGGTTTGGGTTGGTGGCGATGTCACATTTCTTCTGTGAGAGGAGGAGGATGGCGGTGCTGCAGTTGATGATGTGACTAATTGTTTCAGAGCTTGGCTGAGCAAATGCTTTCTCTATCGCTTTAGTGCCCGCTAACAAATGTTTAATGAAATTGTCCTGTGAAATGGAAAAAAAAACAGACAAAACATCTAATGTGTCACGACAGTTTCTGTAGTGCTGTGGTGGACTTCAGCAGCTCCAATCCCTGGCTAAGATTACAATCATTTACCTTCGACAAGAAATGAATGTTTTCATCCGTGTTCATTTGCTTTCACAACACTTGGATGGAAGACCAGTCTCGGCCCAGGATACACCTCATTAACTTTTGACGCAGATCTGGATAAATGGATGATATCCAGATTTTTTTTTCTCACTTTCTTTATCGCTGTAAGATAATTTTTTCAACATCTTTCTTAGTCCCTCTGGGAATGCTGTATGGCTCTTGAAAAAAACTCAGGTGTATTTAAGGAATGCATGAGTGATTCAAATACAATTCTGGATCTAATGGATTTGATTATGTCTCCGAAGAGGGTAGAAGTAGTTTTTTCAGCTGCTTTTCGGGAACAAATAGGGATAAAAAGCAACACCAATGTGCAGCTGAGATCATGAGGATTCAGAGAGGTACAAAGGATGATCAGGCTTCAATGAATTGAAGGAGACTGCTGGCGCCTTGGCGGAGGTATGCACTCTACTGAGTGCCGTTCTAGTTTTATAATGTGACTCGGTATAACCACTACACCTCTGTAATAAAAACATATTGGGACCTGTTAACTAGTCAACCGTTCTGAGGCACGTAGAGGCTTCTAGAGTACTTCATCTTTTACTGGAAGGACACTCCTCTACAGGGCTCTTCATCACGTTTTCAAGCAACTTGGACAACCTCAGAGGGCACTTTTGCTGTATTTTCACAAACATGGAGGCCAGGCCTGACAATCGCAATCAGCGCATTAATGAAACACGTGTCACAGGCTTTTTTAAATGTGTACATACATTTCATTTTTGTATTCACTTTATGTTTTCGCTGTTGTATGTGGCGTACCTTGTGCTTTCCGTCTGATGCTACGATTGCTTGCACTTATTTTTGCGTATTACGTGACTTTTGTATTTGCTTGTAATGCTGTCAAGTTGAGAAGACCCTTGGGTTATTTTTAAATCTCACCTTTGCATTCTGCTTCTTTCCTTTGCTGCCGTGCTTCTGCTGCTTTGTTTAAGCATGCAAATAATTGTTTTATAAAGTTACCCACCCTGTTGTCATCTGTTGGCTCCCCTGGTGTCGTCTCCATTCGCAGCAGTTCTGTATCTGCTTCCTGTCTCAGAGAAACAGAACTTGTGAACTTTGAGGATTAATTAACAAAAGGCCCATTCCTGTACTATACAATTAGTCTTCATGATTAATGTGTCAAACAGACTTTATGTCAAATTAATGAGACATCTCTCACCGTGAGAAGACTCTGAATGTTATTAACAGTGGAGGCCATGGCGGCTACATCCCTTCTGCTCCCTGAAATCAAAGTGTGTTGGAGAAGTGGTGTAAAGAGGCACAATCAGAAAATCCAGTTGCGTGACTTCTATTCTCCCCTTTATCCTTGATGGAAATGAGGAGACACATACTGTAATGTTTCAATTTAACTCACGAGATCTGGTTGCATGCCTGGACACTATTTTCTTCTGCAAAAGAAGCAAGAACAAAACCAACATATGAAAATGCAGACCGGCTCTTTATATGTCTTCATACTGACGGAAGAGAAATGTCGCTCTTACCATTGTGCTTGATGAGGACCAGGCATCTTTAAAAGAAGAATTAGACTTTTAACGAACAGTGTGTGGCTCATAAAGTGAAAGAAAACTGCAATACACTTCACTTATAGTTTTAATCATTTGCAAGAGAAGAGAGGAATCAAATGAAAGAAAGGAAAAAGCGGAGAAGGGAGAGAGTTAATCAGCGACGAGGAAGCTGTTGTTGCTTACTACGGGTGCAGAGGACACCTCGTGTCTGGTTGCAGTCAGATGTTACGACGAGCTGAAGAGGATTCAGCTTCATGAATGTGCAGTTGTCCTTTGAAACATTACCATTTTCTACACATAAACAGACAGACAAAACATTAGGCGAGTGTTCTTTAAGGGACATGAGCCTCAGCTGTATACTGCCCCAACGAATGCACGAACCATATAAAATAATTTGTAACTTAAATTTCAATTAATCAATTAGTCTTAAACAAGTTAAAATACAGTTAATACGTCACATCACAGCGAGCTATCAGAGCCTTCAAACCAACTCTTCATATGATGCTAATGCAAATCATCATGTTATAGAAACTATACTGACTTTGACCTTTTTTTAGCACTAGAAGTAATTTTAGTTGTGTCAACACACATCTAATTTATTTAGAAGTCAAGGTCTACAGACAGCTTTAAGGACGTGAATGCTCTCGTGTCATAAACACTAAAAATGAGCAAAGTGTCAGAAGTGCCTCAATTCAAAGAAACTCCCCAGTTGCGTTTTTAACAAAATCATAGGCAATAATCAAATAAAATGTTTACTGAAGGAAGTTGCGTCTAGTTTAATTGTTGCTTTAGAAAAACTTCCTGATTTAAAGTGGAATTGTGTTCATTTTCATACTGTTACTGGCAAAGGCTCTTGTACTGCTGTTTGTGTAAAGACAACATTAAAGTTTTGTGTTGTGCTTGTCCTTCATTTATGTTAACATAATTCATATCTAAAAAATTGTAAGGTACTTTTGCTGGAGCAGAAAGATGCAGAGAGATCCGGCAACATTAAACAACTTAAACAAATCTATGGGCTTGTATAGGCCACCGAGATAAACGGGGAAAGGCTCTTTTTTCACCTCACGTCACAATTTTCTCACTTATGGCCGATAGAAAAGATATAAATACGTGTAAACTGCTAGAAATTGTTACATAGAGCCCCTTTAAGTGTTGCATTTGATTTGAGTTTGTCTTATTTTGTTGGGTGAAAATTGTTGTTTTTTAATCCCAAAGGCAAGAAACAGGAAAAGTATTCAGATTGTGTTGGTAGCTTCATTAAAAAAATGAGTCTTAATCTCACAGTGTGTAATAACCTTCCTTGGGTTCACTGAATAATCTTGGCATCTCATTTTTTTTATGTGCGCCCTTTCCTACTACACATATTGAATAATATTTAGCTACAAGGGTTCTTTTTTAATGATTTCTGGATTGTCCACCACTCCGCATTTAAAGCTCCTGACAGGAAGTCTCAAATAGACACTGCTTGATTTTCAGGCTCAGAAGTCCAAAACACAATAAACAAAGACAAAAAAGGAGTGTGTGTATTTTTCTCACTTATGGCAGGTCCCTGGTTCTCCCCCTCGACCACCTCTCCCAGCCACCAGGTGAAGTTGCTGATATTTCTCGCTCTGGTGATGTTCTTCAGGAAGACTTGGACCGGGCTGTTCATCGCCTTCAGAAGTTGCCCTCCTCGCTTTTCACAGCAGCTCCTGGCTTCAGACCAGCTTTTGGATTCCCCAAGAAACTCAAAACAGACATTTCTGAAAGCAAATTCACACAGTGCAGGGAAGCCATTGCCAGGGCAGGCCTCACACTTTTCCGGCAAATATAGAAATCCAGCAGAAATCCACAAAAATACAGCGGCTCGCAGCAACATGTCCACAGTGATTATTATAATGCGCAGAGCTAAAGCACATAGTGCTGCAGGAGTTGTGGTAGGAGCAGCAACTGGGCAAGATCACTTCCGTCTGCCACATGGAAATTAGGGAGGTTTCTCCAGAAAACTCTGCATGTGCTCTCAATACATTATGAAAATCACTGCAGACACTCAAACAAGATGCAAAGAGAGAAGGAGTCACTTGGCATCATCACAAAAGGTCACACAAGCTGAACCTTCATTCTGAGGTTTGAGCGTTTTACCTTCCATCAACATAAAAGTAACAGCATATAATCATCATGTGTGTTTTGTAATGATACTTTACTTTTTAATCTCAAATTACATCCAACTTTAACATCCACTGCCTTCATATTGCCTCTTGAGAAGCGCCCACACCTCATTGGACAACCAGCATGCCTGCAGCTGCGGCACAGCCAGCGTTTGAAATATCGCGAGAGAACGTGGATGAAACCGCGTGGGTTTGTGTAACATGTTAGGAAATGCATTCAATGCCCTTTAATGCAATGACAGAACTGCCCCCATGGCGGGACACCTGAAGGTAATCTCACAGAAAATCTTATACGTTTTTATTCCAGGCTGAATGATATATTTTGAAACTTCGCCACGAAGCGTGTGCTCCTTTTTGCTAGCTTAGTTGTTTCGGCTAAAGTAACGTTGAAGCAGTTAAACACTCCTGTTAGCTTTGCTGTGTGTTTGAATGACAAGTTAGCCATAGATGTATTATAACACACACACATAAACAGACACACGTGTAACGTTAAGTTAACAAGTGGTGGCTTCCTCCCATCAGCTCTGTGTAAACTAGTGCGGTTATTGTGAGAAAACTGCCCGAAACAGATGTTTTTGGTTCATGTATTCAGGACTACCGTTATGCTAATCTTTAGCTACTTCACTGAGAGAAGTAACTGACCAGTAGCTCACTCCAGTCTCCCCCAAAGATGAGCTTTTTATCACAGATGG
This sequence comes from Diplodus sargus, assembly GCA_903131615.1. Lineage (NCBI taxonomy): Eukaryota > Metazoa > Chordata > Actinopteri > Spariformes > Sparidae > Diplodus > Diplodus sargus. The sequence goes on from CAEMYA010000013.1 coordinate 2,716,256, forward strand.
AGTTAACGTTACTGACTTACTAAAGAGGATGGGCAGTGAAAGTCGGTTATATTCAGCACAAGCTAACTAGCAGGATGTGTGCAAGTAGTTACAAGTACAAGTTGTACAAGTACATTTTTCTCAAGTCATGGCAGCATTTCAGATGGGAATATTCTGCTTTTACTTCACAACGTTTGATTTTGACACACAAAACTTGTATAATATGACACATGGTTATAGATGGAAGGCCATATGTACCCAAGGATAACTTGTGTGCACAGTTATTACTTTTTGTGCATGCAATGTACAAAACAAATCATCTTGGGGCACCTTGAAGGCACCATAATATAACACTCAAAAGTAGTGGTAGACCAGTTATCAGTCCTGGACGATTATTGGGCCAATATTCAGTATTTCCGAAATATCAGCATCAATAAATTTTCTGCCAGATTGATGGTAAAATCATTTTTAAAATGTGCTGCTTTGGTTCTGATGCAGCATCATCTAACACAATGTCCGGTCCACAACGCTATTTTGATTGTCACAGTTAATAGCCTATAAACATTGAATAATCTGAATCTGCAAAGTACCTAGTAACTAAATGTATCAAATTAATGTAGTGGAGAGGAAGTATAAAGAAAATGGAAATACTCAAGTAAATACCTCTATGGATTATTAAAAGTCAAGGAGACTAAAAACCGATATGTGGGACGGATATTCATTAGCAGTAAAAAAAAGAAATAATAATAATGCTCGGTAAAAGATTTTGAACAACCGGTGGTGAAATAAACCTACTCAAATAAACCTACAAACCTACTTTACTCAAGTACTGTTCTTAGGTACAATTTTCAGGTACTTCTCCAGTTCCAGCTACTTAATACTTCCTCTCCTCCACATTTATTTGATACATTTAGTTACCAGTTACTTTGCAGATTCTGAAAAGAGTTCATAAGGCCTATAATTTCGGCATGTAAGTAGCCGCCAAAGTAGCACATTTTTATACTAGTTTATTTTATCAGCAACCTGACTGAAAAATCATCGATTTCCACCAGCTCCTGCAATAAATGAAAAAATTGCAGAATGTCGGCACGATAATTGACCGGGGCTTTTTTTCCTTTTTACCTACATACTTTACTCTTATTTTAGGCCTACTTGCATCATATATGTATAACCTTGTCGACGGTGTGTAGCTTGCTGAGGGAAATGATCTGCCAACGATAAAGGTATTCTTTAAACCTCGTGACACCCTTGTTTAATCAGTATATCATTCTTATCCAACGTACTGAGCTGTATTACACATCTCAAACTGCATTTATGTCAATTTGCCAAGTGAGTTTAAATGCACACAGATTATTCTTTGAAGTGTAGACTTCACTTTTGTCGTAGAAACAACTCAATCTTATAATCTTAAAATCCCAGCCTTGCCATACTCCTGCAGGTGTCTATATAAATATTCTGAATTGCTACACTCCTTCTAAAGACTCATTCCAAAAGAATTACCTCCCAAAACTGTAGTTCCACTCAACCCTACTGAGTACTTTAGCATCTATTAGATGACTGTTTTGGTTTTCTGACCCGTAACTCTGAATACATCAACCTTGTGTCCAGCCACTCGTGCTGTTATTGAGTCTGACAGCATCTTTTACCCTTAAGTAAACTCATCAAGTTAGTCACAAAGCCGCCACCAGATGGTCTTTAAAGCAGCTATAATCAATATTTAAGCCATGTATTTCCTTCAGGAGTTGTTAGAGACTAAAACAGCTAAAAATGGAGTGAATATTGGACTTGCACTTGTCTGATGGCCAGAAACACATCTGCAAGCAACTGTTTGTGAACAAGTTCACCATCCCAACTAAACTGGTTCCTAACTTGTTTCTGCTGACCCCAGACTGCTCAAAAAAAATCAGTCAGTGCAGGTTTAAACTCATTAAATTTAAGGACAACAGACAGCAAAAAGATTCAAGGGACATTTGTCTCGTTGTAGCAGGAGAAGCATCTAATTAAGAATTTATTTAATTAAAAAAATGACAATGCTGGCTCTCTTCCATTGGTGTCCCATCAGTCTTTCTGATTTTCATGAATACACAGTATTGTTTTTCTTTTTACGCTACCACACATTGTCTTTAGATATGAATCTGATTACCTAGCAAAAAACTGTGTAAAAACTCAGATTATTGAGGACAATTATGAATGCTATTGTTGAACTACTAACAGTTTATATACAGAATGAACATGAGTCCTTCTGAAGACTCAGTTTCAATCTTTCATGTTATTGTCAACAGAAACAGTTGAAAGACGCAGTGAAGATCATCAGCTCGGGGAGCCTACTGTTTGCCTCCTACCTCACTGCGGTCGGAGATGAGCGTTTCTATGCCAACCAGCTGATGCCCCTGCTGCAGAGGATTGTGGGTGCAGAGACGGCTCATGTGCTGGCAGTGAAGGTGATCGGTCTTGGTCTGGTTCCTCTGAACCGCTACCAGGACCCTGCGTCACTGGTGAGCATGTAACCTTTCTTTCTGCTCCCACTGACATCAGAGTCATCGCAGACACTGTAGGACATTGTGTTTACTTGTCTACAGGAAACGAACGTCCTGGGATTAAAGTTCAAAAACCCCATTGGGATCGCGGCGGGTTTTGACAAGCATGGAGAGGCCGTAGACGGATTATACAAGGTGGGCTTTGGCTTTGTTGAAGTGGGCACAATCACTCCCAAGCCTCAGGAGGGAAACCCCAAACCACGTGTGTTTCGACTAACTACAGATCAGGCAATTATTAACAGGTACGTTTATGATCAGCTCTTGTCAAAGGAATAGATACATTATGTTAAGAGTATACTTCCCTGTGTTCACAATGACATGCAGGGCTGAGCAATATATTATCAATATCAGTGGTTTTTTTTGTCATTAAGCTACACTCAGTGTATTAGGTGCTCTAAACATAGCATCTTTCTTTAATCATTATTTATCCAAAACTTTGAAAATTAAAAAAAAAAAGGCTGAAACTGAATAGAGATTTATTTTTTTAAAGCAGCAGTTCATGACATTTTTTCTATTCTTTTTGTTGACCATGTTTCGGAGCTCCAGGGCCTTCTTTTCTGTTTCATCTTAAAAAGAGGATATTCAGTTTATATAACCGTAAAGGAGCCACATTAGTCGTAGGTTATGGTAAAATGCTTAAGACTGAAGACAAGAGCAGGAGACTGCAATGTTACTGCATAATTCTGTTTTTCAGTCGGCTCTGTGCTAAGAGATTATGCTGCCTACAGGCTTGCTTTATTTACCAAGCCACAAGTCACAGTCCATAGGTTTAAACTCATTTCATTGCTAAGCTGCGCTCAATGAAGGAATCCTTCTTTGATGATTTATTCTTTCTCGTTATGAATAGTGAAATTGGTAATGCATATTAACTTGCATTTATGATGTATAGCAACAAACAGTATGCCTCTTGAGTTAAATCTGTTCCAGTGAACAATCTGTTATAAAAGACTCCATATTCTGTAGATGTTTTAATGTTGTAGCTGTAAGTGCACTTGATTGGATTAATGTTAAGTTCATGTACAATTCATAAAAAGTACAACATCTGTCACAAATGTTGCAGTATGTCCTTGATACAATATCATGCAGATATACCAACAAATAAGTGAAATTTCTTTCTTTCATAAGACATCATCCATGGCTATAAGGAAGCCGCTACCCATAGGTGTCATTTGAGTCCATCCTAGTTTTTTGATTGACTGCTCTCCGTCGCTTTTTTTAATGCACAGTTTGTTAAAAATGTATGTTAGAAATGCAAACAAATACAAATAGCTGATTATAATATAGTAATATTTGCATTGCAGTGAATTATGATTGAGTATTGTCGACTCTGTAATAGCCTAGGCTCTTATGCATATTATATATCTACTCTGACCACATACTGATTCCTCCATTACATTGCCTAAAATTGCCTATTTTAAAGACACCACCACCTTTCAACATGAAGTGACGTCCTTGCCTGTACCTCAGAAAATGCACTGACAATTGAAGGTCTGGCAGTTCAAGAAAATATGATTGAAGAAAAACCTGCCCCAAAGAATGATCCAAAACTAGGGATACTTTGGTCTCATTGGTAGACATATCATCATATGGTTTCCACTCGCTCTCAACAAAGTTCCTTAACACATTTTCAACCAATTATTTTTAACTAGAGTTGCACAGTATTAAAAATCATCATGTTTCAGTTCAGTGCTTGTATGATCATTGTTATTTGTAAGTTGATATTCTGCTTGTGTGCAATTCTCAACAGATATGGATTCAACAGCTGTGGTTTGGTAGATGCACAACAGAGGCTGAAGGCCAGAGAGGGCACTCAGGAACAGCAAAGTAAAGGTTAGCAGGTGCTCCAGATTCTCAGTTTATGTGAAAGTCATTTTTTTGTTTCATTGGCGCAAAAGTCTGATATAAATCTGTGTGCGTTTTATTACTTACTTCTCACTTGGTTTGTAACGAGAAAGCTAGATAATAAATTGTCTCTATGGTAAAATAAATGATTTTTATATTATTTCAGATCTGACCTTGTCTCCTGGTTTATTGTGTCTGATCCATACCTGCTTACAGCCCTTTTAGCACATCAGCAGCCGCTGCCCCAGTTGAGTCATGCGTCTGATGATGCAGTGGGGGTTTGTGCTTGTCTGAACTTTCCTATTTGTGTGTGTGTTTGCATACGTGTGTGTCTGTGTTTATAGCTGGCCTTCCCTTGGGCATAAACCTGGGGAAGAACAAGCTGTCCCAGGATGCAGGGGCAGATTACTTGGAGGGGGTGAGAGTGCTCGGCCCGCTGGCTGACTACCTGGTGGTCAATGTCAGCAGTCCAAATACTCCAGGTCTGCGGGACCTACAGGGGAAGGCTGAGCTTCACCAGCTCCTGCAAACGGTACGACTGTCCAGATGTTAAATGACTGGCTTGGTAGACTCATTGAAAATTCAATAGCTGGCCTCACGACACAGCTTTTCCCCCTCAACGGTGATTGAACTTGTGTTGAAACTTTTAATGAAAGAAAGTCCTGAAATTCATGCCTTTCCATTCACACACCATCTATTTGTCTAGTTTCTAGTGCTCTCTCTGCCCCCTCGCCTGATGTCCTCACATTCTTAACAATCTGCTCAGGTGCTGAAGGCACGTGATGCCCTGCAGGGAGAAAGCAAACCTCCGGTCTTGGTGAAGATCGCTCCTGACCTCACTGCACAGGACAAACAAGACATCGCTGATGTTGTCACTGAGGTGGGAAATTATTTGTTGCAGTTTTTTTTCAAAATTATTTTCAGAATTGTGCCTTTTGATTTTATTTTGTAGCTTATTCTTAAAAACATTTTTTTTTTTTTTTACAATCACATTTCTTTTTATTCCGTGGCCTTCCAGTATTATATTTTCTGTAATATTTTCAAATTAACAGATTCTCATCCTTATCTGTGGAGTGAAAAAAAATAAAAACAACGTTTTTTAGGTCTATACATTCTTATTTTGTTGAAATAAAACGTGCAAAAGCTCAGCTCCTTCTCTGACGACAGAAGAGTCACATCACATGCTCTTATGCAAACTACACACACGCTTCACAAGGGCGCAGCCACCTTGTTGTTTGAATGAGCGCTCAGTTGCTGGTCACTTTAATGTGACTCTACAGAACAACTCAACTTAAGCATCATTAAACTCTCCCTCTTAGTTATCTAACAAAAAAACGAAAGGAAAACTTTATTTGTACAGCATCTGTGAAAACAATGTATTTTACGAGGAAATTTGAACATTTCAGCACTACAGTAAAATAGAATCAGGCCAATCAGTGTGCACACAATGAATAAAAATGTGCACATTTTAATAAGATGGAGAAGATGATATTTCTGTCATAAAGGTCATAATAGTTACTCCTCAGATTCTCAGGAAAAGCTGCTTAGTGGTTCTCACTATTATAATTTCCTTCTCTTAAACCTCAGAAGTGCAGTTTAACCAAAAATTCAGAGTTGCTCATGCTGGCTCCTCTTGTCCTCTCTTCTCTGGTAATGTCATCATCGCTTGAACAGGTTTAGAAACAACAGGGAGGTGTTTTTGTGCTCATTGGAGCGAGAAGAACACAAACCTTAATGGAAGAGACATTAAGGAGGGCAAATAAAGCACAATTTTTACCGCACTCTCTTTTCGTCACAGTACACTTCGCATTAGTGGTCTGCATAGTTGCCTACAAACATCAGTTCTGCTCCTGTGAATCCAGGTACAGTGCAGTATGTCACTCATTTCCTGTCCTCTTTTTGGTGAATGTTCTGTGTTTGCAGCTGGGAGTGGATGGTTTAGTGGTGACTAACACCACAGTGTCCAGACCAGAGACGCTTCAGGATGCCAATAAGTCTGAGGTCGGGGGGCTAAGTGGCCAGCCTCTCAAAGACCTCTCTACAGACACTGTGAGAGAGATGTACAACCTCACCAAAGGTAACTATTTGCACACCAGTGTTTTCTGCCCATTTCTGATCACCTGACTCTCAAAAACCTAAGTATAAAAAAAAACACAACGTTTTTGTAGGTAAAGTACCAATAGTTGGAATCGGTGGTGTGGCCAGTGGACAGGATGCTCTGGATAAGATCCGTGCTGGTGCATCACTGGTGCAGCTCTACACAGCTTTGACCTACCAGGGTCCGCCCATAGTGACGAAGATAAAACGAGAGTTGGAGCAGCTTCTCAAGTGAGTATGACTGCGGATGTGAACTAAAAGTCAGGGCAATTATTCTAGTGAGAGGATAACTCTGGTTTATTTAAACACCAATCTTGAGGCTCTGACGCAGTACACTGACATCAAAGAACTAGTTGACTATTATGTCGCCTCATGTCTCCTGTGTCTCAGCAATTAAACACACCACAAAGGAAGGGAATCCGCTGTCTCAGTTGATGTTCAAACCGTTGTTATGATTAAAAATCATTTTTTTCAAAAATCTCACTAATATAAATGCTTCTAATCAGGAATATTTCTGAGTAAAACTGGCAAAGAGGCAGAGGAGAAAACAAAAGAGAAACCATGCTAAATTTGTTAAGTCATACGTACTACAGCGACAGGCTCAAGAGGCTCCCCTGACAATCAGACAGGTTTTGAGCAAACCTTCAGTAAAAAAGAAAAAACAGGAGAAAAATTGTTACCAATAATTACAGTTACGAATAGTTTTATGAGTACATTTGCTGGTTCAAGTTTGACCTTGCTCTCATGAAATGGCTCATTTGCTTTGCCATTCAATTATGAAAATAGCCTTCAATTCTCAACATGATTATATTCTCTTTCCTACAAATGTGTTTTACAGAGAACAAGGTTTCCGCAGTGTATCAGAGGCAGTCGGAGCCGATCACAGGGCAGCAGACAGGTCGACACACAAGCTGAGCCTGCTGACAGAGTTGGCCAACACAGATGCAGCACCTGTAGCTGCCACCACGTCCTACTAGGCAACATGATCCTCAACTCTTCCTGAACTGCGATGGATGCTGAGTATTTGTGATTGTCCATCCGTCCGTCATGAGTGAGGATACGTTTCAGCGTTTGTGACGAGGAGTGCAAATGCTGAACGCACCGGATATCAGCTTCTCACCTTTTACTTGAACATGATGCTAAAGTGGTTAACGATGTTGAATCTCCACATTAAGGAGCTGAGATCTGTTTGTAAGTTTATTTCAGATGTTCATCCTTTGTTACAGTGTAACAGCAGTAAGTGATTCTCAAGTGCACTCTGACACTAAAGTGCTTTAACTCTTCAAACTCAAACGTTTATAATTTTTTTTACAAACATGCACCAACTGTTTTCCTTGTGTACAAAGAAAATACTCTGACATGATGTAATGAGGATGAAAGAGCAAACGTTGTTTTTTCTCCTGCATTTTGGGGATTGTCTTATACAGAAGTTGTAATGTGCATCCAAATGTTATATTATGCGCTTCACATCTAAAGATAGATGCTGGCAGTGTAAAATATTCATAGATCCACAAAATATTCATTCTGCACAAAAGTCCAATCAATCACAGCTTGAATGTTATTTGGGATTCATGATCATGGTATTTATTTGGCTGGGTGCTATGAGAGAGGACATGTAGCAGGACATTGTTTGTTAGCTCTTTGTTTAAGGGAACTGTAAGACCTACCCTGACGTCTTCTCAAATTAAAGGTGTGAGGTTTTTCTTATTCATGGATGACGTGCTGGGTCAAACCCCAATTTCTGCACCAGAGAGCCGTGTCATTTTACTTAATTTATGTTGACATTTGTTTTCAGTTTTACTGTCATCTCTACCTTACATTGTGGGAGACTGTCGAATAAAGACCATGGATTCAGTACTCTGTATATAAAAGATATCCAGTTTGAAAAATCCACAGCTGGAATCAAACTACTGTTAAAGCCTCCATTGATTACAGAAAAAATAAATGGTGATTTTTAAGAGATTTCTCGCTAATATTTGCCCTATGTGACGTAATGGCAACACGTTGGAAAAACAAGACCCTTGAAGCAATGATGAAAGAACATTCACCTCTAGAGAGGCTGAATTCTGATATTTTTCTACTTATTATATCATTATCAGGACTCCAAGGCTGTGTAAGGAAAGGTGTCATGAAGGGCACGAATAAGATAAAGTACTTGTGTTGAATCTGAATGCTCTTGAACAGAACGTGTTAAGATGAGTGATTCACACGCACTGGAGAACATGATGTAAGGTACGACTAAAACGAAGAGCAAGGTTACACTGTGGGATGAACTGCAGCAGTTATACTTTGAACCAGTACACAAATCATCTTCCTTAGTCTTCCTGCAGACAAACTTCCTCTGCCTCAATGGATTGAAGTCAGTTCATCTGTAGCAGCAGCGAACATAGCCAAGTTATGTTGAGGGAACAGTTTTTTAGTCTTCAAGGAGCTAAAATGACTTTGCTCTCATCCCTGCAGCAATACAAAAAGCCTCTCAAGTCCTCTTTCCTTGAGCTGAACTATCACTCTCCTCCTTTAAGCTGTGGGCAACGTGTCCTCCCACTAGTGGAGGCTGCTGCTTCCTTTTATTGTTATTCTTGGGTTTTTCCTCGGCCATTGACACATTGAAATGCCTTCCGTGCCTATCACAACACCGCCTGCAGTGGTCATTAGACATAGCCAGTGAAGGCAGCAGTTCTGTGAGGATCAGCTGTGAGCTGACGCGCCTCCTTCTCCCTCTCCCGAGGCCAAGTACAGACTGGCTTGTTTCCTGTATGTGGTGTCACAGAAGGAGGAGAGCCTTCCAGACAAGCAAAACTTTAAAACTGTTTGCCACTTAGATTTGAAGTTTCCTCATATAACATTGATTATAGCTGGGAGGCAGTACTTATCTGTCCCTGAGATGCAATTTGTACAATTTGATACAAGCTGAAAGCAAATAGTCAGCGCTGCTCATATTACCCACCTTTATTTTTTATGTATGCATTAGAGTTCCAACATTGTTTTTCTACCTCACAGTAGTAGGCTGACTAACCAACACGCTAATAAACTGTTATCTGAGGAGAGCAGATGTCTTGTAATAAACAGAGCCAGTGAGGAGGAGGGAATTAGTCCTTGTTTGACTGCCGACAGAGAAAAAAAAGAAGATAAACAGCAGTGAATGAACATAAAAACACATAAGACACATTCTGCCTGTGTAATTTTTGTGCAACACACGTCACCCAAACAATGCTAATGCAGAAGAACAGGAGCGACAACAAATGGACTGGGGTCAGACACACTACATGGCTTGGCTTGCTTCCTCATTGAAGAATAAGGCTACATCGCTGTGCTTGGGCTGCAACCCAATTATTCATTATTGATGAAACCTAATTAGTTTTTCGGAATAATTATTTGGTCATAAAAAAAGGTAGACCAATGTAATCCTCTTCATGAAGAAACTGCATCCAGTTTAAAATGATATGAATCAAAGACAAATAATACATTTGGGACCCAAATATTTGGCGTTTTATAGCCAAAGCTCATGGTGTGACTGGTGGTTTTGTTTGATCCACCACTTTGGTGCTCAATATTTCAACTATTGGATGGATTGTCATTCAAATTTTGTACAGACGTACAGATTTGTTTCCTGGAGGATGAACAAACAATACAAACACGGCTCACGCCTCAATTTAAGTGTATAGTAGATGCTGTACATCGTTAGATGGCTTTGATTCCTGGGACTCTACTCATGCAAACCATTTCAGATAAGATAAAATCACATCAGCAAGGCACAATCAACAAACAAACAAGCTAACAAACTAATAAAGTGTCTGGATGTTTAATCTCATTTGAGCTGATAGGAGCTTCTATGCCCGTCATAGAGTCTACAACAGTCAACGGGCAATTGTGTAGACAAGTGACCCACTCTCTAGTTTTTCTCCTCTCTCCTGAGACATTTACCTGCCAGCCTCTGGATGATTGATGCATCATGTAGCATCATGAGATTTAAATTCCAGCACTATATAGTTTTTGGTTTTTTTTTAAGCCCCAAACTTGGGTCAAGCCCCAAATGTAACTTCCTGGAGAAGGATAGTAGATTGTTGGCTGCCATTACTCCCAAAAAATATTTCCCTCAAACACTGACTTTATTTCTGTTACAAAGTTTCCATCTAATTCTATTACGTTCTGAATAAAGTATATCAAATAATGCAAAAATATTTCTATCATGTTGTGTTGCTGGCCATGATGTGAAAAAATCAAATAACTTAGTCTGCTTAAATTGAGTTAATACAATTTTTCAAGTATCATACATAAAATGAATGCATCACCAATATGAATTGTAGCCATGCTGTCAGGACATAACGCACACTTTTTACAAATGTATTTAAAAGTCTAACAGCCTGATGTGAGTTACATAGCAACAAACATAATTTGTTCTGTCAGCGGCTGAAGATCTCTGGAAGTGAAGACAGCACTTTACTGTTGGTACATCAGCAGAAGTAATTATTTAGAAATGATTTAGAAATGAATAAAACATGAGATTACCAAAAACTTTGTGTATGTTGAAAGATGGAAGCGAACCCCCATAAAAAATGTACATTCTGTACAGTCTGGAATTTGTTCAAATTTCAATTTCAAAGAGCTTGCGACAAAAAAGGTTGTTGGGTTTGCTGAAATCACAACGCAGGGAGCCTTACAATGAAATGTATTGATGGCAGCATTATGCTGCGGGGAGACTTGTAAGTGAATTGACACAAATGTCGGTAAGGAAACCTGCTTTACACTGCCAAAGACCTTAAATCGATACACCATTCAAACAGCACCGTGACCACAAACACAAAGGAGATAATGACACTGGAACAACTTCAGAGCAGGAGCCGTGGCAAAGCCCTGCAGGGACACATGCCAAAGCTCCGACTTACTGAAAACCAGTTAAATCACCTGGAAAAAGACATTCACAAATGATCCCAGTTTGACAGAGCCATAGCAAATCTGTGGAGGATGCAGAGTGCTCAAGATATATAGATTCATCTGCTTAGTCTCAAAATAAGATTTGCGAATAAAGGCGCCTCTTGTGTGTGTGTTGCAATTGAATATATTTTAAAAGCTTCTTACTTCTATTGTATACAGTACAGTGCATGTGTAACTTTACAGTGTGTTTTCTTGTAATTCAACCCTACATGTGGATGTGCCGCACTATTTAGTTGTACACAGAACTGAGTGTTATTGAGAGTAGTTCTGGCTTCGCCTCAATGCAAACTCATTATAAATGCTGTGAATCTTATTTGGTAAGTTGTGGTGGTGAGATTTTACATGCCGCTAAAAGGAAGTACAGCCAGAGAATTACTTGAATGTAAGTAGTTACAAGTAGTGATGAAGTCTAATTAAATTAATTTACTCAAGTACATGTACAGAAGTACAATTTTGAGGTACTTGAATATCGTTGGTTACTTTATACTTCCACTCTACTACCTTCTGGAAGTAAATATTGTCCTTTTACTCCTCAACATTTATTTGATAACTTTAGTTACTAGTTAATTTGTAGTTATCACGCTGCATCAGAGCCAAAGTAGCACGTTTCTATTATTATTATTATTTATTTTTTAATTTTTTTATCAGCAAGCTGGTTTAAGAACCTTCACTTGTGTTTTTTACACTTGGGTACATTTAACATCAAATACTTTAACACGATACCTTTTGCCTTTACTCCATTATGACTTTTGGATACCTTTTACACAACTGATTATGAGCTTTTAAGTAAACAAGCAAAGACAAGCAAAGTACTCTGGCTCATATAGCACCATAAATATGAAATACAATAAACATAGGTATTAACATATAGTCATTTATAATGTAATCTAGCATATTAAGGTGTAATTTCTGTAAAAATAACATGTTCAGCATTTAAAACACATGCCTCCAGCCTCTCATCCATTATTCTGATGGTTTATTCCACCAATGAAATAGACACAGAAGAAAACATATGTGGGCATATTATATCATGTGATGCATGAACAATCTATGAGATAAAGAGTACACTGGATCAGAGATGAGGTGGGAAAGCAGCTGAGGAACTGAGGAAGCTGGCAAGGTTGAGAGAAAAATCCTGACAACCGCCCACAGAAAAGAAACACGGCCACAAACTCTCTCCAAGCGTCTTGGGTTCACCTAACTGAGCTGGATATAATGTAACACTGCTTTATTTTGCTTTCTGGTGGGGTGCCTCTTAAATCACGATGGTTACAATGGTCCCTGCTCAGTAGTTGATTGCTGTCAGTGGATGATGACACTATTCATTGGTCCGTCTCTAGTACCGAGTTCCAGGTATCGTTTCCCAACCATAGTGCCACCTGAGCCACAGCATGTTCACCCTGCTGCCGTCTGGCAGGAGATGAAGTATCTGCTGCCGCACCACCTGACTACAGAGCAGATTCTTTCCTCAGGGGGTAGGACTCCTCAACTCATCCTCAGTTCGTAGAAAATGTTTTTCTTCCAGTAGAATAAAGGGACTTCATCTTGCATTTCTTTTTGCAACCTTAAGTTGAACGCTCGTTAAACATTGAACTTGAAAACATTCACCCCATACGCTAGAATCACAGGAGTTGCTCTGTCTTGAACATGTAACTCTGTATATCAACAGCTGTCAGCACTTTGTCTTGCTGCTTCGTGGCAGAGCAAAGGATGATTGAGTTGCAATTATATACAGTTGTACGACCAAAATTAGGTTTAAAATGTTCTGAAAGAAGGGTGAAACATATCAATGGACAGTAAAGTGAGTGTCAAGCAGACGTGATTACATAAGCAGTAGTGCTGTCCCAGGTGTTTGTTTGCCATAAGGAAGAGGAGGAGGAGGAGGAGGACTGACAGCTGTGAGCCTGTCGGGTCAGGTCAACCAAATATGCATAAATGTTCTTCCTGAATCAGTATGGTGATGATGCAATGTTATTTGGATATTCTATATTGAGTTATTTCCAGCCTGAAAATAGCATAGTAGGATGGTGGTGATGGGAGAGCTGAATATGATGATGTGTATTTTTTTTTGTGAAATTATGTGAGAATAAAGTTGTTGGTTTGCTAAACTAGATGCATTATGTTGCACTCATACCCTAAAACAGATAACATAACAAGAATGTGGATTCTTAAGCTGCATTTACACTTGAGCATTGCTACATCTTGTCATGATTTGGGTTTTTGGTTGAGTTGTTTCCTGTTTTATTTTTGTAAAATCATGCATCTCATGTTTTACTTTCCTCTTCCCTTCATGTGTTTCTTCTGCACATTTCTGATTGTCCTTTCAGTTTCACCTGTCTGTCATTAATTGTCCCGCTTTTGTGTAAGTCTGTGTCTTTCCCTCACATTCTTGTTTTTGTCCTCACATCAGTCTTGCGCTTCTTGTCTGTTCCCTGGTCCTGTTTTGCTCCTGGTGTCGTTTGTATACGCAAACACTCCTCAGTGTTACAGGTTTTTGTTCCCCCTTACTTTATGATTTATTTCGCCAGTCATTTATTGCCCACATTTTGATTGATATCTGTTTTGTGAATAATGCTTGCCTATTGTTTCCAACCAGCCTACATCAATGTGTCTGCATATGGGTCCTCACATTTTGCAAACCATAACACATCAATTAATGACCCTGGTGTCAACACCTTTATTTTCTTATGCATATGGAATATATCTAATTTATCTCCATCACATTATGACTACTTGCTGCGCCAGGGCATGGCTTCACTCTTCAATTTCATATGCAAGAAGCCAATGCTTATACCTTCTGCTGCTTATTTTACGTAATTCTTTTCAACCCTACACTGCTGACTTGTCTCATCTTAAGTCAATTCAGTGACTGTCCCTAAGTTCCTAATTTTCTTTTGTCCACGTGCAGTAGATGGTTTTCAGTTTATGATATTCTCTGTGTAAGATGTGTAAAATATAATAATCACATTTTTCATCATAGCAATCCCTCTTCATATTTCATTTAGATCGTTCGCGGTAGAGGCTGATTAACAGAGGAGAATGTTCGAACGCAATGTGTTTGCAACCTCACTGACTCAGTGCACAACTGTAAATATACTGTAGGTCCACAGTGAGCCCCAGCGTCACCACACCCTCTTTGTCTTTCACACATCACTGCGCTTCATGCAAATGAGAGCTGAGCTCACTGGGACCACAATGCAGCCACCTTGCAGCAAGCACAGGAGACAGTTTTTCCAATATCAAATGACTTGCTTCTGAATCTTTATATACAGGGAGTTGGGAGGATGACCTTGTATGTAGAAAGCAGGAAATGTTCCCTATATGCCAATTTAAGTCTGGCAAGGAAGATAATGGCAATAGAGGAAAATAGGTCCAAATTTTGTCATGATGCGCCTATGAAGAAATGGAAACAAACATTAAAAAGATGGACCGTGAAAAAGCCTTGATGCATCTGCAGTGCCGTGTGACTCAAGTATAGACCCTAGTGTCCTTCTGCAGATGGCTGTTATGAAAGCTGGTGAAGCCTCTGGCTACAGGAAGTCACAGGTGTGATGGAGGCAGACAGAGTCATAAACGACACACCACGCTGCCCAAACCGATTACCACTGATGGGAGTGTGCGTATACATACAAGACACACAGAAGGCAGGGGGTGGATGCATCAATATAAATCCTTTTAAAGGTTATTTTTCTCATATGAATAACACATTTTTATGTGTTTCATTTCAAAAATACATCTCTATACAAAAGACACCGTACTTTGACTCCTCCTAATTACCATTTTTAAGAAGCAGGCAAACATTTAATAATTGCTTTTTAGAACATCACACTATACCTGAGTTGTCTGATCACAAGTGGGCTGCTTTAAGAAAGTCATTAACATGCATCTCACCACATGTCTCAAGTGGCCACTTGTGATCGGATCTCACTTCCCTGCTCTATATGCACATAGACACCTTCATCCCTGGAACAAGTGGATGTCACATGTTTTTACACAAAGAAATATCTTTATTTATAAAAATTCAAGTAGGCCTGAGCAGTTAAGAATACGTCATAGACAGCATTTCGCAATGCATTTTTTCCTCACCCAAGTCTCAAAATTGACCAATTTTTTAAAAGGATTCTGGGGAGTTTGTACTTCGAGGTCTTTGAAGAGCTTCTTCATTTGAACTCAGTTACAATATGTTGCTTATTTTTTTACATGTGAAATGATATTTTTGTTGTTACGGAGAGAATGAAGAACTGCAAAAAGGTATAATTGTGTACTATAATAAAATCTCAGGTACTGGTACTAGTACAGTTATCAATCCAATGTAAATGCGCTAGGAACACAAGCAAACCTCAGAAGTGACATTGCTTTTCGAATTGTGTTGCTAAATCAATGATACTTAAAAAAAAAACGTGACCCCTATGTGACACATGCTGCTGCAATTTAAAATCCAAGCATCATTTATATCAATGATATGTAAGCAAATAACACTATTTTACTGTTACTGTACAAAATAAGTTCACAGGATGTTTCCAGGCAAAAGTGCATTGGTCCCGCTTTGCAAGTTTTAGTGACTCTTATTCTATTTTTAGCGTCGTCCTACAGTTGTTTCAGGTTTTACATAACTCTCACTTCTGAGGAAGTAGGCAAACATCTACTCACTCTCAGCCATGCAGTAAAGCCATATGGGACTTCAGCTCTCATTAGCCCAAGACAGCGTGAAACTATTCCACTGAAAGGCATCTTTCAGCCCTGGAAGTGGTTCCACTACAGCCTTTTAATAAGTTAACATAGCCCATACATTTAATTAGTGCAAATATTCATGAAAAGCCAAGCCTAATGAACTCTATGTCAAAAAACATAGACAGAAGCATTCAACTCTTTGTGGAAAAGAATCAAAGCCACATACTGTATCCATTACTGTGAGAAATATTATTGATCTTTGTTATGGAAGCCCATTTCCGCCTGTTAAAGACATAAAATTAAATTTAAAAAAAATTTCATAAAACTTTGCTTTGATGGACCAAAACTGTATATATTCCCATTGTAAGTCATTATTGTGAGATAAAAAGACTGAGATAAAAAGTCAAATATTATTTACTTGTTTCACAATTTTTGACTTTTTAAATCTCATAAAGTAGTTTTCAATTCACCGTGCGAATGTTTTTTATTCATCAAGTTCACTTTAAATCTTTTTTTTTGTTCATCCTTCACTGGTTTGTGTTGTGCCTCTCACTTGATTTTTCACTTGAATAGGTGTTGTGTTATCATATCATCTTTAAAAACAGTGAAACCTCTGCGATAAATATTACAGAGAAACCTCTGTGTCTGAGGACAGGCTGTGGCGACAGGAACACTCAAGTTAAGTGCAATGGAGAGTTTTTTTGAGAATCCTTTGGATGAACTGTGCAGGTGGGTGTATTTATAGAAGAAAATGTCAGACTCCAGGTATTCTTGACACCAGACCAGCAGTCTGTGCTCTTGACTGTGACTGTGGTCTGCTGCGCAGGTGGCATCGCTGGGGTCACACCGTGATTATGGGTGAATAATCTAGCTGACATATCTGCGAGGCGTGGGACCGAGCAAGATGGAGCCGATGTTTCTTAACTCTCAGAGGAGCTTCTGCTCTTTCCTAGAAGATAGAAAAATCCTGTGATGGCAGTGAGAGGTCGCCTGCACGAGCCATCAGTTACACACTTCAGTCACACGCACCTCACACTTTTCCAATATTCCCTGCACCCCAGCCATGCAGAACACTTCTGCAGTGAAATGCCTGACATCAAAATGAGAATGACAGCAAACATGGAAGCACTTCCCTTTGTAGGTTTGTAATGAACATTATAGTCAAGCGGGGGTCAAGTAATGCATGTCAAGGACTTGTTATCCCTCCAGTGTTTGCACTGGATAGTTCAACTACAGCCTCATTATATCATTGTAGCAATACACATGCTGACTGGAGCAACTGGAAGATTTTGATTCACTTGTCACCTTTTCTTTTTGTTAGTCCTCTATTGTTTTTCCTGTGTCCTGGATTGATTTGATTCTCCACTGCACTTTCACTTAATCTCCTGTGTTGAATTTAGGAAAATATTGCGCTTGCTAGGTTAAAATTTGGATTTAATGTGAACTTTATGGAATATCATTTTACTTTGTTTTATCAATATCATATCCACAAGGCATTTGTGGAAAGCTCTTCAAATCGCCATTGTTTGAAAGTTGTTTTTAAAGTTGCGTGCCTTGTTATGCCAATAATTTCGTCCTTTAAACATAAAGCCACATTCAGAAGGGCGAGGTGTTTAGCTTAACTTAGCATAAAGAGAGAAACAGTTAACAGACCTCAGTTCGAGGCTGCATTTCAACATATCTAAGTGTGAACATTTTTTTTTGTTAAATAGATATTTTAAAGGAGCATATCCTGTTTGCAGTATTGTACAATTGCAAAATGTATACCAATGTTTGGAAAATCAGTTTTTGAGTCTTTGTCCTACAATCCCAAAAAGGGTTTGTAGAGTTTTCCATGAGTTGGGAGTGAGACTTTTCTTAAACGCAGCACCATTAAGATTGTCGTCTTCCAGACTGAAACACTGTCCCTTTTCAACACTGGGTAGCAAAATACTAGATCTCCCAAGAAACACTCTTCTGCCTCTCAGATGCATTATGCACATCATTCATATTTTATCATCTGGAAACCACACAGTTTTGGTTTTGAGTCACATCTTATTAAAGATAGCTGCAAATGTTGCAAGCGTCTTGATAAATATCCCTTCAGCTTCTCATACTTGGCCTTGAACTATACGTCTTCCAGCAGTAGAGCAGAGACAAGATGAAGACAAATGGAGAGATGAGGGTATCCGTTCACAGTTGCTCAGTATCATCTTACAGACCATTTTGTCTCCTGCCAACCTGGCGTGGGTGTGGCCTGTTGTTGCCCCTGTGGAGGAAACGCAGCATCGCTCGCAAACCCGGCCCTCTCTGTCACCCCCATGAGCCATCTCTGCCTTTGCCCTTTCCTCTGCAGAGCCAAAAACAGGCACCAGCCACAGGTGGTCTCTGCGCTTTATTGGTTCTGACACACATCTCTTGCCTTAAGAGCTTAGAGAGACAATTAAAAATTCATTAGGACAATGAAACAAGAGCGGTTAAAAAAGAAATAGGACAGACAACAATACATAACCTTGCTGCGGCTCCAACCTATCGTCCACTAAGTCTCTTGCTGACGGCATCGTTGTGTGTGTGTGGGCATGTGTGCCTCTGTGTGGTTGTGTTGTTGTGGTGTAACTATAAAGATACAGAGTCCGTCTAATATAGGAAACGAGCCTGTCCTGCTGTTGCCCTGAAAATCACATGACAAGAAGGACATTTATTTACGCACCACTTTGTTGTTTGGAGCCAATTCTGTGACTATTTCCACTTCATTTTTCTGCTCCTCGAAGCAGCTGGTTTGGTCTCTGCAAGACATTTGACCACATTTAAATAATTCTGACTAACAAATAACCATGGCGCCTGTTTTTTTTGTTCACTTGCAAATGAATCTTCACTGTCCGTCTTTAACGCATTTATAAGGAACTGAATTTGCTTTTCCCTCGTTGAACCTTTCCCACTCTGAAAAACTACTTCAATGATGAAAACACACACACACAAATATTTCCATCACAAGCCATTACACCTGACATTACATAAAGTGCAGTTTTACACACATTGTTACAACACTTCTTCTCCACAAAACAGGGCTGTGGTAGCCTCTTCTGTTCCCCAAGTACATTCAGTCTGGAAAAGTGGCTTTCTAATGCCTCTGAAGTGGCAGTGTGAGTGTTTTACTGTGTTTGAGTACCTTGTTTTATGCCCTCCCCGTAAATTACAAAACATCATATTGTCCTTGGAAAAGATATCCTTACATCTTACCTTCAACCTTCTTCTCTTAAGTGCAGCTTCGGAAAATTAATTGTAAACAATGTTATTGTGAGATTGTTGACTCGGAACCATCACTCAAATGAATTATTCAAGCCTTTCGTAGATGCGACACTTTAAGATACAGTTTGCTTTATTGATCAACATCAAAATTGAGTAAACACATGTATATTTAATGAGTGTAACATTAAATGTGTTAATAGTTTCACCTATGAAAATTATCAATGCAAAAGAAATGATTTTAGTTGAAGGACGGCCACTTGGTGCAAGTGCAAGACCACACCTCATCTTTGCGTCCTCCATTTTTTAATTCTGGCTGCAACCAGACTGATAAGACAGTGACTACAGATGTCTGTTTCTTTTTGTGGTACTTAAGAATGTACCTCGCTGTCAAAAAACATGAAATAGTGACCAGAATATGTGCAACAGTTGTGACTTTAAGTGAGAAAGTTTTGCTCTGTTTTCAGTTCACTTGGTGAGCTAACGTTGGCTAGCTAGCTAGGTAGCTTTTCACTTTACTTCTTGCTGCAGTGGGACTTCAATTGGACTAAGTTTGCTAAGATTATAAACCTTCATTGGTTTATGATCATAAATATGTCGGAGACAGTATATCACCAGGGGAACCTTTTTTGCTCCTTTGGTGTAGCTATCGTTGGTTGTAGCTATTAGCTGCCGTTAGCTAGCTGCCTCAGTTAGCCACTAGCTGCATGGCGGAGCAGGGGCTAGCTAGTTAGCATGCTAGCTTCAGTAACTATCTTTAACATGATACATAGGCGTCAACATCAACACTGGTATTTGCTAATACTCTTCTGATAATATGAGTTCATTTTTTTATGTTTTCAGCAAACATTCTGGCAATATCATTTTTGTGTTGTATTGGCTGCCTTTGCAAGAGCAATGCAACTTGAAACACGCTTTTAGCTTGTCAAATAACAAGATACATACAGTGTGTATCTAAAAAATCAATTCAAATCAGGTCTTCTACAGTGGCTGTGTATGAAAGCCTTTGAACAATGCTGTCAGCCAGTGCTGTGGCCCTCAAAGATGTAACACCGCACACAGATATTTCAACGGTAGACGTGAGATTCATTTATGTATGAATGTCTGTGCTGCAAATACAAATCAGGCTGTTCAGATGAACATGGAATAATTCGCGATCTGTTGTATAAGTGACACATAAGCTTATCGGTCACATAAATCCATAGGAGGAGCCGTGATTTTAATCTCTCACTTTCTGACAATCTCTTGCTTCTCATTCTTGGACTCTGTCACATGAGCAGACAAGTGTCAGCTCATTTATTTCATGGTGGGAACGGGAGGTTGGAGTACTCTTACTCACATCGCTGCTGACATTAGCCATCAGCCCCCTCGCCCCTTCCATTTTCATCTCGCTCTGTAATGTCCTGTAAAAATTGCGAGATCACTTTCCAACAGGGCGATTGTAAAATACAGAATCCATCCTTCTTTCTGCAAACATATACACACTCCTCAAATTACAATTTGGGTCACTAGGTTTGAAGATGCTGTCTACTGTGTCTTTAGGCTTTTAAGCTGTGCTATTTTAGACGCTGGAGTGTAGAGGAGACGAGACAGAACACTAGACCTCACTCTGCTTTCTTACCTGCACACTATCAAAGACTTCCTCACGCTGGGTGTCCAGATGTCCTGTGGCGTTACAGTAGCTCCTTCCCCACGTTACATAACACGACAAATTTGATCCCAGTGGGATCTAGCCAGTAATACTCTGGAGTGAACTGAGGAATGCTGAGGTGGTTTCCCAGCAGCTTGTGTAACTGCTGAGGTCGTGAATATTACAGCAGCGAGCTGTCACATTGAAAACCATCAAGCTCACAAATGAAATGTTCCCAAACACATTATTTATTACCAAATCTGATGAAATCACCAGAGATGAATTATGCACGACTTATACAGCTCTGTACAGTGATTCAACATCAGCACAATAACAATCACATTTTCTTACACAGAACCAACGATGATGAGGATGCTGTAGATTTCAAACTTGTGATGGTGACAAATTTTAAACTAGAAAAATAAGATGCAAAATGTTCATTCAGTGGAGTTTGCACATGACATGTTAACACATTAGCTTTCTGTTCTTTTTGTTGACCACTAAATTCCCTGATGTTATGTGTGATGTCATTGGGTCAACTTGCAGTTCATCACAGCACCCTTGATATTAAAAAAAAAGTTTCCATGAACATGCACTGGATTGTCATTCACTTAGCTTAAAATGTATAGTTAGATCATTATGGATACACACTTATTCACATTCTTGGTGAGCGTAAGATGAGAAGGTTCATACCACTTTCATATTTGTGTGGTAAACATAAAGCGAGACACTTAGCCTATGCAAGAAGAATGAAATCGGGGGGAAGTGCTAGACTGGCTCTGTCCAAATTAACAAAATCCACCTAACAGCATAAATACTCCCAATACGCCCAACACACCCGGGGAATTCCCCTCTTTCATTGCCCTCTTCCAGTTTCCTCCAGAACACGATTGTTTATGAAATCCTCCCTATGTTGACATCTCAAGGTTGGCAAGTATACTCAGCAGCATCCCTAAAGCTCATTAATCAACACGTGATATCTAATTTGTTTAATCCATACAAAAGCCAATAAAAGTGTAAAAGGAGACAAAAAGGAAGTAACTGCAATACACTCTGATGATTGTATGAATTATGAGTATGAGTGGACTTTATTTGCAAGTTTCCAGTCTTTATGCCAATCTATGTTAAGTTAAGCAAAGCTAAGTGTCTCCTGGCTGCAGTGTCATATGTCCAGTATTTACAGATGTGACTGTGGTATTGAGCTTTTCATCTGACTCTCAGAAAGAGAGCAAATTAATATATTTTCCAAAATGTTGAACTGACTGGGCACTTCATGGTACACAGGACATAATATTTTGATTGAATATTGTATGTAAAAATCTGAAATCAAGTTAGTGCAGTTCATGGCAGAAAAACAAAGTTTTCCCTTTGCTGGAGAATGTTGTTGCCAAATTATTTTTGACAAAATCATATGAAATGCTCTTCAGTCTCATTTATATACTATAATAATATTGTCAGTTTATTGTAATTGTACAATACAGACTTCCAAACTATACACAAGACTCGTAGCTGACACACTGATGATATCATTTTATGTTACAAATACATTATACCCTGAAAATAGGCCGGCACAGTAGGAGGGTCTGCTATAATCATAAATCTCTGTGGTTGGCATCCCATTCATTTAGTCTACACTGATGTAATAAATATACAGATCATTCTTTCATTCACATTTTTTTTTCAAGACAAAAATAAATATTTTGAAACAAAAAATAAAACTGTCGTCTGACACATAGCACAATGCAAATGACTATTTTGTAACTAATAAAGTGCGTTTCTTGAGGCAGATTATTAATAAAATGGACTGAAATAAGATCCTCAAAAATAAATATATTCAACACCACAGAATCAAATGTATTCTGCAACTCTTCCATTTACCGAAACCTCTGCCTAAAGAGGCTCTAGTAAAGGTTTCTAAACGCAGAAAGAACTTAAGAGATGTAAATCCTCCTATGACATGGAGAAAAGGATTTATGTGCAGTCATTGTGATTGTCAGTGCAGTTCCTGGATATAGAGCAGGTTTGATTCCTGAAGTCATTGAAAGTCTCATAAAAGTAATCTGATGTAGGCGAGAGGTTGGACAGTACATTGCGTTGAGACAAGGAGACCAGAGGAGAGGATGTGGATTGTTGTGGCAGTAGCACACCGCTTTCCCTCAAAACCTACGTGTGTTTTTTCCAAACCTGAAAACTGTTTGATCATGCAATGCATAGATTTAGGTCTGTTTGTCCAAAGACAAATGTTACAAAATTATAAGTTTGACCTCCATTTGCAGTTCTCAGCCGTGAAGAATTGCAATGCTTTCATGACTGAAGGACTTGTGTTAATCTTACACGGGGGTTACAACTGATAAGGAGTAGTTTGAAAGTTTGAGACATGGGTTAATGTTTTTCTTGCTGAGTGATGCCACTCTCCCAGAGCTACTGTATGAATATGTAGCCAAGAAACAGTGAGCTCAGCGTTGCATGAAGACAGGAAACAGGCAGTCCGTCTCCTAGAAATTACATTTGCAAGCGCAAACACATTTTGTGATAAACATAATAAATGTGATAAACAGAAAGCATAATTTCCTCAGCACTGATTTGAGACACAGGATATTTTCAAGTCACAGTCTTTCTCCAACTGGGAAGGTATCATTTGTAAAACATGGCAATAATTCAAAGGTAACTCCAAAAACACTGGGGGCAGCAACACTGGAGTAAATGACACCTGCTGCTCATTGCTAGCTATCTTTGGCTGTAGCTAGCATGGTAAGCTAATTAGCTCGTGCCAACAGCCCTGCAGTTTGTCTGGACTTTGGCTCGCAGGAGGAGTCCCTACGGTCGACTGGACCCAGCTCAACTAGATATGACAGCCTGACGTGAGAGTGAACATGGCTGCACACCAAACTGAGACTGAACACAGCCTCCAGGAGATCAGTTTGAAAAGGGGGATGCAGTATGGACGTGATTTACAACGGCCCTGATCAAGACGATGACTTTGTGCATGAGGAGACGCGTAAGGAGGAACGAGAGAGGCGACAGGACGTCAGAAAATGGCTTGTGTGGTTGGAATATTCACACCTTACTCTTATTGACAAACCAGGCGGTATTGGCATGTTTTCTTTAGTTTTAGTTTGAATGAAGTGAGTTCTGCAATTAGTTGAAGCAGAAAGAAAAAGCTACCTCGTCCTTGTCCAAACCTCTCACGCTCACACAATACACCATGTTGTTTTTACACTTTTCTTTTTTGCATTTTAGATTTTTGTTTCATTTGGTCAAAGCCAGGCGAGCTGTTTTCCCCTGTTTCCGATCTTAACGCTAAGCTAAGCTGGCACCTTTACTATACAGACATGGCATCTATCATCTTGGCAAGGAAATAATATGTATATTTCCCAAAACTGTCAAACTGTTCCTAAAAAAAAATAAATTCCCATTTACTGGAAAAGTAGCCACCAAGTATCATTTGTTGTTTTTAGATTCACATATTCCTCAGGCTTTCACGCCATGTGGGGGTGACTGGTCTCGCTGAAAAAGCAGGGTCACACCCTTCCTGAAGCGGTGGTCCCTGACACTGTAGATAATTACATTACAGCAACTGTTTCCGGTCAGGATCCAGAAGGCAAAAAAGGAAAAGTTACACCAGGTGTATCCCACCACGTTGCCGAGCACGAACACAGCGATGGGGGAGAATGATGCTGTGAAGGCGAATGTTAGTATGCCAATCGTCTTGGCAGCTTTGATGTCTGAAAAGGAGGGCCTGTGAGGGCACCCTCCCGCTCCTCCTCCTCCCCCTGTGTCACTCAGACTGCCTTCAGAGAGCAGCTTGCGTTTTCGGGAGTACCGTCGGATGCTAGTGAAAGACACAATGTTAACTGCTAGCGTGCCGCCGAGCAGTGTGAAGTCAAATGCTGGGAATAACAGCAAAATGTTGGCATCATGTGGCAGCTGGCCTCCAAACATCAGTGGGGTGTAGTTACACATACGACTGCACTCGTTGTACTCCAAAGTGAAGTTGCTGCTGAAGATGAGGGGCGCAAGAGCCAGCAGGAAGCTAGCAGCCCAGGAGAGCAGGATGAGGAGCAGAGTTCGTCTCCGGGTCACCAAAGCGTCCTTGTGGAGTGGCCGTAAGATTGCAACACTTCGCTCCAGTGTCATGAGGAAGATGGTGCTAATGGAGACAAAGGTGCATCCAGCGAACACTGGGCCAATCAGCATGCAGGGCTGCCAAGGGCTCACTAGTCCCCCAAGAGAGGAGGAGGTGGCCAGGGAAGTAGAACTAACCTGGTACCAAATGGGGGGAGTGGTGGTCACCATCAGAGAGATCTCGGTGTAGACAGAGAAAGGGACGACGAGGACGCCGACCATCATGTCCGCTATGGCCAGAGACACTGTCAGAGAGAAGACAAGAAGAGGAAAAGGGCTAAGGGGACGCATGGAATGAAATTGTGTGACACATGAAATTATAATCATATCTGGTCAGTGCAAAGATTTCAGTTGGCTAGTTACTGTAAATAAATGATCAAGGCCTTCTTAGAGCCTTGTAAACACAGCTTCGGAGGTCTTTGGTGTTAGCTGGCTGATAAATTATGGTTATTATTTCACAACAATGATTCTATTTCGCCCTTAATTTTTTTTCAGTAGGCTTATTGCATCTTGCTGGAGGGAACCTTGATTTTCTTGATTTTCTATAGATTCTCATGCGATCGACACTGATTACACTTAGATACGTTTAATAACTTTCTGAAATGTATAACTTTCCAGCCATGTAGTGTTAAGATGGTAAACAACATTTACCTTTCAGGTATCCCTGTGGTGTTCGAGACTGTCTTGTTTGCACAAACACAGTGAGAGTGACCACGTTTCCAACCACAATGGCAAATGCCAGGCTGACCATGAACACCACAGCCAAGGTGCGGTTGAGAAATCCACAGCAGCAGATGGTACAGAGAGGGGCCAGTGACTGGCCTGAGCCGAGTGCTACTTGAGCAGCTGCAGTCAGATTGAACAGATAATCTGCAGTCGGCAGCAGAACTGCTGTGCTCCCGGGAACGCTGATGTTGGGAGGTAGAGCTGTCATGGCCCAGGATGAAAGGCTTCACCACGTGTGATGTGTCGGTGGAAGGGCCACTCAGGAAACCATGTCCTGGACTGGGAAACTATCCTGATGAAAGATAAAATATATATATTGTGGCAATTAAATAATCGGTCCAAATAATAATCCAGCCTTGTAAAAAGCGGCACAAAGTCATTCATATTTATGTTACACTCGGTCTTTCTCTCACTTAATAAGTCAACACTCTCTCATTATCCACACAGGTAAAACATCAGTCTTGGCTAGAAACCACACTAATGATACAATACCTTGTAAAACCCACTGGATTGGTTTTATAAGGGCTGAACAGCACCAATCTTTTTTAATGAACCCTCAACCAGTTAGGTAATCATAGCTGAAAGAGACAAACCTTCCAACATCATCAATCAAATATGAGTTGAAATAATAATACTGTCCTGTCACAGAAAATCATGCTCACTCCCTACTTTCTTATGATCTAACCCTAAGTGCAGACATTTCAATTTAATAACATTTTGACATGCCCTCTAGTTTTTGTTTCAGCTGCAAATGTCAGCATGTAGGGTACTTATTCATAAAAGCCAAAGTACTATCTATTTCTAGTCAGGCTGAATAGTTTTTAGCTTTGGGCTTTTAGCCAGCAAACCATGTTCCTTTAAGTGAGTCATTCATTTGGAGTCACCAGCTTATAAAGTACCTTGTTTTTGACTAGTATGGTAAACTGTATCATCTGCACTACTATTATCAGTTTAGTTCATTTTGAAAGTCACCTAAATGTCCTGCTGCTTAAGAGTGCCCCAGGAATGAGCCTTAAAACCCAAGAGACATGCAAACATTTTTGCACTTCCTGGTCAAAATCAATGTTTTTTTTTTAAGGGTTTTCCTAAATTAAGGTCTGTGGTTAACACAAGCCAAGGAGAGTTTCATGTTTTGTTCTACGGCATAAAATACATCAGTAGATACCCCACTATTCTAAAGTTAACATGTCTTTAAAAAGGTGGTTGCTAACAAGTGGTTAAAAGAGACTCCAGAAATTCATACACTCACTGTCAGTGTTTGTAAGCTTGTTGCAAACTGTTTTCACTCGCTTTAAAGTAAAATAAAGTATAAAATAAAGCCAGTGGTGGTGACGTTTAAGTCATGCAAACACGTTGTACTGTAGCTAGTTTCTAGCCAAACGTTAGCTTAAAATATGTTGCCTTATTTTTATGCATTAATCCAAAATTCAAGGGAAAAATCCCAAAGGCCATTTGTCGAGGGAGCCAGGTTGATGCTAACTTCAGGGATAGCCTCTAAAAATATGTGATCCCTGCAGCACTCTATCCAATATGTTGCTAAATGTTGTTTTTACAGCTGTCCAAAAATACCTTTCATTTATTGTTTTTCTGTAATGTGTGTTGTATCAAGCCAAGCACAGGGTCCGATAATATATAGAGGGTGTAGAGAGCTAGAATTATTTATTTGGATGCGTGTCTTGTTTAGAGTTGGTGCGGTGGTTTGCTCAGGGTGCAGTGTACACTACACATGTTTTATATGAAAGGCTGAATTTTATTAGATTTTACATGAAAAAAAAAAACTATGTATGAATGGTAAGTCTTTTATCCAGGATTTCCAAACAGAGTAAGGACAGGGTGTTTTTTTTTTTCACTTGTGTGCTCTGGTTACATGCTGTTCTTGTACCCTGACACTGTTGGAAGCACCTCGATGCTGTCAGTACCCATGCAGAAACTCAAAGTTAGGTACCAAATGTCTTTCTCAGCTGACAACTAAATACACGGGTCCCTCAATCATTTATGCTGTTCACTGGGCTGGAGAGCAGGAAGGTACAAACATCGGAGAAAACAAAGGGTAACAGGAATGGACATATTCAGACCAGGGCAAAACCAAACCAAAATCTTGAGCTCTCATTCTGGCTTCGGGTTCAGAAACATAGTCGACTAATCCTATAACTGTTATCAGCAGTGAATTAGCCTCAGAATAATGAGGTTTCCATCAGATGTGGAATGAAACACTTGTGAGCAGCGTACGTTCAGGCTTTGATGAAGTGAGTTATGTAAAATGCAAATGAAAAGATCATGAAGCTTGTCTGCCCTCACAACTTGTTAACAAATGCTTGATTGCTTTGAATTTTCGCTACAGAAAGCCAATTCATATTCTGTGCTAATGAAACACATGTCAATATAATAAGGTACATGTATGACCTTTGCTTCTCTAATACGCAGTGCTATAACAGAACTGACAATTTAATTGGAAGCAACGAGTTCAATTCTTTATATTTTCAATGCACAATATTTAATTTCTGCCTTTAAGGGTCTCACTATCAAACAAATAATTTTACATTCTTGATGTCTATGAGATGCAAATTGACATAATAAATTAATTCAAGTGATCTTTAGAAGGCAGTAAGTAATATGCGTGTGTCTGTCTCTCTCTCTGCGTGTTTAAGCTGCGTGGGCTGCTGCAGCCTTTGTGTTTGTCTGATGGCATTCAATTCAGATTTCAGTTGTGTTCAAGGTCCAACCTTGTAACATTCACTTCATAAGTCCTACATTATTCAGTCCTACACATTCATATATGAGACTTATAGTACATGTAAGATTTCCCTCAGATTATGATTAAATGGTGAATGTGTAAAAGAGGCTAAACACAACATTACGTTTTATTATTTAACCCTCCACCAAGTTATTTAACCCTCCAAAAGCAAAAGATTTGTGAAAAAAAGAAAGAAATTGACACAAGACAGTAGCCATGATATTCAATCTTACCTCATCAGTAAACACTATTTACACCTTCTCAATGCCAAGGTTTTTAAATACCCCAGTATCTGGTCAATGACATTTTTGCTGCATTCCGATAAGACGATGAAAAACAGCTTCACAATAATGACATGAGAATGACATTGACACTGAAGTTTGAAGTTTGCTCCTAATG
>CAEMYA010000013.1:2750970-2778459 GCA_903131615.1 Diplodus sargus
GTAATATGAAATATATTGACAGTGGTGTTGCACTGAGCAACTGTGGGGCTGCCAAATTGCACAAAATGCCAATTTCTACATTATGTTGCTTTAAGAACATTAAACATAATTATTTTATATTTACAGTTATAATGTCAAATTCTTCTTCCCAGAACAAGCCATAGTTTGATTTCTTCAGCAACAACAAAGTCAATCCTTGAAATAATAATAGTTCATTTTAATATCAAGACTGATACTGATACAGTAGCTCCTTCTTTGTTACCTAGTGTAGTCACATTGCTATTGTTAAGTTACGCTTGAATACTAAATTGTTAACCCCCTTCTTATACAACCTTTATTCTTTTTCCTTTGTACTGACTGTAATGTACATAATAAGTATTGTATTGATAGCCCTGTCTACACGAAACTTAATGTGTGTGCATGTGTGTATGTGTCTCTGAATTTGTGTGCGTGTGCATTTGTCTCCATTTCGTCAGTGAGTCCCAGTACAAATCACTCACTGCTGATAGACGTCACACCCACCACTCTTTACTCAGTCGACAGCCACTGCATGCCTGAATGATCACACACCAAGCAAACAGGAGTCAATGTGATATTCTCAATAAATGTTTCAAACTGATTTCTGGCTTGGAGGTGAGAATTCTGGGGGTCCGTATGAGGTTTAAATGAATTTTGATGCGAGTGATCTTCTGATAAACTACGTTCAAGAGGAAATATTTACTCCAAACTACGATTTGAACTTTGGTTAAAAAAGTATTATCGACAGAGGACTTAAAGCTTAACTATGCTGACATTGTTAAGAAATATTTTGCCATTCTAAGTTAATGAAACACTTCATGGTGGTCA
Source organism: Diplodus sargus (assembly GCA_903131615.1). Taxonomy (NCBI): domain Eukaryota; kingdom Metazoa; phylum Chordata; class Actinopteri; order Spariformes; family Sparidae; genus Diplodus; species Diplodus sargus. The sequence continues at coordinate 2,751,817 of CAEMYA010000013.1, forward strand.
GGTATTCTCTCAAATGTCATCCTAGTAAACAGTCCTCCTTTGGCATCAAAATGCAGAGCAGCAATAACTGTAACACCTGCTGTGTGAGGTACAAATTTAAATCCAACAGGACAAAATGGGAAAGTGTGTTAATGTGTTTGCGTGAGTCAATGCATGTGTAAATCAAACAACAAATTAAGAAAAAAAAAAAGGTTTCCACTTATTAACTAATGTCATTCTGTTATTTAATCTGACATTTCCAGGAATTTCTTTGGCATATTCACATGGCTCTTGGGAAAGCCTTGCTCGTTTTCAGTCTCTTAACTGAAATATTATAATGACCAACATTTGTTGGGAAAGCGCAACAATACACAACAATTACATTTGTTTAATAGACCTAGGAAAAAAAATCTGTCAGCTTAAAGCAATAATGTGGAATCCATTGACTCCAAAGATGTGCAGTACTTGTCAGTCTTATACAGTCACATATTGTAAATTGATATAATTCAAATGCAAAACCAGTTAAGCATTCTACTCAAACAAATTATTCATATGCAGATGCACGTGTAAATGCAGCCTGAGACATATCCGTATTCAATCAATGCTCAAACAAAAGTTTGGATTTCTTTTAAAAAGATGTCAAAGTGTAGAGAAGGTTTATCTCTTAATGTTGTATTTACAGCTGTCATGTAAAAAAAAAATAAACTAAAAAAACAGAAAATCTTACCAGCATTTCCAGATACGGACCATATAGCGGTTGTGCAGACAGAGGTTGATAACAAGAACACATTCCAGTTTTAAAGTGCTGACTTTGAGGGAGTAAAATCCAGCTAAAAATCCAGTGAAGAAGAAAGTGGAGCTGTAGTCCTCTCATCATTCATTCTGCTGAGAAGCACACATTAAGCACAAAGCCTCTCACACACTCCAGCTCTCTGTCCCTATGATTCAGCCTCCTCAGCCTCTTGCTCGCTTTGTGCAGTGCCCAGCCTCCAGTCCCCACTCCACCGCTCCCCCCTCCTCCCCTGTACTCCCCTCACCCTCTGCATGGCTTTCANNNCTTATCACATGCACACGCTCTTCCCCCAGAGCTTCAAGGTAAACTCTCCTTTTTGTTCTTCCCCTCCTTGTTCATCTTCTGATGTGCCACCCCCACCACTTTCATGTTCCTTACCACTTCAGACATCACTCATGTTCTATCTTCACAGCCTCCATCACTGCTGAATTCTTGCCTTCAGTCCAAATTGTATTGATTTCCTTTAACTCTTTGTTTGTCTTCAAGCATATTTAAGCATCAGTTTCTTATGGCTGTAAATGGGGGCGCAGAGATGGAACTAGAGCCAGAGAGGGATACTACATTGCATTAATGAGAGGTGACCCTGTTACAGTGGGAGAGGGGGCAAACTGCATCCATCCTCTCCTGGGCATTTGTCCAGTTTTGCCCCTGATGGCCTTGGCCTATGAGCTTAGCTTTGATGGTGTCTGGCACACTGATCACGTCCCATCCTCTTTATTGTCCCCAGGGAGAAGAGACTCCAGCACTCAAGTGAGACCCCCTGCCCTCAGATATGATTGGAAACACTGGACAACACGTTGCAGGACACATCACTGATTTGCCCTTGCCTTTACACTGTTGTCTGAACAGAAATCTCCATGAGACATTCTGAAGATATTCAACAAAGCATAAGAGATACAATGGAAATTGAAGCTTACATTCTGATACATAAATGCAGAAGAAATGCCAATGAGAATGGAGCAGAGGAATAAACAGTGATATGTATGCTGAGCAGCATTATGTAACTTAATCCTCAAGGGTTTTGTAAACCTGCCAAATAAATAACTATAGGACAGATTCCATGTTACAGTAAGGCTCATACATGTCTGATTCTGCTCTCCAATACGATATGACCTGTCTTCTGGTTGATTAAATATGGGGACCCAGTAGCCTAAGTGACTGGTCTTGTAATGCCCCAGCACGTGACAATAAGCATACTATTCATAGCCAAATAGTATTAGCCTGATAAAGGTCAGGTTATGAATAATACAACACAAAACAAGCAGTATGTACCTGTATGGATTCCCTCTGAGGTGACGGTGACAGGCGCTGTTTCATTCATCATGTAAACAGCAATCTTGGAACCCATCAGTTATTGTCTGATGGTGATATAGCATTTTGTGTGGAACTGCCAGTGTAGCCTGTAAATATCCAGATAACTTACAATCGATATCCAGGGTCAAAAGTTCCTCTTCTGCACACCGGACCTTTTTTTACAGTCCATAGTGTTTCCTAAATGAGAAGCTTCTGAGTCTGAACCAGTTGAAAGTGCACTTGCCCTGAGTCAATGAGCACTGTAAAGCATTAGTAACACTGCCACCTTGAAATGACTTCATTTGAAATCAGCGTTTGATTTTCAAGACTTTCATATGCAATTATGTGCTCAAACTGAAACTGATAACCCTCTGGAAATTTTTTTTTGCAAGGCTCTCAAGAACACGTGAAATTCTCTTTCGCAATTAAACAAACTTTCAAGTCTCAGATATGAATTTGCAGACTCTCTATTCAGGCTTTTTATATGTGGGGACATGTGTTCACTGACTGCATAGAGGAAGGGGAGGCCACTGCACGTTTTCTGTCAGTAGTCGTGTCATAGTTGCATTATTAGGACATTGTAAACCAGGGTTGTGTAATGTGTAACGAAAGATGACGTCCACCCTCAAACATTGCGATGATGAGTGTAGAGTTCCGGCGAGACAGGATTTGCTCATTAGCATCCCACTGTAGCCACTATTGAATCTAACTGTTGCACTTACCCACTGATCTCACCCAGCCGTCCTCACCGACATCCATCCCTGTGCCAGGTGTCATCATCTTCACATGACATGTCTGTAACTTCAGAACGTCGAAACAAAGTTAGCTGGGTAGCCGTACCAAAGAAGCTAAGCTCCAAAAAAGTTAACAAAAATGGCACAGTTGAGAGAAGTGACTGGCACAAAAGAAACATCGCCACCACCAGTGGCATTGTCCATCAACTCAATGTTATTGTTATTGTATATTGCACGCAATATACATGTGTTAGAGGATTTTTTTTTTTATCTATCCACATAGTGTTCTCAGTCTTTAATTTTGCAAGAGGTTGACGATTTCAATCATCAAGGAATTGTTTGGTTTGAATATTAAATTGCTTTGGACTGTAATATACACTTGAAACTAGTAGGGAAACATTCTGCTGATAAAAAGAAAATGCAAAATCAGATGATCAGAAAATAACTGAAATAAGGCACTACAATCATACATCAACACTAACTTAATGATATTGTACCTTGTGTTAGAATAATGCAGATGACTGCTATCTGAAGATGCTAATTTACACAAGGCAGCACATTAAACCATAATTACAAACCACTGTAACCTCTCTGTGACCTCTTGTAAATACCCAAAGCGGTAACGCTGGACTTTCCTCCCTAGAGCAACTATCTGACTGCTGTCACCGTTAACTGTTTGCTGCAGAGAAAACTAATGAGGCCAAATGTGCCTTACTTTCTGTGATAACAAATGGAACAGAGCAGTGCATTGTACCTTTTAATTCACAGAAGCTAGAAACAGTCAGACTTGTTTGTTTTTAGTCAGCTATGTTGCAAAAGTATAAAGCAAACAGTACAAACTGTGAGTGGATGTCCTGCCTTGCAAAATTATGAAACACATACGTGTTAAAGTTTCATTTTGCAAAACCTCCCATCATTTTACGTTCAACACAGGATCAACAACTAAGCAGTTTAAAAAGAAGCTGAATTAATTATTGAAGCACGAACATGATGTTAAAAACCGTATGATCAAACTGCTGAAAACAACCATAAAAAAACAAAACAAAGAAGTGCTGTGCTGTGGTGCCTTTGACGTTAATTTTACTGACTCAGCTGAATTCCCGGTAACATATATGAAATTGGTTCTGTGTGTGTTTTGACAAGTTTTGATGTGAATGATCTCTCCCAACAGCTGCTGCTGGAAATTGAGATTTCACAACCATTTATTTCAGATTCCAGGAATCAATGTTTTTGTGCCAAGCAGAAATTTCCCAGGCTAAAGTCTCTATCTCTCTGCAGATATAAAAGCCTCCCAGCTTCAAAATGCAAATCACACTCAAGGGGTGAGATAACAGCCATCACTGCAGAAGATGGATATTACCAGCAAAATGTGGTAAGTTGTAGGCATAATGCTCTTTCGTTGGTCTTCTTTAATCTAGCTGAATGTTTTATACTAAGAATATAAAAATCCTGAGCAAAGGCTTAATTATCTGAACTCTGTGAGAAACAAATGATTTGTCAAGAACGTGGCATTCTCTATCATTAATTGGCCCCAGCTTTATTGTCTCCATTGAGCCAGAATAACAGGAACATTTAGTGTTTGTTAATCATGTGACTGTTGTTGTTTGAAGGTTTTCTTTGACTGTGCTCCTCCTGGCTGCATGGGCCTGTCTGGCAGATGTGGCTCACTCTGAAGAAAGGATGAAACGCTCTGTGCCAGGTAAATGCTCACAGACACACACTAACGCAACCCTGTCTGCGCTGATTAACATGGAGTCTTAATTCAAGTCCAATTGTTAGTTTTCACATGAATGGAAACAGAGAGTATGTTGGTCGGTTTCTGTATTTAATCAACAAGAACGAGACACAACGAGTACAATCTTCGCTTCGAGCTAGATATCAGCATGGCAACATGCTAATGTTCATCAGCTTTAATATTTATCATGTTTGGCCTCTTATTTTATGGATAAGGTTTAGACCTGCTCTATATGAAAAGTAGACTATAACTCCACATTTGCTCCCCACATTCTGGTGGATCTAAGCGACCACAGGCTCCAGTTTTACACTCGCACCTCTTCGACAGCTGCTGTTCACATAGATAACTGCTGCATGAAATGACACAGGCTTCCCTGTGGGATCAGAGGGCTGGACTATTACCCCTCGTTTCATACATGTCTTTTGGCTGTAACACTGTGGTATCTAACAAGGAAATTGCCTGCGTCCCTGCTTCTCTTTAGATAATAACAATAAGCTGAGTCCACTGAGAGGTGTGCCTAAACCGACTGGAGGCATGTTGATAAGAGAGGGAGGCTTATTTTCAATAAAAAGATGAAAGCAGTGAGAGTCAGAAAAACGTAAATGTAACAGATTTGAATCCATTTTTATTCCTCTGCACCGGCAAGACAACCAGTCTGTCCATCCATCTCTATGTCAGGGGATTTTCTTGGGTGTCGGCAAATTTACACCCCCAACCCCATATAACCCTCCACCATGGATAAATAGAGGTAACAAACACAAGAAAGTGAAAGTAAAGTGGCTTCTTAAAATAATTTTGAAATCATAGCTCATAGTCCCATAAATAAAATAAAAAAACATTTAAGATTTATTTCCCAAAATGAGGAAAGTCTTACACCAAGTGAAATGAACTGAGGGTTAGGGTTAGTTAGTTAACCCCTAACCCTAACCCTTAAGAATGTGTTTTCCTAAACGGTTATGCTCACCTTTACCTCTGGTTATTTCTCCCATTGATCTCCTGATTTTAATCAGAAAGTCAGTGGCTGAATGGGATCAAGAAGTCATAAAATGAGGATCTGTTGGGTTTTAATGTTTTTCTCCATGCATCACCCAAAGACTTCAGTGCAGCTGGCACAACAGTCTGGCACCAAAGCAAGATGAAGTGATGTAATGACCCTTTTTTAGGCTTCTTGACACAACTCAGGAACAGAAGGGGAGATTGTGACTGTATTTCACATTTGATCAGATACTGAAATTGCGACATTGCTGTGGAGATCTTCTGTGTTGCGGGGTTGAAGATGTGTGTGAAGCATCCACATTTTGGATTCATGTCATATCGCCGTGACAGTCAAGCTTGTGAACACATACAAGGAACTTGACAAACAGCACCAGTCCTCCACGAGCTTGTGTGTCATTGTGCCATTTCATAAAGCTCTCTGTCGGTCCTCTACTCCTCTGTAGAATAGTCTCTACATGATGACAGCATGTTTCCCACTGGAAACTCGAATCATACATGTAAATATAGGATTAACTTCCAATTTATTGTGCAGAGGCCTACAGCCGCGAGGTGCTTATTCTGGTGTATTCATGCCGTCTCTGTAATGCATCAAACTAATTAGTCATTCATTAATTTAATTATGCTTGTAAGCCATTGCATACTGTGCTGAATTCATTGATTGAACAAGACACTGGAGATAATTCCTGGTAAATAAACGCTGTCGGGCTGTAGAATTACAACATCTTGAACACGAACAGTAGATCAAAGCAGAGAGGGATGGACTCCCGTTTTTGCGTCATGATGAATAATAAGAGGCCACTTTCTGGATGAGACATCAGTGTTCCGTCTACAGCAGATCTCAGGAAGTGATAGCAAAATGCGATTGACTGCATTGCATATGCTATAATATAATAACCCTGTTGTATGGGAGATCATATTTTATTATACATTTTTAAGTTCATCTTGAATAGGAATAAGTTTGTAGTGGCTTAATTTATTCTCACTGAGATCAAGAGGAATTTGAGCATACATGACGTATAAACCAGAGATAAACAATTCAAATGAGTCACGGGAAACAATCACAGACACACAGAAAGGAAAAAAAAAGATCCTGCAATTAAACCTTCATGAATTGTAGGAACATAAAATATTTTTTGTTTTTGCAAAATGCGTACTTGGTGTTTTTAGAGTTTCGATCAGACTTTAGATAAAATAATCGATGTCATTCAAAAGCAAACTGTGACCTGGAAATAGTCAGTGGAGTCAATGGCCTATAAGATGGTATCAACATGAAAACCGAAAAGTAGAAGGAAAAACGACTTTTCTTAAAATGCACAGTGATAAGAAGTAGGTTGGTTAGATTAAAGTCTGATGATGATGTCATCTGATAGAATTTTTGAATTAAAGAACACTTAGGCTACAAAATAAAGTGCACTTTAGCATCACTGCAGAGTCCTGTGCAGTCTCCTTTAGGTTCAACTTCTCTGCTCATTCATTCTCAAAGCATAATATAACAATATATATTATGAATATGATATACATGTAATGTGTAACAAGTCCACTCAGCTTCTCTGAGACCTGTGACAGTGATTATTTCCAAAATAAGAATTCACACCCTTCACTGAAGGTAACATGTTCAAGTGAACATATAAGGCCCTGTCAACATGTACACAGGTATTTTTAAGGAGACATATAATGATCATTTTTCAGGTTTATAATTTTGTTTTATGTTTCTACTAAGTAGATTTACATGCTTTAATGCTCAAAAACCCAACAGTTTTCTCATACTGTCCATTCTGCAGCACTGTATTTATTCCCCCCTCTGACTGAATCCCTCAGTTTTAGCTCCTGTCTTTTTAAGGCCGCTCTTCCTGAATACCCAGTCTCCCCTGATTGGTCAGCTCACTCACACCTGACCCAGCACCACTTACAAAAACAAAGAAGCTGTGCTAAATCAATGCTTACATGTCAAACCAGCTGATAGACATAAATTATGCAAATGTGTGACATGGTGACGAAGTGTGATGTCACAGAGTCTCAGGAGCGTTTCGGGAGTAGTGTTTTTGTTTTTTGTGGGAGAAAGGAGCTTCTGTTGGTGTGGACCTTTTAACTTTTAAAATCTTTAACATGCACAATAAACTATATAATACTGAAGGAAAAGGGGAAAAAAATGAAAAAGCAATCTAAAAACAATGCTTTATCTATGTGTTCTGTGCAGTCCTGGTGGCACAGATTTGTACATATGGTTGACAAAACAACCTCTCCATAAAAGGCTGGCACAACACAGGAGGGCCAACTCCTCAGGTCAAAACACTGCTGTCCAATTACATCTGAAGGAGGAAAATCATTCCTTTGAGGACTACAATGTAAATATTTGGCCAGAGGAAGCAGATGCTTTGAAAGAGGAGTAAAATAATTTCAACCGTCTTTGAATTGAGGAAGGTGGCCAATGACACTATGTATCTCCCACCTACAATGCAGTACTGAGTTGCATCGAATCAGTGATTCATTCGTGTTCGCAGTTTACAAACAGCAAGTCGTGACCCGAGCATGACCGCAGCCCTCACACCCCCTGTCAAGGGAACATTCACACTCCACGTCATTTTCTCTGGACGTGAAGATCTTTCCTTCTGCATCCACAACCACACCAGCAGCTTCGTTCTCTGCTGCTACTCCTGATTTAGCACCTTTCTTTTGTACCATTCCCACAACTTTTATTGAGACATGCACCTTTTTAAAATATTTTCAAATGGCATGCAAAACTGACTTAAGCAAGGACAGTAAATTTACGCTTTTAAAGAGTTAAAGGAAATGTGTTACTTTAACCCAAAATATACTGTCCACTGTCTACATACTGTAGAGGATGGAAAAATCATCTTGAGCATAAAAAAAAGCTAAACAACTTGTGTCTCTGTTTATGTTTCAGCCTCCAGGTCAGCACCACAGCGCTCCAGGCGAATGATTGGGGGGAATTTGGCTCCTCATATCCCCTGGCAGGCCATGGTCTACCTCTCTGACAACGTGCTGGATGGAGGCTACGCAGGCGGTGCTCTCATCTCTGACCGTTGGGTTTTGACGGCTGGCAGGAACCTCTTTGTGAATAAGAGTCGACTGGATAATCAGGGAAAAGGCCCGGTCATTCCTAAAGTGTACCTGGGAATTAAACGGAAGTCGGACGCTAATCCCACCAATGAGGTTTCTGTGGAGAAGGTAACAGAAAAAAAAAAACAAACAGAAACAAGTCCAGACTTATGAGAAGTTAAATCAAGAAGGCAAAAAACAAAACAAACACAACATTTAAATCTGAATAAATACAAGTAAAATAAATAAAAGCAATAAGAGGACGATACAAAACCTGTAATCTGAAATATTTTTTAAAAGTTACTTCACATTAAAGTAGATCTGTAAATGGGTTCTAAGAAGTAACTGATGCAGCAAGTCTTATCTCCTCGGGCAGACCATAGGGCCCTCAGACAAAATGCATGGTCACCTTTAGACTAAAACCAGGAAGTCTTGTCACCTGTTGACTGTCAACTATCACAGAAAATAACATTTTAAAAAGGAAAATTATTTTTATTGCTCTACATATGCATTACAGATTAATTACAATACTCAATCAGACTTCTTTTCTTGTGTTTGTAGGTTGTTCTCCATCCTGGCTTCCAGAACCGATCTGACTGGGATAATGACCTGGCCCTGATCCAGCTGAAGAAGGCTGTGGTTATGAGCAATAAAATCACCCCCATCCCACTGCCAGAGAGAGGTCAGGGCCTGGAAAACACCATGGGACAGTCCGGGGTCATCACTGGCTGGGGCTGGGGGAGCCTCCTCACCTCTGCAACATCACTGAAAAACCTGGTATTGCCCCTGGCCAGTCACTCTGTCTGTAAGGCAGAATATTCACGTATTCGGTTCACACCAGATGTAGACGACAACATGTTCTGCACCGGACCCGCCAGCTTTGAGAGAAATGTTTGTTTTGGGGATGCAGGAGGCGCACTGGCTGTCAAAGATCCTGAAACTGGGGACGTTTACGCTGCAGGGATCCTTTCCTATGATAAGTGCTGCAACCGGTACAATCACGCAGTCTATATGAAGATTTCCTCTTACTTGCCCTGGATCAACAGAGTCATCAGGGGAGATACAGAGAACTCGTATGCTCTGCGCACTGATGCAATGTCTAAGATTTACTCACAGCTGCAGTAGAGCTTCAGGCCCTGTTCCTTTCATTTTGTAGAGCAGTTATTATGATGTATTGAGTCACTTTATGAAACGGCTGCTTGTAGTGCAACCATGTCTGTGCTCTGTCATGTAATTTTTATGAATGGGAGGGGAAAAACACCCTTATTGTATACATTTGAGTTAATAAATCCAATATTTGAACAAAATAGAAGTTTTTCTTGTATTCCATAATACACACAAATTACCTTCTAGAGCAGAGGTGTCCAAACCGTTTTCACTTGGAGGGCCAAAACTGAAAGGTGGAACACAAAAAAAGTAAAAGCAAACTCAATTGCAGCACACCAAGCTAATGTTATCTGTCCTCAAACAATAACACCAGGCTGTAACATGCTATCAGCTAAACCTCTGTTGAAATGGGCTGACTTGGCTCATGATGAAAAAAAAATAGTGAGATGAAAACTTTGCTAACACAGCTAAACATCATGCAAGTGCAAAACGGGTAACTTGGCAAGCCAACTGATGTCACTTTCTAGTCCAACAGAAGTCCAAAAAATAACAGCATAAACGCTTAAAAATCTGATTTCATAAAATACATTTTTAAATCTGTTAATTCATTGGAAATATCTGGCAGGCCAAATCAATCTGATGAAGGGCCAACTTTGGTCCACGGACCCCACTTCAGGCAGACCTGTTCTAAAACATTACTACCAAAATCCAAAAAGAACGTATGTTTATGTTACAGTTGCTGAAAGATGTACGACTTTCGTCTGTCAGGTTCTTTTAACGACTATGATCATTGCCTAATCTTGCCTAACCAGGTATTTTATTCCGAACCAATCTTCTGTGACCCAAAGTCATTTGATCCTAACCAAATCTTGATAATTTATTCTAAACCATATTTTTTTCTACTGAGCAGACATGCACATCAGAGGCATCAGATAAGAAAAAGAAGACAATTTAGCAACATTATTTTGAAGTTAATTTCGAGTGCACCTGTCGATTTTTAAACTGCTGTGCCCACATGCATTATTCACTTTGAAAAGAGATCTTGCGAGCATCAGAAGTTCAAAGATTGAGATTTCATCATGTGAAATCATCAGCGCGAAAGCAAAAGTTGACGGCCGAATAAAAATGAATGACACAAATCAGAATTTGTTGTTTTCGAGTGTTGCCCACAGACCTTTTTTGTTTTTTTTCCCCACCAATAGCAGCAGGACTTTGAATGTATTTTCTTCTAGTGTCCACTCTGCCACAAATCATGAACTGCCTCAACAACAAATGATTTTCTCCATGCCAGAAAAGTGGAGTGATGACGGCTGCCTGTCCAGCCAATACAATATAGAGGGAAAGATAAGAGGGAAGCAAAAAAATCTGAGTGCAAAGTGGATTCCTCTGGGTCTCCTTTGAAGTGGGATGTGAGGACATACAAACTTTGGATGAGGGGGCAGGAATATAGAGACTTCTATTAATAATAATATTAATAATAACAAATGTAATTCATATAGTGCCTTTCAGGGTACCCAAGGACACTTAACAAAGAGGATTAAACAAAACAAAGAATAAATGGAGTGCCTGTCAGTCATCACGGAGGGAACAGCAGCACCGCAGTCAACACTGCAGGGAATGGCACCGTCCGAATAAACAAACTTGCATCTGGAGGCTCCGTGCACACAGCGGGGGCAACGCAGGAGACCGAGAGAGCCAGTCCCAGCGATGAAGCCTGGGGTGAAGTGACAGCAGAAGTCCAGGAGCTCTGGTGGAGCAGCGACCATCCAACATCAAAGGAGCCAGGCGGTGAATAGTTGTGGTGGAGGGAGGACCAACGGAGCAACGGTGGACAGCTCACAGAGCACCGAGCAAGTCGGTTTGAAAGTTAGCGTTGCTAAACGAACAGCTGATCGGCGAGGCTAACAGCTGATTGGCGGAGAAAGTTGAGTCCATGGAACCAGTTGTTAAGGTGTGCAGGCTTCAAAGTTGGTAGCACAGCCCCAGAGCATGTAGGGACAACTTGGCTTTCTTTTTTCAACAGAAAAAAGCAGTTTTGCCACGGGTTGAGAAGTGGTGATATTCACGCCAGCATGCTCTTGCATCTGGGGTGCCATGGAAACATGATCATATGCTGTAACATATTCTTCATTACTATCATATAAAACATGTAAATCAGTTATTTAATCTGCTTATATGTATAACGTTTCAACAAACAGCTTCTACAAAGATAAAAACTCCCTATTCCCTGCAGGACGTCAGGATAATATCTCTGACCAGACTTCCCATGATCATCACATGTTGATTGGAGGTCCTACTAGAAATAATTGTTGTTGGGAAGCAATGTAACCACCAAGCTGAATATGTTGTGATACTGTGTATTGTTAACATATAAAAATCTATCATCATATATTTCCACATTGATTATTTTTCCATAGCTCTGTATGCATCAGTATTACAATCTGTAGTGTCTGACGTGAAATTGGCTAAAAAATAGCCCTGACTGAACTTTCATCACATAGGTATAACATTAAAGGTAGCTTTGTTTAAGTTGTGATGGTTCGGGTTAAAGGTTTGGTGTTGGTAAAGGTTAGACTACCAACAGGTAACAAATTACAGGGAACCTCTAAATCGGGACTGCCCAGAGTGGGGCTCTTAAAATTAATAACATTTTTTTATTTGATGATTTGTTATGCTGTTTATGCTCTTTAAATATGTAGGATTCGTAATCAGTTATGATTTGTTTAGCGTCTAGACATGACTAGTATAGTGACACTTCAATCAAGGAAAATACTTGTTTGCTTTTGGCCCTCAAAGGAAAAAAATGTGGGCAAGGAGTTGCACAATTTTTGACAAAGTTCAAATGTGACACAATTAACCATTATAAATGTGTGGAATATACTTGTTTGCCTCGGACCCCAGAAAAAATTTTCATCATTTAAAATGTTCTTTTCTATCAGAATTCCCACTAAAATTGCTGTCTATAGACAGATTTCTATCAGCAGCATTTTCAGTAGACTTTTAAGGACAGGTAGGATATATGACTGTTTTTTTTAAAATGTCACAATAAAAGACAATTCAAACTCCAGGGTGAAGATATTCAGAAACTCTGTTTTTTCGTTAACGTTGGCACAAACGACATCCCAAGTCTCTTCTTAAAAAAGCATAATACAGGAGGATTTGGCCACATTTCTCTGCCTCATTTTTGTCCTGTAAAAGGAAATAAAACAACTTAACAACAAACCACACGCATACAGTCTTCTTGCTGTTCACATTGGCATGCGCATAGCCAGTGTACCTAAAAGGCCACATGTGATATGTTTTTCACATGAAAATGTACCAAGAGGAGCAGCCTGTACATACATCAGCCCATCTTGGGCAAGTGCGTACACGAGTGTATCTTGGTTTATTGTAAGTGATATCATGTCAGCAGCAAAAAGAAAGGTTTTAACACAAATTATCTCTTTAGCTGCTTTGTCAAGTCTATAAAGAATCTTTAAATTACATTTTTCTGGATTTCCAAAATGGAGCTTTGGAAGTGAGTGAGAGGTAGATTTTAGCAGGTCTGCAGCAGGGTGCAGGAGGTTCTCCTTTATAGCTTCTAAAATATTAATATCCCTGTCAAGGGATATTACTCTCTACCAGTCTCAGAGTGTGCTCTCTTCGGCTCCATCACTCCTCTAGAGCACTGAGGTCACCAGCAGTCTCTTATGGCACTTTAAAGCAGAATTACCATGGACGATGATTATTGTTAACAAGTTGTATGTGCAGACGGTTACATCTGTTTTTATCTAAAGTCTGTATGTGTTCCTTCTAAAACCTCAACACAAACAATATCAGGAGTTCTCTTTGTGGTTCACATGTTACCACAGGCCTGAGATGATCCCAAAATGTACACGCAACTTATTGAGTCAGCCCTAATGATTAGAAAAGTATAGGCCTCAGAGGTTTATATCTCACTGCACTAAATAAATTACATGAAAAAATAATGAATGTCATTGAATCTAACATGTCATTTCTAATGTTGTGTCTGATTAAAGGGCAGCTCCACCAATTCTTTTGGGGAGAACTGCTGCATATGTGAAACAAGTGATTAACAGTCTTTTTCGGCTCCAGATAATACTGCATTGTGGGTTATGTAGGCTCCAGGATTTAAAAAGGGAGAAGAATGCGTGAAAACAGAAATGTTTTTTTTTTTGTTCAGCTGTGTAGATTTTAATAATTTGTTTTCAACTGGCCATAATGAGTCCAACGATGTTACAGGATTATAATGCTAAATCAGTTGACTGCTTTCAACTTCATTACCCATAATGCAGCTTAGTCACTGACATCACTAGAGGTGTCTTACCAGAATACACGCAGCTTCTTCTGAAACCACAAAAGGATTTATACTACTTTTTAACATTTGCAGTAATATCCCCAAAACCTGTCAAGACACTTTAATGTGTGGAGTTGGTGGAGTTTCTCTTTAAGAGGTGAGGATGTAACTCGTATCAACCAATTTTGACATGATCTTATCTGCAAATACAAGCATCACACAAGAACCTGTCCATCTCACAATTTGTTTAGAAAATCCCTTTTGCATGTTTGGTCGTAAAAATGTCCAGGTGCTGAATATTTTAACTTTAGAGGTTCTTTTGCATCATACTTTGTAAAAATGCGTACCTCATTTGTTTATAATTAAGTCCACCAAAGAGGTCATGTTTTCACCCATGTCTTCTGTTGGTTGTCTTCAGTTGTACTGTAAAGATTTATTTAGCTTTTCTCTGTTATTTATGAACTCAATAAGAGTATTTTGGTGTTGGAGTGTTGGTTGGACAGGAGAATGATTTTGAGCTCTTAGAAATTGTGGTAAACATTTTTCACATTTAATACACAATTTTTTTCTTTAAGTGTCTTTTTCAGGCCTTGTGATGGCTTTGTTGACAGGACAGCATTGAGGGTTGACAGGCAATGGGATGAGAGAGAAGGGGGGGATGACATGCAGCAAAGGGCCACAGGTTGGACTTGAGCCCTGGGCCGCTGTAGCGAGAATGTGGCCTCTGTAAAATGGGATGCCCGCTCTACCAACTGAGCTGCTGAGGCACCTAGATTATTAAATTATTAATCATGAAAATAATCAGCAGATTAATCGCTAATGAACACAATCATTAGTTGTAGCTCTATCCCAACATGTACAGGTACTGCTGACTCTCACGTTAAAACGGAAACTCTGCGTCGAGGCGAACGAACTGCTGATAAGGACCGTCTGTAGATTCAAGGCTTTGTGATAGAAATGATACAAATTAATGGTATTTTCTCAGCCAGTCTGCTGATGCAAGCATGTTGTGTACTCAGCTGCTCTGTCCTTATGGGTAACCAGGAAACTGAAGCTTTCTGAGCTTAATCGCCCGCCTTTATATTTACTGTACATACCACACACACACACCATGCCTTTCACAAAGCAGTAATACAGCAGATATGGTGATCTGTATCACCTGAAGCTATATTTTCCACTGCTTGCCAAAACAGGATTTACCATTTACAACAAGGAGTTTCAGTTTGTCAGAGATAACCTCTATTGATGCTCGCTTGTTTGGTCATGAACAATACTATCCTTCAAATATTTAATCAGCTATGATGAGGATACAGACAGAAGAAACAAGCGTCAGAACAGACATAGCTCACAATATTAGCACATGATGTCTCTGAGTCCATAGTGTGACGAGAAAGGAAGTTGAAATTAAAAAAAAGAGTATTGTGTCCACGTTCAGCTCGTCAGTTGTCGCCTTCAGACATGGTCGTGCTTATTTTGATAATGAAATGAGAGGATTCCATATAAAACTGCATCTTGTTGTTATATGCATGACTTTGCAGGCAGTTGTAAAGTTTGTTGCCCGAATGGTTAGGACCAACAAAAGGTCATTTGAAAGAATGGCAAACAGACAATATTTTGAACTATTCGTGAAAGGACAGTGTTAGCAACTGGTGGCCGAATAGGTTTAACCATGTGAATAAGCTATCACTATCATAATTTGAGCCATTCCGTCCAATAACATCTGGAAAGTCTAGAAGAGCCGCACGATTAAATTGCTTTATCCCCCATTAAGTTAGCCGGACGCTTAACTGAAGTTAGCCGGCTCAGTCCAATATTTTCATAGCCGAGAAGTCAAGCTGTATTGGCTTCAAAACACAACTGAGCAGCATTCATAGAAATGAACGGGGCGCCACCTCTGACAAAGTGTCTAGTGATAAATCCTTCCTTGAATAGACGCCTCCCAAATTCCAGAACCACCTGCGCCGTCACTTTACGCTGTGCTCCTCAATCAGAGGCTCGCTGATTTCATTGAGCGCCGGACTTAAAGCACCTCTTGTATTTTTAAATTAACCAGTTGGTTCTGCAGTTATTTGTGTGTCTGGCTTTCAAAAGCAAAATTAACCCAAAAAAAAGAAATAATAATAAATAAACATAGTAAAATATCCACATCTGAAGGAGACTGCATTATTGTAACACACGTTGAGGTCTCCTTGTTAAATATGAATGAAGCCATGACAGCACCATCCCCTGATAGTAACATGCCTGTCCAAGCAGCTTAGATGTATGTATGCCGTGGTACACCAAAGTCAAGAAGCAGCAATGAGTCAGAGTCAACATTAATTAGATCAGTGACCACCTAGGTCAAGGAAGTTTCCGTTGTGTAAGAGTCAGATTGAAATGTATCAAAAAGATTGTTGTGGGGGAGGCAGTAGTAGTCAGCAGGTGGTTGGTTAGCGACAGCGCTTTCAAGCAATTTTGTCATAAAGAAAAGGTTTGGAAATGGGTGTATGGCTGTTTAGAGTTTGCTTATTAATATTAGAGCCTTTATAGCAGCAGTTTGATAATGGTAGGTTTAAAAGCTGAGGACATGAAGTCAATGAAAAGCAACTTATTGGTAAAATTAGGACTATTAGGACTAAGATATCATCATGTTTATAACTGGTTATCAACTGATGCCACTGTGTGAGCTTCATAAGCAAAGGACACCATCAGAGAGAAAATTGGCCATTTCCATATGTTGAGTATAGTTTCTCTTAATACCTGTCATTAGGTTGGATTCTGATGGTGGTGGTGGCACTAAAACACGGTTCACTTTGTTTCACCATCGTCGTATAAACAGTCATTAGTCTTGTGCAGCCACAAATAGATACATTTGTGAAAGTTGTGTAAAATAAATTCCATCTTTCTTTCACTGACTTCCAAATCTATTGCTGGCCAGATCAAAATCTTTATACATGAGGTGGAGGTGTTCATACCACTTTAGTCAACATGAGCCGACAGAACCAATGAAATGAAAGTTCCCTCAAGCTGCTTTAAGAAAAAATGGTTTAACCATCGCTTTCTTGGTAACTTTTCTGTTTAGGCATTATCAACCTACTGACAGCTGCGATAGTTCACATGATTTAACCAATCAATGTCGTACAATATCACTGTTTATAGTACATGTAGTTTGGATTTAATTTCCTGATTAAATAAGCAATAATGTGCATTGAGGAGTCGTGATAGTTCTCATTCAAGTCTATAGTTGTTTGCTTGTAATGCGCATTGAGGTGTGAGTCCGGTGATAAACCTCACAGGGTTTTTCTCCGTCTCACCTGCACAGTCTCATTGTGTCGATTGCAGTTTAGTCAACAGCTCCAAAATGGACGTTCTGTGCTGCTATGGCAACATGAATTGTCCTGTGTTTTATGACAGAGGCACGGGAGAACAAGTCCAAGCAATTCAAGGTTAAGTGTGTCCGTTGGAAAGAGTGAAAAAAAATAAAGTCTGGATATAAAGGACAGAGAATTTTGTGTGAACAAAAACACATCAGGTTGTTCAAACATTCTCATGCACACTGTTTAAACTCAAGGTCTCTCTCTCCTCACTCCTCACCTCACAGACATACAGTCAGTCCCATCTGCACTGCATGTTCCTCTCTGATACTCGTGCATCCTAATCTGTGAGTTTAAGTGTGGCGTTGAGATGAACCCACTCATTGTTTTAGTCGCCACAAAGTCCTTCCAAATGTCCGGTGGTGTGACTCAAACTGCTGTCAGCCTTAATGGCTTGTAGCAATGCCACCATCACCCCCTTCCACCTCCTGATGTGAAAGGTGGCTGATGAGCAATGATGTTAACGTGATATGCCATGTTTGGTACTTGGGTTTGGAGAAACGTCCACTGTTAACATAATATCCTGCCATGCTCGGCTGCCTTACAGTATAAATAAAAGTATAGCTGCTCTGGCTGAAGAATAATTTCTGTGCTGTCACGGCAATTCTGCTCTCATGAATAGATGTGCTAGTGAGAAGTTTAGAGTGCCCACAGCTCTCTGCAGCAGTATCTTTTCATGGGTTGTCGCGTTGACACACCACAGCCACGTAGAAAAGGTCAGCACGCTTTTAACAGCAGCTCCGTAGAAATGCAGCCCTCCTCCTCCTCATTTAACAATAACGACAAGAAGACTGATGCAGCTTTGACGGAGCCGCTTTTTCACACGTTGAACTGAAGAGTTTTCGGTGGAGTCTACTGTCCACGAGTCTACTGCAGGGTCGACAAAGTCAAAGGTTGACTGCACCTTCTACACTGTCGTACCAATACTGGCTAGGACTTCTGTCTCTTATTGGTGATTCTTTACTGGCAATGTTATTAAACTGTCCTAAAAAGATGAATAATGATTAAATCGACATTAAGTTAGGGCAGCTGCTAGAGACAAACAAGATTAAAATGGTTGAAACTGGTCAGAGGCCAGAATACCCTGATTTGAGTACCTTTTATCAAAAACCTGTAGTCCTAGTCTTCCCAAATGTTGATGAGTAATTTACCTAGACTCCAAAACGACAGCACAGGCTAAGTCGCATTCTTCGTGATTACTAAACTGATCTCTATGTGTAAAATCGGTCCACCTTTAAGACCTATCTAAGGCCTATAAACAGATTGATGCATCCAGGCAGGTGAAGAAACCTTTAACATTTCAAGAGTGTCCTCCTTAAAGGCCTCCACACGCAGATGCATGCTGGTGAAACAAGGCCACCTAGTGGTTAGAGGAGTCATGTGCATCGTGTTGTTTTTATAGGCTTTATCAAATCTCCAGATATTTTCCTATTTGTGTCATCAAATATTTGACGACTCTGTGACAAGTTACATACAGTGACTATGAGATGACTGATGGTGAAGTAGAGAGAGATTGTAGCTACAGAGCTGTTATCTACCACCATTGTCTTTTGAAAAGATCTCCATGAACAAGTTTTAAAGAGCAGGGTTTGTGTGTATTTTTTGGAATAATTCATGGGCTTAATTAAGTTCAGAATGTGTTTACATTTAAGTCTGTTGTTGGAAATTGCACTACTTCAGATAGTGACAAATAAGTGGATATTGGAGCTGCGGTGTGGTTTTGCTCCCTTTCGGGGAACATTGCTAAAACTCTCCCATGCAAAACAGGTCGACAGCACAAGTACAAATCCATAACAACTTGAAAAATACATTCCCAAATATTGAAAAGTGTGTGGTTTCGTTTGAACCCCTCGTGATCCGAGGCCATCAACACTGACGCCAGCTTTACCCTTCAACCTCCTTCCCCTCAGCAGAGTCTGAAGCCAGATATATAGAGAGGTGTGAAGAGGCTTCTCACATGGCTGAGATGTGTGAGCGTGTGTGGACAACAGAGATGGTGAAGGCTACAATCAAGTGTGTGTGTGTGTGTGTGTGTGTGTGTGACCACACATGGGCATTAGTAGCAGCTGACACACCAGCACGCAGGAGCCCTTGTCAGCTTGAATAATCAGTGCACATTTAACACAAATCTAACAGATTACTGACAGAAGGTGAAAGAAGAGAAAGCGACGAACCACTTTTATAAAAAAGATCACAGAGTAGAAAATATGCCTCAAATTAATTTGACTCCCCTGTACGATTCACAAAAGCAGAGCGCCCTGTGTTCTCCACCCTCCTGTCATTCAGCTCGTCCTCCAGTGGGCTTCCTGAACAGCTGAATCCACTTTGCAGCCGTGCACCTCCGGCCGGCCTCGAACTAAATCCTCAGGCTGAAATAATTATTCTTTCATGAAACAGGCTCTCACACCATGTTCTGAAAAGACGCCAGACAATCGTCTCCAAGGTTTCACGAGCTCAAGTTTGAATGTCATTTCTTTCAAATTAGGCCGGATCATTATTCAAATACACACACACACACACACACACACACGTCAGTACACATAAGTAAATACACAGAACCATGCACACACAAATGAAATACACACACAACATCCAAAATAAGCTTGATGGCTGTTTATGTAAGGCACAGAACAAACAGAGCTGCTGCTGCGTAAACTTGATTATTCAAATGATCTGCACTCGGCCGAAACGCCCCGTCTGTTAGGAGATAAAAGGTTATGACACACATCTAAACAACTGAAGCCTTGTCGTCAGAAACAAAACACTGACATTCAAATACTTGTTAAGCACCTTGAGAACAACCCTCAATATTTCAGGAAGGAACAAGTTCAGTTTTGTTGACACAAGACATGTTCTTAATTTTCTGTAAGAGTTGCAACATAGCATCTTATCACACTGTATTTGTGCAACAGGATAAAAAAAGGATTTATTTTTCCCGAAACTCTTGCAGTAACTTGACAATGTGTCGCTCAACAGAAACATCCTGGCCTGAATCTCAGCAGTAATAGTAAGGACTGTCTTTACCCAGAATCAGGGTTTTTAAATATGTGAGCGCAATTTGGGCATTGATCCTGTCATTATTGTACTTTTGTGGTACTGTAACTTCAATCACATGTGTATCTTTGGCACAGCTTGGGAAAAACTGGCAGCTTGCCTGGCTTTTGTGGTGAACTTGTCAGTTAAACAGGAGACTTCAGGACGTCACTGCTCTCGGTCAAGAGATAGTGGGCGGAAGACCTGAATGGACCTAATTTGTGCACTGTACGATAAAAGTCTATAGATAACCCGTTTCTCATTTTGGTTTGCACTAACTGGGTAATTTTTTCATATTCATATTTATTAGTTACCAATAACAATACACTGCCCACGCTGTTTGAAATTACACTATGTTTGTAACTGTTATGTATACGAATCTATTTCTTTTTCAAACCTTTATTATATTGTTTATTTTTTACTACTATTATTGTTTATTGTTATGTTGAACTGTCCTTTGGCTGCTGTGACACACACATTGCGTTGGTGGGACTAATAAAGTAATGATGATTATGATTGTGATTCTGACTTTTGGACCGATCCATGCTAGCTTTTTCTACATTGTTTAGATTCTTTACGCTAAATTAAGTCAACCATCTCCATGATTGGGGGATTGATCCTCTCATCTAAATCTCAGCAAGAAAACAAACATGCGTTTACTAGAATTACAAGCTGTTACTGTAATAACAACATGTTTAAATAGAGGACATGTACTTGGTTCATTAGTCAATTTAAATCCAGATTGAATTCAAACGACAATGCAGAAATAACGTGCATACATCCATGTGATTCTATTTAGCAAATCCAAAAGTTTTGACTTTTAAAATCATTCACTAGATTTTGGAACACTTGACCATCTTTACATCGTCTTTATTGCAGGCTATGACTTAAATCATGTAACTATGAATACCTCAATTAGACGTCAGCTGTACGCCTCTGAGGACTGACGGTCTAGATGGGTTCTTGCCGTCGCAGTGTGCACTGTGTTCTGCACACTCTGTACCGTGTGTACCACTTGAACCCACACAATAGGATTCGATTAAAGCTCTCCAGTTCATGGAAACTGGAGGGTAACAACACCTTTCTTTGGGTGTGTGAAGTGACAGGGCGTACAAGGACGGCTCAGCCCGCTGGACGAGCAGCTTTGTATGAAAGCCTTTGACCTGTCCTTCGCCCTCTGCTCGTTGTTGTTGCTGCATACGTGGCTGTCAATTTATTTGCTCGTACTGCACATGAGCAACCTCAAGTGCCAGTCGTTCTGCACCAAACAACAAATCATTTAAATCGGTCATGGTCAACCATTAGGCGATGCAGTCGATCCAGTTTTTATTCACATGTACATCGCATCAAAAAATTGAATGCATCATGCACAGACACATTAATGAAAGTTTGACAGCCACAGACAAGAGACATTGAAGGGTGCGAACATTGCAAGCCTGAGAGTGTTTCCTGTAACATTTGATTAAAGTTTTACATAATTTCACTGCACGTTTGTAGGTTTTATACAGCTGGTATCTAAACTGCAACTTGGATAAAAACCATCCAGCTGTGATCCACCTCACGGCGTTCACGGTTCTTTATTCTTCAGTTGGGTTCTTTATTAGCCGCGGCTCTCCTCTTTATCCAGCTCATCCCACACAAACTCTAAAGTGCAGTTCTGCATCTTGGACTTGAAGACACTTCTGAAATATTGATTCTGCTCCTCTGTGAACATGTTTTTCCAATCTCCAATCTTACCTGAATTGAAGCAAGGGAACAAGTAGAGAAGCAAAAAGGATAATTATAGTTGATTAAATGTCAAATAAGGGTATTTTTAAATGGTTAAAGCACAAAAAGGCATTTTTCTTCTTCTAAACTGATCATGAATTTCAATATAGACATGTTTTCTTTTTCAAGGAATAAGTTGATATTTTTTTGACATCATAGTCACAGCTTAGCATAAAAATACTGGAAACGGGGGACACACTTAGCATGGGTTTGTCTAAACCCAAAAGAATTTGTCTAAAGAACACGTACATGTTTTAAGCTGCAGGTAGGTTGTTAGCATTACCTTTGGACATGGCCTGGCTAGCTGTTCTCCCCTGGTTCCAGTCCTTATGCTAAGCTAAGCTAACCAGCTGCTGACTGTAGCTGATTTGCAATATAGTTATGAGAGTTATGATCATTTTTGTCATCTAAATCCAGAGTAAGTAAGTGAGCTCGTATTCCAATATGTCAAACTATTCCTTTAATTTGTTAATGCCTCAAACAGGTTCAGAAAGCAATAATTACTTGTCTATTACTTTGTAATATTGAGCATTAAACAAAGAGCTCCCAATATTTTTTTGTTTTTTTTCTGGTCTCTTCATTTTAAGGATTTTTGGAAGCCTGGAAAGCAGAATTGGGACGAGAAAGATTTTTTTTGTGTGTGTGTTCCTTCAGATTCATCTTGGGACCCCTTGTGTGGTCCTGACCCCCAGGCTGGGAACCACTGTAGACCTTTCAATAATTCTGGGATTGATAGCAGGTCCAAGTTTCGGTGACTGCGATTGTTTTAAAATATTTGAACTACATATTGTGAGACATAAGCAAACCATCCATCATCAGGACTGAGTTATCTGCGTATAATCAATCAAAACCCCACCCTTTCTCATGAAGGAGCCCTTGCTGTGGTCCATTATTTCTTCAGCGATCTGGGTGTAGTTGACCATCTTGTTGTCTTTCATGCTGCTGAAGCTGCAGTGTTTCACACAGCTGTTGACCTCATCCTCCGTCAGCGGACATTGCAGGAAAGAGCTCACTCTCTTTATGGTGCCATGTGGGTCCTGATAGCAGGACGAAGACAATTAGTGATATTAACATCATTTTTTGACTTCTTTTTTTATTATTTTATAGTTTGAGCAAATTACTGCAATGTAAACAGTTTACACCATGAATAAACCTCTACTAACAGATAGAGCTGCGACCATTATTTGATCAAAGATACATTGATTGAAAGAAAATTATTTACCAACTATTTTGGTAATCGATGAATCAGTTCAGTCACTTTTCAAGTAAAAATGTTAAACATTTGCAGGTTCTTAAATGTCGAGATTTGACTTTGAGATTTTCTGACATTGCATAGACACATCGACTATGAAAATAATCTATGAGAATCATGGATCAGTTCTTCTTTACCAGCGACATCTCTTCATAGGTGATGTGAAGCAGATTGCTCATCGTCACTGTCTGACTGGTCCATTCTTTAACATGGTCAAACCAGGATCCGTACGACACTGAAACAAATAAATGTGACAAGTTATTGCACATCTCATCAAGTTGCATGAAGTCAGCTATCGTTACAAGACACTGAAAAATAAATGTTCCTTTTCTTTCTTGACGTCAACTGACATGTGCCCTCCAGGAATCGATTTAAAAACTCTGGAAATGTGCCGGTCTCGGGGAGGAAGTTGGCCATTTTGTGGAAGTGATAAAAGGACACCAACACATCTTTGGGATTTCTGCTCACATAGATGACCTGTGAGAGGACACAGAGCAACAGTGAGGGAGTGTTCGCACTGAACTATTGATATTTGGGAGTTTGACGATTTCTGATAACAATATATTGGCCCCACAGAGTCTGCGCACTAGATAATCCTCCCATTAACTTACCACCACATGCGATGTTTCAGACCCAAGCCCTTCTCTAGACAATTGTTTGAATTGTGTATTTTTTAACCAAGACACATACAGAACAGGATGTTTTACAGCTGAAAAATCTACTTATATGCACTTTCAGGTGGACAAAGAATGTAATGGTCACACTGTTTCTTATGCTTTGTGGCAACACCCGTACTACCACATTGTTTAGTAAGTGAGAAAAAGATTAAGCTTGTCCCAGTTCATAGTACATCAAATGACGTCTGCTTTGTGGTGGAGTTTACATCAGCAGACTTCATTTCTAAACTACTGTAGCTACTGTTGCTCTCTGTAAGCGGAGCAGAGAGGCACTGAGATGAGACTCTCAAGAATGTGCGTGAAGTTACAAAGGTGGTGGAAGGTCTCATTTTTCACCTCACGTTACAATCTGCTCGCAGACGGCCATTAAAACAGCGATTAATACAATCTAAATGACTACAAATTGTGACATAGAGCCACTTTGGATTTCTGTACTGCAAAACCTTGACGAACGACCGAGAAACCTGTACAGCTACAGAACACCTCTAACTAATCGCAGCCTGTATATTGACCTGGTCAATTTATTTGTTCGATCTCTACATAGAACTTAGACTGTGGTCTGAACCACAATCTAAGTTAAGAGTATATATACTCAATATATATATATATATACGACCTTGGCTTTGGAGCTCTGGAGGGCCAGGCCCAGCAGGTGATGAGGCAGGTGCGTGGTGATGACTCGAGGTGTGATGGATGAAGCCTCCAGTACCGCAGCAAAATAATGTTGCTCCAGCCAAGGAGCCCGAGCCCAGTTTGGGACGGTTCTAGACAAGTGTGGGTCTCCTCTATTGGATATGAGGGTCACCATTTCCTGCATCCACGTGGTGCCTTGTTGAGAGAAATGAGAGAAGCATCCATGACATCAACTTTTTAAATCAAATCCGTTCACAAAAGCAGCAAAAACATAAATGAAACGTTGAAGAAAATGCCGGCCGTACTTAGTATCATATATAAATGGAATGAGGCGTTATCTCTCCATCGCACTTTGACTCACTGGAGAATCCTGATCCGCTTGTGTTCGCTTACCTGACTTCGGATAGGAGGCTATGAGGATATCCGTGTCCTGAAATGGAAATTTTAGAGCAATTTCCAGGGAATCCTTGGTGTGCAGATGTCCAGGAAACAAAATACCATTAAACACTTCCATGACATCCATCCTGGACATATCCAACCGTGACATCTGTAAGTACCCGCTGGTGTCTTTCTGTCCTTCTTTTATACCTGTACCACTTTTTACCTCCCTGTGATTTTTTTTCTTTTTTTTTTGTGATTTGCCTCTCTGCGTCTCTACTCTGTCCCTTCGTGCCTCTTTTTATTTGTCCCTTTGAGTAAACAACACGATGGCTTAACTTGAAAAAGGAAAACTGTGAGTCACTCAGTGGGTGTTTCTTGCATACTGATGAACAACCCGCAAACAATCTTCTTCCCTAGCCTGTAACACTGAGCTGAAATACATTTTAAATCACTTAATTCTTTCAAATGTCAATCATACATTTGGTGCCTGAATGGTACCTTTTTATGTGTTTGTTTTATTTTAAAAGAGCCTTTACAAGAGGTGATTCTGAACTTTGAACGGTTGTTAACACGACTTAGTGAGCAAAACAGGAACGAACATTATTTATCAAGAAACAATAATCCGCCTAAAAGAAAAAATGTTATTGATTAACTCGTGTTTGTTTCTAGTGTGCTGTGCGATCTGTTTGTTTGTACGTGTCCCATTAATCAGAATTTCTGTATGGGTGGTGGCGCTTGAACAGCTCTTGAAAGAAACTGGGTTCACACAACACAAACGGCACAGAGATGTCTATAATTAGCGGAATTCCTTTGGTCTGCAGCGTATTGAAAGGCAACATCATTTCGCTGTGAGCATTGTTTTACAGACTTTAGAAGGTGGTAGATGGGAGTGTCGCCAGTTTTTATTTTAGCTATGGTTAAAGAAAGTGCAAAGTATGTGTTAACTCTTGAATGACTGTTTGGAAGATACATTGTGATTACATTCCACGGTGAAGAAAATGCATTTTATTGTACTGTAATTCGTACCGTTACTGTAAATAATTTGCTATTCAAAACCAATTAAAACACTGTGTGGTCAGTTGAAGGGAAATAATAATAACTGATAGAGAAACTAAGAAGTGCAAATAGATAAATGAATAACTTGTCATAGATTTTCTGATTTAAGTCCACAGTGTGATTGCATCCCGATAATCACCTCGGGATTGGAAGCTTTCAGCAGGAAGGGAGCGGCCAGCCATGGATCGACCAAACCCTCTTCGTCGCAGACCCAACCAAGTAATTTAACGGACCTCAGCTCTTAATTTGATTCAGTATTTACAAGGTTTAGATTTTAGAGATATATTCTTGGATAATGATTGATTGTAATTGAAATAAGTATTGAGCTGTATGCTTCGCCCTTGCTAAAATCTATGCAATAAAATCAACAAAATATAGTTAAAGTTGAAGTAGTGGACATTGATTTTATATCTCTTTTATTGGAGTAAGAGTCAAGTGTTAAGTGTGCATTATATCTTAGAGGTTCTTGAAGGTAACTCTAGCCAACCATATTGAAA
>CAEMYA010000013.1:2779045-2796223 GCA_903131615.1 Diplodus sargus
ACTGTGGCATTGTTTCAATAAGCTTCTGCAATGTCACAAGATTTATTTCCGTCCAGTGTTGCATTAATATTTCACCAAGAATCCTGGCATTGTCATCTTGGAATATGCCCGTGCCATCAGGGAAGAAAAAATCCATTGATGGAATAACCTGGTTGTTCAGAATATTCAGGTAGTCAGCTGACCTCATTCTTTGGGCACATAATGTTGCTGAACCGAGACCTGACCAACTGCAGCAACCCCAGATCACAGCCCTGCCCCCACAGGCGCGTGCAGTAGGCACTAGGCATGATGGGTGCATCACTTCATCTGTCTCTCTTCTTATCCTGATGCGTCACTCTGGAACAGAGTAAATCTGGACTCATCAGACCATATGACCTTCTTCCACTGTCCAATCTTTATGCTCCCTAGTAAATTGAAGCATTTTTCCGAGAAAATGTGGTTTTCTTAAGGCTATACAGCTGTTCAGTCCCGGTCCTTTGAGTTCCCTTCGCATTGTGCGTGTGGAAATGCTCGTATTTTCACTATAAAACATCGCCCTGAGTTCTACTGTTGTATTTCTACGATTTGATTTCACCAAACGTTTAAGTGATCGCTGATCACAATCAATCAAACCCTAAACCCAATTTTAGTAGTTTATGCAATCTCCTTAGATGTTTTATCTGCTTCATGCATGCCAATGATTTGACTTCGCAAACAGACTACCATCTTTTCCACGATCACAGGATGTGTCTTTCAACATGGTTGTTTAAGAAATGTGAAGCAACTCATTGCATCAGTTGGGGTTAAATAACTTGCTGCCAGCTGAAAGATAATAGCCCATAAAGTAATTACCCATGCTCTTACCAATGTACTTGGTTAAATCCAGGTGGCGACTTTGTGTATGTGTACATATATATATATATATATACATATATATACATACATACATATACATATATGAAATCTGGTGGAAAGTATGAAATGAATAAAGACTGTAAAGCACTGCATCACAATAAGTTTTATTAAACACTTTGACCTGGTGAAGTGGGCGTCATTTATCGAAGTCCATCATCTTTATTGACAAATTCCTGAAGATAAGAGGGTAAAGTTGATAAAGGGGGTAATAAATTGGTGTTTTCATAACAGACACCTAACCGAAGATCATCTCATCTGCTGTTCTATATCTTATAGCAAAGAGAAACTAATTTGATTTGTATCTTTACACGGAACTTATTATCATTTAATTACTATGCATTGTTTCTAACTTGATAAATCAAAATCGTTGTGATCTGTACACTCTGCTTTTCAGCTGCAGCAGACCGTGACAGGAACTCAGAAAATGAAAACACTGTCCCTCATTAAATCTCAACATTAAGTTAATACGTAACCGTAACCACCATCAGCCTCTGGTTTTATTACCTTATTTCCTCTTATTAACAACTTTGTTATTGATAGGAAAGGAAATATGTGCTATCACTACAATTTTAGAGCTGCACTCATCAGTCTATTCATTGATTGTTGATTTACAGATAAATGACTAAAATTAACTTGTTTCAGGTTCTCAAATGTGAATCTTTATATGTTAACCTACATAACCTTGTCTGTTATTGTAGTACATTGAATACCTTGACTTTTTTGAAAAAACAATAATTATTAATAATATTTTTAAAAACATTCTACAGACTGAGTGATAATGACATTAATCTGTAGATTAAAGTGTATTAATATATGAAATTTCCTGAATACAGTATACCGTGTTTTACCTCCAGATCTAATTTTGAAGTTGTGTTTTGTGTGTCTAAAGTTCACGAGGGCTCAAAGACAAGATCCTGCTTCATCCGCTGCAGTGAGTGTGTGGCTCTCAGTCAAATCCCCACACAGGACCGTAAAATACCTGTCAGATTACTGTGATATAGCAGTACGTTGGTGTACTGAAACTCATAAAGTAGTCTAAACTTTGTATAAAACTCACAATCACTCCCCCTCACAGTTCTGCCCAGCAGTTGCTGGGAATTTGTTTTTCCAAGGCCACAGGAATTACACGCTATATTCTCTACATTACATATGTTGTAAACTTGAGAAAAAGCAGTCAGGCCGTGCATTATTCATTAACCCACAACATCTGCAGAGATTGTGAGAATGTTGAAGCTACTGTTCTGCGTTTACGACTGCTGACGCTGTAATGAGAAACAGACAGAAGAGAGAGGAGGAGCGAGGAGCGGAGTTGATGTTTAAAGCCAAAAATCACACTCAAACAGATAAGTAAGCACGATCGAGAATCTGCCGTGTACAACAAGAGAACCTTAAAGGTAAGCGACCGGCTAGTCAGAAAGAAATTCCAACAGCTTTACTCAGAGGTAAGAGAGAGATCAAGGAGAGCACTCTTGGGATTGGGCGCACGGGGGGAGACCGAGAAGAAGAACACAGCGTGTCAAAGTTTGAAAAATGCTGTCTAAGGTCATCTCAGCTGTATGTCTCACGCTGTGGGTCAGCCACTGCGCCGTCTCCGCGGCTGAGGATCAATACTTGACCAGAGCTCTCAAGCTGATGTCTGAGACCCCGCTCATCGATGGGTGAGTAGAAAACGTCTCTTACATTTAAAAAGAAAAACAGTGCTTTGAAAGATGGTCTTGATTATATCATCTGCTGTGTGTCATAATAAGAACCAGCAGCGGTAAACATGATGGTCTCTGTGGTAAAAAACAAAACAACACAAAACAAAAACACTTCTGGAGGTCATTTCTAGCGGTTTTCCTGCCTGCTGTAAAATTGCAGTTAATGATCAAAGAGGCTGAGTGTGTGACTTTCTACTTCCTGCTCTTTCAGCCACAACGACCTGCCCTGGCAACTTCTAAAGCAATTCAACAATCAGCTCAATTCCGTGGACCTTAACACACTTGACTCAACACACACCAACATCCCGAAGATCAAGCAGGGGAAACTGGGAGCTCAGGTACAAAGAGTACAGAGTGTGCTGGGAAGAGATAAATCAGAGAAAAAATGATGATGAGGTGTAGGTTTGGTCCCTCTGAACACCAGCTCCATTGATGCTCTTAATGAAACAAACAATGTAGGAGGGTTGCTTGAAATTATTTAAACTGGTGAGCAGCGCAAAGATGTCTAGGAAAAAGGGAGCAAGAAGGTTTTACATTACAACCCTTTTCGTTCTCTGTGTTACTAAACCAAACTAGAGGAAACTTCTAGATCCCAACAATTAATTTGTATGCAGATGACACAGTTATCTATAGTCGATCCTCATTTAAAGGGTAACTCCACCAGTTTTACACATTAAAGAATCACTTTCCTTTTGATGTGCACTTTTGCCATAAATCGTTTGGTAGAGGCTCATGATTAAAACACCGGGGTGCCAGTTGAAGGAAAAATATTTGCCAGAACTTGGAAATGCATATAGATGAATGAATAAACACTGTTTTCAAGATTTTAAAAAAATATATTTTTAAGATTTCAGTCTCCAGTGTTCAAAATGAAGGCACTCAGTCAGTAAAGCCTCTTGTTTTCAAACCAAAATATTTTTTTTAAAGCTTTATTTAGAGAAGATCTTATATCACTTTAATGTGTACAATTGGTGGAGCTGCCCTTTTAAGGTAAACATTTACTGACCTGCCTCCCCAAGAAATGTGAATCCATTTTTTTTTTTCTAATTGTAAGAGATAAAAAGTTGGCAGTGGTGGAAAGTGAATAAGTAAATCATCTCCAGGGCTGTACTCGGGTGGATTTGAATACTTCTTTCACCTGACCACATCTGCCCCTAAACTGACCTTATTAAGTTGATCAGCCGGCCTTGGCCAGCCTGATCCACAAATTCCTTTTTCTATGACATAAAAAAAATTGGTGTTTCATTCATTCAAATCAGTTCTCCTCAGTGTAATATGCACATTTAAGATTAGGGGGAAAAGCACTGGCATGAGATCAGTACACAGTGTGAGTAGAATATGGAAATACTCAAGTAAACTACAAATACCTTAAAACTTTGCTTAAGAACAGTCATTGAGTAAATGTACTTAGATACATTTCATCAGTGAAAAGCAATGATTTTGTCTGTACACGTCCGTATTTTAAGTGTTATGTACTGTCGAGAAATAACTGCTCTGATGCAGACCTTCTCCAGGTGTCTCTTGTTCCAGACATTATGTGTCTCACTTTCCATATTATGTAAACAAAGTCTTCATAAAACCCTCCATTAAAAAGGGACATGGCTCTAATTAGGAACAAACAGCAGCTCTGTAAATGTTCCCACGACACACGTGGGTTGCCGCTCATTCATTCTCCTCTGCTCCTGTGTCAGTTCTGGTCGGCCTACGTTCCCTGTGACACTCAGTACAAAGACGCTGTCCGACAAACACTGGAGCAGATCGACGTGGTTCACAGGATGTGTCAAAAATACCCGGACAACTTCATGTTCGCCACCAGCAGCCAAGGTGAGACTGTGATAGTAGTTTCAGGGACATTTAAGCGTCACCTCCACACTCTCTACCTGGCTGAACCACCCGTTATCACTCACAGACATCAGGACGGCCTTCAGCCAGAACAAGACAGCCAGTCTGATTGGGGTGGAGGGGGGTCACTCCATCGACAGCAGCCTGGGCACCCTGCGCACCATGTACCAGCTGGGGGTCCGCTACCTCACTCTCACACACTCCTGCAACACACCCTGGTAAGAGCCAGCAGCACAGCAGGTTTATGCCACCAAACACACACGTGAATACAACAGCCAGTTGTGGAGGAATCATAAAGATCCCGTACCCGTGTACAAGCACGCTGTTAAAAAAAAATGTTCCATGACAAGTAAAAGTCAAACCAAACTTTAAATGAACGGAACTTGAGGAAACATTTTCAATTAACTTAAGATAGTAAGCGGAATCAACAAATATTACTAAACAAATTTGATGTTCTTTTACATTTTCTCACTTTTAAGAATCATTTCAAGCAAAGAAAAAGTGACAGTTGCTCCTTCTTGTGCTACAAGATGTGATTTTTGTTTTTTTTTAAATTGTACAACACTGAATTACCTTTGTGTAGTTCTCAGTGTTGTCATTATAGTGAAAACAAACAATTGTGATTTATCTCAAAACGGTCTGAGGACATAAAGCACCTGAGATCCGAGAACTTCCTCCTGCACCGCTGGTTTTATCAGCGTGGCGCTTCACCGTCAGACGTCACGGTCGGTTGAGGCTGTGTTGTGGGGAGTTCGGGGGATTCCTGCAGGCCTCTCGTGCTCTCCAGGCAGCAGTATCAGATTATCAAGAGGAGCATAGAAGTGTTTAACCTGATCACTGAGTTATAAAGCTGCAGCGAGGACTCGAGCTGGTTTAATTTACTGTAAATGTAAACTTACCGAAATTTATGAAAAAAAACCATCTCCCTGACAGCTGCATATTCACCCATCTGTTGTTTGCTCTGTGTTATCTCTGAGTTCAGGATATGTAATAAAGGTGCAATTTGTGGCCCTTAAAATCATCAAATTGACTTTGGAACGAAGTATTGAAGAGTACTTAAATGCAGCGTCCAGGCTAGAGATGTGATCCCTGGTTATTCTTTGACACATCCAAGAAATCAACTCTAAGTTCCTTCGCTGGTTTCACTCAGTTTTGTCTTTTCACAGTGACTGTGTCTTTTCCCATCAGGGCTGATAACTGGCTTGTCGACGAAGGATCAGACCCTTCCGAGCATAATGGACTATCTCAGTTTGGCAAGGTCAGCGAAATGGCAGAGATAAGGGAGTAACGTGATTTATAATGCGTAATAAGTTACCGATTGGTGTTTCAAATTGTTTTACTGCCATTGAGTTTTATTCAACCTCAGTTTATTGAGCGAATGAGCAAACTTAGATGTTTACTCTCACAACTGAGATGATGCATTCTGCAATCATAGTTATAAAGTTTCACTCTTAAAATATAACGATAAGAAAAGTAATTAAAGAAAATGCAGTGACAAAGTAACAGTTCCTTTTTTTTATACTGCTAGATGGAATAAGTCCTTAAAAAAACATTCAGTTCTTATGTTTCATTGTCTGACAGCCCTGAAACAAAGAAGGGTTTTGTTTTTTTATGCTGATCAACAAAATTTGATAATGGTAAATGGTAAACTATTGACATTGACGATAGAAATTAAAGGTTTTAACAGCATTCCCTGTCCACTACAGCAAGTAGTCATGGAAATGAACCGTCTGGGGATGCTCATCGACCTCGCTCATGTGACTGTGAAAGTGATGAACCAGGTGCTCGACATGTCTGAAGCCCCGGTCATCTTCAGCCACTCGTCAGCCTACAGCATCTGTAAACACGCGAGGAACGTCCCCGATGATGTCCTCAAGAGAGTGGTAAGAGTGTGTGTGTGTATGATGGACAATTAAGAACCTTCACTCGAATAGATGTACCTTAAAATAAATGAGTTAATTGTAGGTAAACAAAGTATACAAAATGTACTTCTTCAGATTCAAAAGTAGAAGTACTGGATATGTAGAGAAATGGCCCATGTGAGTGATTTGTTATTATTTATGAAATTATCAGATTATTCATGCTGATCAGTCATTTCTGAGCAAAATTTTATTGCTGGTTTTAAACTACTTTATAGATATTTAGGTAGTTTAGTCCACTAGTTCCCGACCTCTCGGTCAGACCCCCCATAGTGTCACCAGGTAAATCGCAGTGGTTGTAAAATGATTAAATGGAGACAAAAAGAAGAGAAAACAAATTTCTGCTCAACAAACATGTATTTATCTTTTCTTTACCATGAAATATTAAATCATTTTACCTCATAAGGTTTATTTTTCTTGGAAAAAATTTAAATGAAGCCATCTGAGAAGTGTAGAAGGTAAATGTCATTTTCATTATTGATCGATCTGTAGACAGTTTTTTGTGTAATCAGTGAGTTCTTTGGTCCATAAAAATGTTGATGACCAAGAAGATGTCATCACATGTCCCGTTTTTTTTTTCCCCACAGCCCAAAGATATTTAATGTACGGCTATAGACAACTACGAAAATATTCACATTGAGAAGCTAAAATCTGTGAGTGTTTTTGTCTAAAAAACTGACTCGAAATGATTAATTACATGTTTTGACAACCAATTAATTCATTGACAAATTGTTTCAGCTCAACCTCTAAAACGTGATGAGGAGCCACGACTGGACACTTCTTCTTTAAAGGGCTCACAGGTCATTACTATTGGGAACAGTTACTTTAATTTATAACAAAATGCACGTTGCGTAGAAAAAGTACAATCATTCCCTCCGAATTGTAGTGGAGAGGCAGCAAAAAGGCATATAACTCAAAAGTGCACTGAGGTACAGGTGGCAGGAAGTCTTGGAAGACAACAGCTCGCCTGACTGCGATGAAATGACCCCCCACTGAGGCTGTAGGAAACACATCCTGCCTTTGAGGCTTGTTGTCTCAGTGAACACAGCTCTGTGATCATCTTTATCACACCAAAGAGTTGAAATCAGCACCTTGTGTACACTTCTACTGATACTTGTCTGTAATGGACATTTGACAGTAACAGTAAAACAGTAACCAGGAGATTATTGTGCAGTATTGTAAAAAAAAAAAAAAAAGAAGAACAAACTGATAAAGAAGCATCTCAGTGATAACCGGGAGACAAGGACTCTAATAAAAATGATAGGACAGCAGAGGTTACTACCCTTGTGTACTTCATTGTTATTGTGTTTGAACACATCTCTTGGCCCTGGTCGTGTCTTTCACCGACCTTGCTCCGGAGAGTGCGTCCTGTCTAACAAAGCAGAAACGATGCAGTGTGTCGTTCCTTCCTATAGATCAGAGTTTCTAGGTCAGTAAGTGTTTCACTGTCATGTCACATCCTGTCTGTGTCTCCAGCGAGAGAAAAAAGGGATCGTCATGGTGAACTTCTATAACGACTACGTGACCTGCAGCAAGACCGCAAACATCTCAGACGTGGCCGGTAAACTACTGTTATGACCATGAAGAATACCGTAAAACCTAGTTAAATATTAACATTTATCATCATTTCTGTACCCATCCGCTTTATTCTCGACTTTACTGCTCTCATCGCAGATCACTTCGACCATATAAAGAAAGTGGCCGGGCCGGACATTATTGGTTTTGGCGGAGATTATGACGGAGTGACAAGGTGAGTGGGAAACATTCAAACATCAACTTAAAGGTCCAGTGTGCAGACATGTGACCTCAGTCATTTGGCCCAAGTTTCAAGAAGGCCTCAAGTCAAGTTCCCCCCAAAAAATGTAATTCAGATCACTCTCTTCTCACTCCCATGCCAAGTGAAATTTTGTAGTCCACAAAACATTTCTGGAACTTCTGGAACAGCAAAACAACACTGCAGCATTCTGAACAGCTGAAGTAGATGGGGACTTGTTATAAAACGTAAAAAAAAAAAAAATGCATGCAAACGCTTTTAGCTGATCAGCAACAGTGAAGAGTTCGTCTATAAGAAGGGTGTAAACCTCTCTCTTCAAATAAATGTATAATATTGGTTCTTCCGGAGACTTTGATTAACCGAGACGAGCTGTATTGAGCCGATTTATGTTTTTTCGAGGGGCTGTTTTGCATGTTTTATGTCCCCATCTACTTCATTTGTTCAGGAGAACGCTGCAACGCTGTTTTGTTGCGAAGCTCCAGAAATGTTTAGCAGACAACAAAACTTCACCAGACTTATCATCTGCATTATGGAATTATAGTGTCTTACTTCTTTCTTGATCAAAAAAAATACTGAAAAAACATCAAATGAAAAGTCAAGTCACAAGTCTTTAACCTACGAGTCCAAGTGGAGTCTCAAGTGATTTAAACAGCCACTTCAGGTGACTCAAGTCCAACTCACGACCCCAGTGTACATCTCTGTCAGTGCGTAGAATTTAGTGGCATCTAGTGGTGAGGTTGCAGATTGCAACTGACTGAACATCCCTCTTCTCACCCTCCAACACGGCGGGTAGCCACTTAAAAAACATGAAAGGGGCTGCTGGAGAAACATGGCGAACTTCGTGGAAGGGGACCTGCTCCCTCTGTAGATATAAAAGGCTCATTCTAAGTAAACCAAAACTCAATTATTTTTTGGGGTGACTACACCTTAATGAACGCACAGTTGTGTCAATTCTGTCAGTAGATACTTCTAACTTCTACACGCTTTTACACCATTAAACATAAAGGTGTGCTGAAAAAAGCAAAAGATCAAACTTTGTATCAAGAAACTGTGTCAAATGTGTCTGTCAGACTGCCGGAGGGGCTGGAGGACGTGTCCAAGGTGCCAAATGTGGTGGCTGAACTGCTGAGGAGGGGATGGACTGATGAGGACGTGAAAAAGGCTCTGGGAAACAACCTGCTGCGTGTCTTTAGTGAGGCTGAGAGGGTGAGTGAGACACACACACACACACACACACACACACACACACACACACACACACACACACACACGCACACACACACACGCTGCTTCACAGTCTTATTCTTTGTGCCTCAGGTCCGTGACAGTTCGGCTAACAAGAAACCAGATGATGTTCCTATTCCGTATGCTGAACTGAATAAGGACTCGTGCAGGACGTACCACGGCTACCCCGAAGACGTAACTGGAGGCGCGAGTTCCCTCAGCACGCTGGCCCTGCAGCTCACACTGGCTCTCCAGGGTCTCCTCTTACTATCAGCTCTGTAGACTGCTTATTAGTGCAGCTGGAGTTTGTCCAAGGGCTCTGATACAATCTGAAAAATCTGTTAATAGGCTCAGTTTACTGTTTAAATGTTAAAATTGATTTAACAGCTTGTCTGATATTAATGTTTTTCTGCAGGTTAGCTTTAAAAATGACCAGATACTCGTATATTCAACAGTGTCAGAGTTTACTGAGCTCACCTGGCTGTTTTAATTCACCATAAGACCGTCAGAAAGAGGCAAATTATAGTCATACAAGTGTACTCAGAACACACACACACAAAAGTATTCATTAACATCATTACACTAACCCTTTAACAGGGAGCAGCACAGTAAATGTCCATATTCTCTAAGAGAGGAGCGCCATCTAGTGTTCCCAGAGTGCAACACAAGATATGCAAAATGTCCCATTGGCTTCTCCGCTTCAATTTGCATTTTTTGAATTGACTTTGGGTTACAAACATGTGACATGAGTTAGCTCTGTGAGGCGGGGGCATGATAATTTAGATACGAAAAAAGTCAATGTTTCTTTGTTAACAAGGCAACCAAGCAGTCTGTGGAAAGAATTTCAACACAAAAAAAGTGCCATGAGATTCTTTGAGCAACAGTAAGACCACTGAGGATGAAATCATAACATGACTTTAATTAAAAAAAAAGAAAAAAAAGACCTCTCCTGAAGGCTAATCAAATATAGTAGTGTGGTTTTTTTTTTCCCTATTACACAATCACAGACATACTGCAACCTTGAGCTCAACAGCCTTTCATTCAGTGTTTGAGTGTAGCAACATTGACAGGCAGATTGTCCTCACTGTTTAACATGACATATTCCTTTTTTTTTTTTTTTTTACGTGAAAATGAAGAGGACTCAGGTTGAATCAGGCAAAAACATTTACGGTCCTCTAGTGAAGGTTGGTGCTGTTGAATTCTGAAGCACTGAACCACAGATTGAAGGCTGTCCTCCACTTCTAAACTAATGTTAGCTTCTGGCGCTCTCTGTTAACGGAGCAGGGAGGCACTCGAGAAACGTACATGAAGTGAAAACCTTTTGACCGTTGAGGAGTCCCTCACAAAGAAATCCACCGTCCAGCAGCATTAAACAACTTCAACAAATCTCCCACAGGCTTGTGTAGGCAAATGAGAGAGATGGGGAGGGGCTCATTTTATCACGTCACGCTACAATCTGCTCACGTATTGACAATAAAAAATATTGGAAAGAAAAATGCGGGAAATTGTAACATAGAGCCCCTTTAATTTTTACTAATAGAACTCACAGGACACAGTTCATCATCTTTACAGGACAGAGAATGGGTGAGCTGCAGTCGTTATCACATTTGCAAATTCATCACCTACTTCCAGCCTTTGAGTAAAAAAGTAAAATAGGCGTATACATTTTAAAAAATGGCACCTTTAAATAAAAGTTTGTAACCTAACAAAGTGGTTTATAGAGTGGAAAAATTCATCAGCTGCAGACAAAGTTCATCGTCTATTTTTCCACACACAGATCCCCACTTTTGGCAAAATACTTCTAAGTGAAATAACAGGATTAACAAGGTTTACAGATGGCATCCACCATCATGTTCAGTGACCAGTGCATCATTTAGCGCCCTCTTGTGTGCTTCACAAGTAAAACACAGGACTCCACGACAACAGTGTGTGTGTGAACGTGTTGTGTGTCCTGCTGCTCCTCGGGATCCTCTCCGCACCGAGACACTGCTGGTGAATCAGACTTAATGAAAAGTGCGTGAGCAACTCACAAATGGACAAAGGGCTGCAGCTCACATGATCGACAGAAGCTGCGCGGTTAAGAACAGCGTTTCTGGGCAAACTTGAGTCTGAGAAACTGTTCCGGACAGGCGAGCAGCGTAACCTCAGCAGAGTCATCTAAGGCTGCAGCTGAACATCATCTGCATTATCATTCCATCTCTCCATTGTTTACTGGAGTAATCGTTGTCAGAAAATCCAAGGTGACGTCTTCAAATGTCTTATTTTGTCAGTCCAAAAATGATAAAAGGAGACGAAATATTCATATTCGAGAGGCTGACAACCGTATCTTTGCTTGGAAAATTGCTTATTACTAATTAATTGATTATCGAATACTTGGTGTTTCGACAAATCGATCAGTCAACCAATTATTGCAGCTCTAGTGGGATCTTTTGAAAGAGAACATACCAAAAAGAGGACAGATATTTTTTTGAAATCCTCTGATTCCAGCTTCTTCAACGTGAATATTTTCTCGTTTTCCTGTTCCTCCTCTATGACAGTATATCTAAACAGCACATTTTATGGACTGAGGACAAAACAAGACATGTGAGGATGTCATCTTTGGGCTTTAGGGAACACTGATCAACATTTTAAAGACCAAACAACTATTCTATCAATCGAGAATAAAAATAACCATTAGTTGCTTCGGTGACATAAAGGTTTAGCTGATGATGGCCACTGTTTTTTCAGTGTGCTACCTGAATCCACATGAGAAAAAAAAAAAAAACACAACATAGCAACAACTTCAAGTGTAAAATGTAACAAGAAGATCTACTGTTGTAAAAAGTAACAGACTTGGAGTCAACGCTCTAAAGTGCATTACATCCCAGCCAAGGGCGGTTCGTCAGTTGAGGTATGACCAGCCAGACGATAATTAAATAAGGGACGTTGGCAGACTGTCTGTAGAGGTATGTCTAGAAAGAGGAGGAGGGATAATCCAAGTCTGTTTAGAGGAGTTATCACACGACCTATCTCAGTGTCTCATTCTCCTGTTCCTGTGTTTCGCTGTCCGTCACAAGAGGGGGCTGAGTCAGCACAGCGATCCTGTAAGGCAAATTGTCTTTAGTCAACATCTTCCTGGTGGCCGACACCAGGCGGGAATAGTTATCAGGATTGTACTCGGTCAGCGGGGGTCGTGTGTGCAGTAACGGCAGGCCGTCCCTGTCGGGCCGCGACCGGAGGAGAGGAGGCCGCCGATGGCACTCGCCCTCCTTCATGGAGTCTGGGAGCGGCTTGCGTTTGCTTTCAGGTAGAAGCATTATGGACAACACGGAGAGCACGGTGAAGGAGGCGAAGACGACGTGGTGGAGGAAGTAGCCGCCATTGTTTTGGAGCTCCATCAGGGAGGAGGCCGCAATGCCAACGCAACCCGCTGCCAGCACGAGGCCGAGGCATCCACCTCTGACAGAGAGGGAAGAGGAGCAGGAAAACAAAGAGGAATCATCAAGGGGGGGCGACATCGCAGTGAAATGATCAGACAATACTTTACGGCCCTGTCTGTAGCCTCAGGCCTTCTTTGACAATGACTGACAAAAAAAGGCAAAATAATTTCCTAAACAGGAGTGAAGTGTCTTAGCAGCAGACTGTTACATACGATAAAACATCATCAATTAAGCTGTATTAGGGTTTAACTACACAGATCAGAAGCTACACAATAAGAAAAATATATTGTCAGCTTCATCACTCACCGAACTGCAGTCGGCATCACCTCACAGGCGAAGAAAACACTGAGCATGGCGAGAGCCTGAGAGAACAGCAGACCCACGACAGAAAGCACCAACACCAGGCCTCCACGCAGGTCTGAGACAGGAAAGAAAAACTGATAAATGTTCAATTTTCTATTAAATCATCAGAACTTTGACTCTCCCAGAGTTTAGTGGAAGTCCCTGCTCTGTGATATCCAGCTGGGACATTCTTTGTCACAAGTTTTCTTTTTGTTGTGTTTATGAATGTGGGGTATGTGTTTGGTAGTTGGTTTTGAAGTAAAATCTAATCTAATGAGGTCCTGAGCCAAAATGTTCTGAGCCATCTCCCTCTTAGCTAAGCTTGAAAAAATTGTGTATCCTATTATACCAGCCACCGAAACACACCTGATATTTGACAGAGTTGAAAAATGAAATAAAGATACAGGTGTTACGTACACTGAGTGAGGGCCAGCAGCAGCAGCGATGACAGTCCGGTGATGATGGCGGAGAGCAGAAGCATGCCACGCCGACCAAAACGATCGACGGTCTGGCAGATGAAGATGCAGGCCAGTGCTCCCGTCAGCACTCGGAGAAAGTAGCTGAAGTAGAAGTTGGTGGAATAACTGCGCAGGTTTCTGGTGAAACAGTACTGAATTCCTGTTCCAATGAACCTAGAGGAGAGGTGAGGGAGGTCAAAACCATTAACATCTATGAAACACACTGCATCTCAACTTTGATATAAAATTGAAATTTTGTTTTTGCTTTTTCACATTAAGAATATAAACATACAGTGTGAAGCTGAGGATGAGGCAGTTTTTCCAGATAATGCGAGTCCGACGCAGCTCCAGAACTGAAAAGTATCTCGGCCGGCAGCCCTCTACGTATGCTTTGTCGATCTCTGCAGACAGAAAAGAAGAACGGTTTAAAGGAAAGGTTAGAATCTTGCTGTCACAAATTCTAATAATGGCTGCCAATAAGTGTACTGGGAACTCTGGGAAGTCTGGGAACTCAATGAGTGCAAATAACATACACACTTCAACTGGAAAAGGCCGAAATGTAAACAGGCAGAGAGGTGGAGTCGTGATAACCCTGTTGAG
Organism: Diplodus sargus; assembly: GCA_903131615.1. NCBI lineage: Eukaryota > Metazoa > Chordata > Actinopteri > Spariformes > Sparidae > Diplodus > Diplodus sargus. The sequence goes on from CAEMYA010000013.1 coordinate 2,793,218, forward strand.
GCGATATTGCTCTTCAACTCATCCTTTACCGTCTTAAAGAGAAACGTAACAACACCCCCGAAAATGTTGTCTTTGCGAAATGACAGAGGCCCTGTCCTCGCTGCAGCAGCCCCGGATTTGAGTCCAACCTGCAGCCCCCGGCTGTGTGTCATCCCCCCTCTCTTTAATCCAATTTCCTGTCATCTCTATAAGCTGTCCTATTAATAATGCCAAAAGGACAATAAAATACTTTAAAAAAGTGTCCAGAAAATGACACTTTGCTCTTAAACAGTAACTAATAAGCAATATGCAGAACTAATGCGGTATACTATCGTTTCATGCTGATTGCCTTATTTCTGATTTCAAGTGTGTTTATTTGTTTATATTTGTGTGCACCATTATGGTTGTGATGTGTGTTAAAATATTACTTGCACATTTGGAGTAGAGAGAAACGCAATTTCGATGCTCTGTGTAATTACTTGCACTAATTGCATGGTCTGATTGACAACAAAGTTCACTTTGACTTTGAAGTCAAACAGACTTGCAGAAATGCAATTATGTCGACAACAGATGGATTTCATAAAATCCTTTTAGTAGAGTTTAGAGTTTGCTCTGGGTACTACTGAGTGCAGAGGTCTGCATGGAGCAAAACATGTTGTGCATACTAAAACATAATGATTCAGATTAGAGCTGAAAAAATTAATTGATTAGTTGACTGTCAGAAATGAACCAGCAACTGTTTTGACAATAGATTCATTTACTGAAGTCATTTCTTTTAGCAAAAAATGCCACAAATCTCTCAGTTGTAGTGTTGCAATTGTTAAAGTTTTCTGATTTTGTGTTTGATGACACTGTAAACAGAAACGTTTTTCTGATTGGTTAGATGGAATGAAGCGCAACAACTGAAGAGGTAGGGAGGTTTTACGTCAATAAAAATTATTTCTAACTGAAAATAATGTTAGTTGCAGCTCTCATCTTGATTCACATGGGATATGAACCAACAAGAGTTGTCAGATGAAAGCTAGGATATTGACATTTTTATTCTGACTAAACAACATGAGAAGTACAAGATGGAGTTTTGACATTTTGAGAAAAAAAAACAAGTATTGCCTTCATGTCGGCCAAATAGAAAATATGACAGAACCAATCGTGCCTTTGAGGTCATTATAAATTGATTAGGATTAGAGCTTGCTAATGTCTAATATTTTTATGTGTGGTAAAACTCATGACAAACTTGTATGAAAAGAGACAATTTATTCATGCTCTGGGTAATGTTTTATCAAGATCAAGTCCCCCCACGCAAGTCCAAAAAATGTGGACTTTTGTAACCAGTGTGTGTGTGTGTGTGTGTGTGTGTGTGTGTGTGTGTGTACCTGACAACAGGGTTTCCCCAGGGTAGATTTCATCTTGCAGGCAAACTCCATTCCTGGTGGAGAATTCTTGCAGGCTTCTCTTGGCCTGGGCGATCTGAGTTGTTGCCAGCAGCCAGCGAGGAGATTCAGGAAACACTGACGCACAGCTGAGGAAAAACAACTCTGTTGTTAAATGTCAGAGAGATACAGAGCTCAAACATGGTCTGTAAAATCAACAAAGGGTGGGGGTTGTACAGATGAACGCATAGGCAAAAATATTCCTGGCATTTGTTTGGTAAGATCACAGGTATAAATAAAATGTTGTAATTTCAACTTTATTTCAGATTATTGGGCACATATAGAAGGCATCAGGACACTTGTGTTTTCACTTATAAAGCCTTGCTTTTAATCGTTAAGTACACAAGATATTTAAAAGCTATACTATGCAAGATTTTCCTAAGAAACAATATGGTACAAAAATGATCCCTATCAATCTATCTGTATCTACAGAGACCCTACGCCCTGTCTGTTTTTTCTGATTTTTGTATAATTTTGTTGGTTCCCAGATGTTTTGGGGTGTTAGTCATTCAGGAAAAAGACAGCTGATTTGGTGGGTCTAATTCCCAGGTCGTCAAACATGGATGCCTTGGGTTCATGGTAGGGGTGGGTATTGGCAAGAACCTCACGATACGATACGTATCACGAAACCTTGGTCACGATACGATACGTATCACGATATCACGATATTGCGTTATTAATATAGATGAAAACACAAGTACCTGTATATGTACATCAGATGATATTGATCAGAGGACAAATTTAGTCAAAACTATTTCATTCAAAACAGCCTCTCCATTTTATTAATTCCCATGAAATTTCCGGGCAGTAATATTCTCTTTGTCCAGCTCGTTGTTCTTGCTATCTCTCTTAACTTTGAAGCCAAAGTGCTTCCAAACGTCAACTTTAAATTGCGGAGGCGTTGTTAACTTGCCATCAATTTTTCAAAGACCTCAGCCACTCTCTCTACTACAGAAATACACCCGCCGCACAGCAGAGTCGCTCTTCGGCGATATATCGATATTTGGAGTTGAAAAATTGATATTGTATTGGGTGGCAAAGTATCGCGATATATTGCCGTATCGATATTTTTGCCCACCCCTAGTTCATGACCTGCCAACCTACAGCAGTTTCTACACCTTTTATCATATGTCATCCAGCACTTTCTGGACATTTGCAATTTGCATTTTCAAACTATTCCAGCTCCTTATGGCTATGGGACAATCATGTTTAGTAAGAGCATTCTACAGAAGGGAGACAGGACTTTAACCAAAATCTAAGCACTTCAAACCTTGAAAATACCAGTGTGTGTACCAGTACGTGTTTGTTAAGGATTTCCAGCACCTGTTCAAACCCTGTTGCCAATCCTGCATAACATCCCTTTAAAATCCTTAAATACTGTAAAGCTGCAAATGGGTCAAACATACTGCGTCCCAATGTGAGACTGTATATTCAAAAACTGACCTTAAACCAAACACAATGCAGCCAACAGACATATTACCAGACGACTCACCACCAATAAGAAAGCAGCAGGAGCAGAGGCAAAGTCGCCACAGCCTGGAGGACGGGCCAATCGCGGCACAGAATGGCGACACCCGGCAACAGCAGCTCTGCGAAC
>CAEMYA010000013.1:2797183-2822887 GCA_903131615.1 Diplodus sargus
GAGGACAGCTGAGAGGTAGAAGTAAAAAGAAACCGACCAGCTGTCTGCTGGCAGTCTGAGCTCAGCACATCGCACTGTAGTTTCTCGTCGGCTCAAATTGCCCCACAACTCTTCAAAGTCTGTCAGCAGTAATATATGGACATATTTGTCATTCCTGAGTGCAATCAAACATGTAGCACACTGAACTACTGTGTGTCCCAATTATTATTATATATCAAATATATATTTGTGTTAGCATAAAGTTTTTGAAGCTAGAATAACGAAAAAGTCAACAAACACAACTAGAGAGGGGGCATTTCAAGCAAAACATGCTATTGGATAATCACTGGGAGCTATTAAAGGAAAATATATTTTTCAAGACAAAACCATAGTAACATGAACTATTCCAATATTAATATCTGATCCCTAAATGTAAATGATACACAAGTTGCTCCTCTGTTGTATTTTTTTTAGTTTGCTGTCTTTGCCAAATTAACCTGGACAGAAACCTGACAGATTACAATTTAACAGTTTATGAAAAGATATCATAATGTTTTTTCCAAGGTATTAAAACGATACATTTTGTTGTCTTTGGTGTACCAAAAGTTGTTTTACCAGCATCTTACAAGTTGTTTTATAGTTCATTACATTTTTTTCTCTGAGCAGGGATCAAAAATGTAGACTTTGTACTAGTAAAACACTATTTTGAGAATGTTCACTTCACAGGCCCACCACCGTTATTTATTATACAAGAAGACTAGACAATAACCTGATGCTCTACTCTAAGTTTTTGGCTCCATGTTTTATTTGTGTTCGAGCCTTCAGTATTTCCTTTAAGTTAATTTCAATTCAAAATATTGTTCTCCTTAGAAGAAAAAGGTCTAGAAGACACAAAACATTCAGTTAATGAAGCAGCAGCAGCAGTTGTTCATGTACCCTTTTTCTAAATCGTGTTGTGTTCTCTGTCACTCATTACTTTTCATAGGTGTATCTAGGTGAATCACAACTTCTCAGTTAACAATAAATCTTGTTTTTAGTTGAAAACTGTGGATTTCTTATCTTTTCCAATAGGCCTGGAAGTAAATGTATTCATTCAACAGGAGGGTTATGCATTTGATTAAATGTGGACATTTTTTGCCCAAGAAGAAGAAATGCATCCTCTTCATCCCCTTTATGTCATTAGATGTCCTAATATAATGAACTCCCATTTATGGGACTCGTGGTTGTGATCTGATGGAGTTCATTTAATTATTCTTTATGATATCAGAGAGACTTGAGGAGATGGGAGTTGCTTACAGATGAACATTATGTCAATACATTTATCTACAGCTTCTCTTTACATAATGTACTGTTCAATTAATGTGCTACATTTCTTTTTACATACGGAGAAGTTTCTCCCGTCATTGACCTGTCACTCATACATAATCGTAGCATATATTTCAAACTTTCGTTGTATTGTCTTTGGTTTGTCTTTCCGGTCCTGTTCTTGACTTTCAGACATCAGAAATAAATGTATTGAGTGTGTTTAAACGTTTGTGTTTCCTGAAATAAAGATAAGATAGGAGAGATAGGCAGGATTTCTACTTCGCTTCTGCAAGGGCGCAGTGGGATTTTTCTTATCTTTGACTGATAAGATTGGTCACCAGTTAGCTCAGTCTTAACGCTTGCATTAGGCATTTGTATTCGGTTTTTATCTCACAATCTGATTGTTTTTTTGGTTTGTTTTCCCAGAGTAAAGCACTAAAACAGACTGTGACTACTCACTGTGCAGTCACAGACAGTCTGCTCGACTCAGGAGCTCACATTGTGCAGCACCAGCATGTCCGCATTTTATTCTACACTGGGAATCACATGGCCACGATTTATTACATTTACATTGCTTAACATTTACAGAACATTAGATTTTCGTCAAGAGAGAATTCCCTTAATTAACTTACATTAAACAATCATCAGCTAGTCTTAATAGTCAAACCTTTGACAGCATGGGGATTTGAGGGACTTTCCCAATAAGTGCACAACAGCATGTCTCAGAATGAACAACTGAATATACAGTACAAGTAAAAGTTCATGTGTCTCCTTTTTCTCATTTATTTACCCAGTGGATTCTCATTTAGCCTATTTTAACCATGTGTGTGTACTTTGCTAATTTATGGAATTCTTTGGGAGTAACACAGTAATGGAATTTAGCAAAAAAAAAGAGGTGGCAACAAGTGACTTAAAGTGAAGCGCAGGAATCTAAAAGTGCTCTCTAAAATAAACAAAGCAAAGAACTCAGCAAGAAGTCGCAGCATAAGGGAAAGGAGTTTCTCCCCAATCCCCCAGAGAAGTCAATTACTGAATAAGGCTGCAGGAACCGTTAAATGTTTATACAGGAGTACTCACTGGCAATGTACGAGGAGACAAAAACCCCGGCGAGCATGGCGCCCTGAGAGAGACGCAGCAGCAGAAACATCACCGCGCTGTTGGACAAACACACGGCAACACCAAACAGACTGGACAGACTGATGGAGAGGAGGAAGCACCGCCGCCGACCCAACCTGAAAACACAAACGTTACTGTCATCTCACAGGAATATTAAATAAATATGTATATTCACTTTGTATGATGAAAGGTGGCCGTTTAAGGGGTTTTATTGCCTAATTTTAATGTCCTACTTGAACTAATGCATGTCGATACATCTGAGCTTGTTTTTCAGTTGTCAATATTTCACAAATAGTTGATCCATTTATATATTTTACTAAATGAATTCACAGTTCTCATGTAACAACTCAGCCTGCACAACATTGAAAAACACAGACACTAGCTTCAAATATGGGAATTTTCCCCAGATAACTTCAATAGCTCTGATTGGAAAGAATTCATCCTTCTAGAACGACTGAGGTGGTTTTGCATTTTATCAAACAACCAAAGCCGGGCCTGCTGTGTTTGATTTATTGATCAAAAAAGATTTCGACTGGTGGTTTGCTGGGTCACTCCCAAACAACACATTTCCATGTCTCCCAAAACCCCTAAATTGGACTAAATTATGCAATATGAGACAGACTTCTCTTGTAATTTAGTCATGGAAAATGAAAACTGTGCGAGTTTTCCTTCCAAGTAAAGCACCAAAAATGTTGTAGCACTACATGTTGGAGCGCAGCTATAATTGCAACGTCGCTCACTTGACCGTGCAGAATGGGACCACCACATTTCTGCACATTGCCGTGTCGATGCTGAAACGATGTGCAGCGTTAGTAACAATGTCGTCTCTTAAAAAGTATTACTGAACACAACAGCATGAAAAAGTATAATCATTATTTACCAGTCGCACAATGTACCGAGGAAGATGTATCCCAGGATCCATCCTATCATCAAGCAGATATGCTGCAAAGGGATTTTCCAGTAGTCACTGCAAACCAGGTTCCACTGTGAAAGAAAACAAAGAAGTACATTCAGGCATTTTTAGACCAAAACAAAACTCGATATTAACTTTGGAAAAAGAAAGGCCTCTAAAACAGAGAGCACGGCCATTCGATTAGGTTTAAAAAGAGACAAATTATTATACAACGTACTGTATCATGAGCTTTAAATAAAAATGTTCCATGTGGTGAGTGACATACTATACAAACCAGCAAAACTGTTTGTGCTCTCTCTTGCCTAAATAAACTCTTTTGGGATTAAACCAATGTTTGTGCATTTTGTTTTTCAACAAAAAAACTCAAATCTTTAAAAAAAAAAAAAAAGAGAAAAACAGTTATTTCCTACAACAGCTGGGTTTTTAGGAGAAAAAAAAAACAGTGAGTGTGCGCCTGGGGACCATCTTCAGCCGTGGATTAACACACATTTAGTGCTCTTGTGAGGACAGTACGTGAGACTAAAAATAAGACACAGTGGCCATGCTCATTGTACTGCAGGAACATGTCACTCAGTGTGACCCGTTAATGTGTCTTCAATGGCTTCTGGATAACAATTGAGCTCTACGGCACAGAGAAATGAGCCCTGCATTCTTCTGCTGCTTGTTTTGGAGATTTGTTGACATGTCATCATCATCAGCAAAATTCCTGCAGCACTGCATTAACATTTTACACGTATGAGGCTTCAAGTGTCTTTGGTAACTGTGAATACTACTACGGTGCCCCAAATGTTGCCGACAAGCCGCATTCATCTAATTTGACTCACGTAACGGGGGATAACGGCAGGATACCAGTCAAGTCGGACACACAGAGAGGTTTCTGTGAGGAGGCAGGAATGTAGATCATGTCGTCTGTAATTGAGTTAGGTGTCTGCTGACAGTTATTACATTAGAACAAAGTAGAGCTCAAAGTAGAGCGTGCTCTACTCCTGCTTTCCCCACTCCTACTTTTCCCTCCATCTCTGCATGTCCTCCGTTTGTAGTCAAGACATTTCGTAACAATCAACATTTACTAAACCCTCAGGATATCTGCTGGACAACGATCAGCAACATTACTTACATTACTTAGAGTTTAGCTCATTCACTTGTTGCTGAACTTCACCAACACATCATGACTTTTGAGACGTTCTCCTTGTCACAAAATACACAGCAATTTCACTTTTCTATGGCAGTAATTCAGGCAGCGACATTGCACAGTAAATCACTAATACAAAACCGCTACGCAAGTGAACTAACTATTATATTGAAGGTACACGTCATCCGCAATAGAGGTCTGCTATTTTTGATGGCGACATGACAACAAATGAGAGATTAGGCCAGATTCATTTGCAACAGCAACCTAAAGCAAATTTAAAATGTCAGACCCACATTAATCAGAGAAGGGATCGCTGGGGAAAAGTCTGAAGACGTCAAAACTCTGGCACATTATGAAGGCCACAGGATTTCTCCCGACTCTCCCTCATTACCTGTGTGTAACACAACATTGTGTGCAGAATCCCCACGGGCCGGAATAATACATGCAGCCATGCTTGCTGCGTGGTTATTCATATTGAATCAAGAATACGGGGAAAACAAGCAAGACATGAAGGTCTTAAAAAAATGATTTCAAAACTTCTCCCTTGAACACAGGGCAGTAGGGATCTATAGGGAAGTCACAAATAGACAAGTCGGATAAACATGACATGCATAGACCACTCTGATGAAATGAGCTTTAGGAGGAACACTGATGCTATAAACACTCTCCTCTGTCTCAAAGAAAAACATTTTTAGAGGATTGTTAGTACAACTGTGCGCCAAGGTTTTTCTGTTGTTTTCTTTGTTGTATTTCAAGGTGATGATCACATTGTACTCTATTCATTTTTTCCTTTGGCGCAGCAAACAACGTCATGGGGAGAGGAAGCTGCTGCAAAGGAGGCGTTCGGGGTCTCAGGAAGGAACATGGAGGCCTCAGACTTCCCAGAGCGGGAGCAACAGCTTATCAAGAGGGGAAAAAAGGAGAGAATCTACTTCCTTGGAGCCATGATGCAAAACAACACATACAATACTCTGAGTAGCAGTTGAGGGGTAATTATCCATAATGACTTCTTCATCCTGCTTGTCTCCACTGAAGCTCGTAAGTCTCACTCCTGTGGTTTAGAGACTGCATCAAACACTCTGAGGCGTGTTACAAACTCCCGTGCTGACACAGCTGTAGCGTGCACATGCGAGGCCTTTGAACAAGCGTCACATGGAGAAGTATTTACGTTGGAACTCTTAATCAGTATTTGCAGACTGGGATAGATCCTTGAATAGCTGACGAGTAACAGACGGCGGCGAAGATAAGCTTTATCTTGCTGTTTATTTACTCGCATAGCGTAGTCGCACAACAAGACGCAATCGCGTTGATAGCCGTCAGTTATGGCACAATCAAACAGGATCCATATTCTGCTTAAAAACAAGGAGTCAATGCACACCACACGTGCTTCCTCAGGGTCCACATCACAATTCAGTTCATAAGCTCAATGCAGACATACTGTATAATCTAGGGAGCAGAGGGAAAAGCACCCTGCCAGACAGATGAGTGAGAGCGAAAAAGAAAGTTTGCAACTGCGCAAATATTGACTGAGTGATGGGAACAACCGTTTTAACAGACCACACGAGCCTCCAGTAGAGATAAACTGCTGTTACTGAGCAGAGACTGGAACAGATCCCAGCTCGGCACCACCATCTTGGAGCAAGGCCAAAAAATTTGAATAGTTGTGAAAGTGAAAAAAAAAACAAAAAAAAAAACGGGGGAACTGTTTGTCCAGTCTCTGAGTTATTGCATGTGACAGTTAAAAGATGCAATGTGTACTCATTATGGTTGAGAACGTTCAGAACTTAAATTATCAGCAGGAGGTGAAGGAGTGACAGTTTCGATGTTATGACGTCTAGCATGTTTAGCATGCTAAAAAAGCTAGCCCCCGGTCAAAAGCTCCTGTGCTCACAGAGAAAACGGTGCGCACCTGAATGCAGCATCACTGTGTGTTCCTGTGCGATTAGTATTGGCAATAAAACGTTTTCTGCATCATGGAGAATTCACGACCACGCCCTCAAGTCAGAACAACAATTAAAAAGTTAGAGAAAATGTTGGTGCAGGAGCTGCTGAGTGGACGTCATGTGGCTCTGGAACATGGACGAACGTAAACACTGGGTGGACGGCAAGAAACATTTAACAAAGTCCCGTATCATGTGGTGTTTCTTGTCACTTTGGTACTGGAAACAGCTGTTGTTTAAACGCTCTAGGCTATAAAATGCAAAACAACATTCCGACACACGGACACATCGAATTCGGAAGAACGACTTACCAACTTGTTAAACAGGACCATCTGAGGAGCAACTGAACGCAGCATAAACAACAAGTAGCTTCGAGCTGCTAGTCCAGAATGCTAGCTCCACGGCTAACCGGGCTAACTAGCTAACTGCTAGCGTTGGCAGCACTTAGCTGTCACTCTGTTGATACGCTGCCCCCTAGTTGTTGACTGTGAATTCAACAGGTGGCTTAATTCTTACATATTGCACCTTTAAATAAATAAATAAAAAAGTGGGGGAAACCAACAACCTGAAGTACATAAAAGCTGTTTTTATGGACTCCTCGGCCTTATGATGTAGATTCACTAACTTCAGGTGAGTTTATCCTCCACTTCATCCCCGTTTCTTACTCCTTTTAAAGATTCAAACCCCCCCACAGACCTGAAAGATGACCAGCAGCCTGAAAAGTCTCCTTACCTCAGTGACAAAGTTGCTCTGGAGCCCGGCTCCGTGGGTGTACTCCCACCCTTTGGTGCAGGACACCCTCACCCTGGGCACATTGACGGAGAAGTCCGAGCTGTTGGACGTGTACCTGAAGAGCTCACAGTGGCTGAGCCCGGTGCCGTTGACCCAGGGGATGGTGAGGTTCAGGTACTGCTTCCTGGTGAAGTTGCTGAGGAGGAACGTGGAGGGCAGAAGCAGCGGATCCGGTCTGCAGTGGTACGAGTCCGGGATCAAAGTGTAGAACACGTCGCTGAACAGATTCAACATGACGGCGAAGCTGGGGAACCAGCTGAACACGACCACGATTCGGTTGTAGCGCCCGTAGCCGCCGGTGTGAGGGAAAACCTTCGTCTCGTAGTCCATCTGAGGACGGGAGGGTGCGGGGACCAACGGTGCTGTGGCCATGGCGCAGCGAGAGCGCACACTGTGCTGTCAGCGCGAGGCAGGAGCAGGTGAAGAGGAGGAGGAGGAGGAGGAGGAGGAAGAGGAGGAGGAGTTCAGGGGACCGACCTATGAGACACCTGCTGCTTCAGTGACTCATGTCAGGGTCGTCCCTGAGTCACGGAGCCGACACAGCCGAGTCACCAGACAAATGGTTGGACCCGGTCCGGATAGCGTGTGACTGTGTCTAAAATAGTATTTTTTGAAATATTTTTGAAAGAAAATATGAAGTTGTGACATCAGAAAATGGCAAATCAGGAAGTTCTGTTAAACCGTTAGTCCACTGATTAAAGGGGCAACATGTAGTTTCTGGACAAGAAATTCAAACTCAGAATTGTAATATTTGTAATATAAATGAGGAAGTGATACAAACTATATATATATAATTTTCCAGTAAGCGAATAAACAAGCTGTTCTCAAAGGAAAATAAGGTCTCAGAACACTGTTTGAAGCTAGACAGGTGGCAGGGTCCACCACAAATCAACACAGTAAAACAGTATGAAATTGTATTGTCCCTTTAAGATCAGTTTCTTTATTCAGTCATGTGAGTGAAGAGTTTGTTTATTTAGTCAATTGAAATCTTTCTCTTCTGATTACATTTGTTTCCCCCTAAACTTTGTAGTGCACCTTTAAGTAAGTTTAGGAGACAGAATGGTAAAACTAAAACAACATAAACCAAGATGTTCGGACTTTTATATCATCCCTACACTACAAAAAAATAAAATAAATAATAATAATAATTCAAATGTAAAATTTAAAAATGTAATCCTGTCACATACATTTAAGGTAAAGGGTCACATTAAATGGGAAGTGTTTCTTACATGTACAGTCTGTATAGATTAAATAACTTGTGTCATTTCTTACAGGAGACAGAATAACCTGTTGTAACCTGACTGTTATGTAAAATAGTTTATAATAATAATAAGTGAGCTTTTTAATTCATCCACATTGACTGGACATGACAGAAAAACTTTGTATTGTATGTAAAAGTTTATATTACATTAATGTAAAAAAAATGAGATGGAACATTTACATAACAATCAAAACACTCAAAGTCACCGTGTGAGGCATAACTATTGTTTCGAGTGTAGTATGTATCAGGCTCCAAAAAAGCCGGCTCCCACAATGTAATTCAACAACTGTCCCTCCCCTTAAATGGCCACAAGTTTCAAACCCCTCACCTGCAGTCTGAAATACAGACTGTTTAAACTTTCAAATCTTTAAACACAAACATGAGACATCCCTCATGATGTCATCACTGAAGATATACAACTGTTCTCCTCGTGATGGGTAAACACAGAGCTTCGTGTGCAAGATTGGTTGTATTGCTCCTTTAAATGTGTTTATAAAATCCTGATGTTTTTGATTCTTAACATTTACATTTTTGGCCTAAATTGTATTTTCTGACATTAAGAATAATACTTTCCTGAAATCACAAAAACTGGTATTAAAGGAAAATGTAAAACATGTATAATTACTTTATATTTTATTACATAAACACAAGTTATTTTATAATCTAAAATCTAATCAGACACTGTTCCTTCTTTTTTGAAAACTTTTTTTACTGTCTTTCATTTAACTAATATCTGTTTTTATCATTAAACTGATTTCTATTCTGTACTTTTAATCGCCTGATCTCACTTGGCATCATTTTATCCGTATAAAAAGTGTACTATAAGCTGCACTCCTTAATGTCCGTGGAGATCTTGAAGGTTTTATTTACAGCCTGGATTTCAGTGTTTGGTTTTCCTTTATACTCTCGGGGCTGGGACGAGTTCAGGATCAGTTTCGTCTGACACGTTAAGGTGAAAGTCAACAGTCACGTTCCCTCCAGCAAAAGAAATGAGTTTTGAGGAACAGGAGTGACAAACGAAGGCACGTGCATCTGATCATAACACAAACCGGTTTTCTGTGTTAATGTTAATTCACATGGAAACCAAGATGAGGCAAAATGATGTATTCTGTTACGTGACAGGCCTCCAGTGTGCAGCAGTTACAGGAAATATCAAAGAAAAAGGTTAAGAATTCAGAACTACATGCTGTAAATACTACCGTTGACACACTCCGGCTCTTCTTTATGACAAAACAGCACGGCTCCTTCTGAACTCCTCTGGGCTGTAAGATGTCTCCATGTACCAATTCTGTTAGCCAGGTCAGAGAAGGCATTTCAAGCATTCTGACTGTGAAACATGTTTTGCTTACACTATAGATTTTTCACACCAAACATGCCGACCTCTACTATCAGTGGAAACTTGGGACCCTGGATTACACAAGACCACAAGAAGAATTTGGTTGGTCAGAATATGTTAACCTAAACATATATTCATTCATTTAAAATGTATTTTCATTTAAGAATGCAGCCTACTGTGTCCTTGGAGATTCTTTGGCTGAAAATGATGAGGTAGCAGCTTTTTATATGATGACACAGACCAAGCAAACACTAAATCAAGAACCGGGGGACGGCTGGTAATATTTCAAAATTTTATTAACGAACATAATCTCTGAGGAACAACAGCAGTTCTCGCGCTCTCTGTACATGCAACTGTAGAAAATAACAATTTAGAATTTTTACTTTTCAGTTTTAGTCTTTTTTTCCCATCCATCCTCATTTTCAGTTTCTCGCATTTTTATCTTTTTTATTGTCTTTTTTTGTCTTTATTTTTTTTGCAGGAAATCAACAACAGCTAGAGGTGAAAGTACTGGATTTCTGTTACAGCACTGACAATAGCATCAACAACCCCCTCGAATACCCCTCCCCCCCCTCTTAGCTGCTCCAACAATATGTACACAAATAAACTACATTGTACAAATAAAAAAATGTTACATTGTTACATCATAATCACCTGCAGCAAGCGCACGCAGCTCGTTGCTGTTAGAACCCCACATTCTACGCAATTTTTCAGACTAGTACAAAGAGGAGGGTGCAAAACGTCCTGGGAGGTTTTATTTACAGAGCTATGTACAGTATGTCTCTTTCACGCATTACCAGGAGGAAAATTTACACAGCGGAGACCAACTTCAACTCAAAAACATTACCACAGGTGTCAGAAAAAAACAAACAAACAAAAAAAAGATAATAAATAGGTTATTTCTCACCATTTAAAGAGTAGTTCTCCATGCTTTTTATTAGTCATTTTCCACTCTAAAAAAAGGAACAAAGAAATAGCTACAGTCTGGGTTTTAATTAAAAAATAAACAGAACAAAACTAGAAAAAAAAAAGGCTTGAAATCGTGATTCTATAGAATGAAAAAATAGCAATTATGTATATTTATGTCCAGTAAGAAAAAAACAACAAATATCAAATCTAAAATAAACATTATGAGCGAATGTGAGGAGAGTAGAGGTAATATGTTGCTGACTGAGGTGGTGCCAGGCTAGCATCTGTATCACCACGGCCAAGTGCTCTACTGTGCAACCGAGGACTGGTGTGTGTGTGTGTGTGTGTGTGTGTGTGTGTGTGTGTGTGTGTGTGTGTGTGTGTGTGTGTGTGTGTTCAATCAATCCGAACAAAAAAAAAAAATCACTGATTTTGTTAGTTGAATATTCACACTGGACAGTCAACATGGATGGATGTGTTTAGTCTATTGCTCTGTGCAGCGGTGTACCGCAGACTTCCGGGGGGGTGTGAGGGGGGTCGCCTGTCAGTTGTGATGACCATCACCATTTCAAGCCTTTGTGGTTCAAATTAACGACTGATTTCAGAAGTAAAAACAAAGGCAAGGGCTTAAACCGTTAAAAAAAGGTGACACATGAAACGGAAACACACTTGATGTCTTGTAAACAATAGTGAGAGGGCGTGGTCGTCAGGGCATAGTAACGGTATACATTCTTCTCGATAAGCAATGTGATTGACATGCCACTGGTGTTTATGCTTTTTATACAGGAACAAAAAAAACCCCTAAAGATAAACACAACAACATTCAAAAAACTACATACACTGAGCTAAAAAACACACAAGGATTCTGTGAACAAAAAGACACCCTCAACCCTCTTCCCCAAAACGGTGTGAGAAACCAACAACAAAATAAAAAAACAAAAACATGACAAACAGGGGTTTAAAAACCAAAATTCTGGCTTTTTGTATCCAAATATGTAAGTATACCAACCAGGATGTGTGTGTATCTCGCAAAAATATCCAGGACTATACATCTAGCCACCTTGTCTGCACAGTGTAATAGCAACAACCATTGCACTTGACTAGACATACCATACGCAGCTATGCTGACTGACAGTGTGTAAATAACTTAAAATGGTTCAGAGAATATTGCCATCATGATACATGAGCAGCTCTCACACACAGACAAGGCAGTCTGTGTGGTAGGTCTGGAAAAGCTCTTCAAAAACCCAGTAAAAATAGAGAATCAATACAAGTCATCACAAATCAACATTTTAAATGGGATTCTTTTTTAAATGAGGACAATAAAAAAAAAAAATCTATTCAGCATACAGCTATTTCTTTCCCCTTCGCTGTTTGTGTTCATGTCTGTCCACTTTTTGGTTAATTCCGAGAAGGTTTAAGTCTCATTAACGGTCTCGCTTGGGCTCGACTCAAGAACATGACTATGGCAAAAGCCACCACACGACAGAGTAATACGAGGCAGTAACCTAAAATTTAAAATCCCTGACAACACTAGCCATACCCCTTGTAGATCAGATAAAAAGGCTGATGTGACTACTTCCAAACTTGCAACTCCGTTTCGGTTGTAATAAAATTGGAATATATTTAAAAACACCCATTTTAAGTGAAAGGCCACAGGTCTCATGCAAAGCCAAATATAGTTTCTGGAGTTTTGTTGACACACACTGGCACCATCCAGTGGGTAAAAGTTGGAACAGCACCTAGAAAATAAGCTGCTCTTCAACATTAGACAAGGGGCAGACTGATCTACAAAAAATTAAAAGTAAGTATGGAGTGAAGCCTTCACTAGCTGTTTGACCTCATCGGTCCGTTTACCGTAAAGAGCGGGGAGAACGGAGCATGTGCTGAAAGACCCGTGTCCTGTTGGTGTCGGACAATGATGCTTTGTGATGATTAGAAATGATTTCAGTCCAATTTAGGTAAATTAAAAACACCAATCTACAGTAACAAGATGGTTTTGCTCATGAATGACATCTCTCTAAACTTTCATCCCACCCATATATATCTATGTGACTTTGCCCAACAATGAGTACATTTTTTTTTCACTGAAAAAGGCATTTTCTTGGTTCGAATTTTTTTCAGATATAATTGTAAAGCAATGAATAATAATCCTCTGTCTATTCTTTAAATAAATCCTCAACAACTATTCTGCTACATCTGAGGGACTATACGGTGGTTAATCCAGAAGTGTTTCTCTGTCAGCTATTTGTGAGTAGTGGTGATCCACGTCCAGCGGAGTTGCCTTACTTTGAATCCTGAACTGAATCTAGAAGATGGGATCATACAACTGTGCACTGGAGTCATTCAAATACTGACAGAATCGTGTACACATTTTGGCCCATGGATATGAGGGGGGGAAAGTGCTGCCCAAAAGTGAACTGTACATAAAAAGATACTTTTTATTTCTTTTATGTTTTTTCTTTACACTTAACTGAGTGATATTACAGTACATAGGTTATTTACAACTGTGCAGTAATGTGTGGCAAAATAAATTATCTAGAAGGCAGCAAGAATACATTGGTTAACGAATATAAAAACTGTACATAATTTACGGAATACATTTTTTTTTCATTTTTCTTTTTGTTTTTTTTTCCATTAAACTAATATTGGCTCTGTAGTGTTTCAAGTCACTTCCTCAGAAACAATGAAATGCCCAAGTAAAGAAATAGACAAAAACAATATTTCTCTCCTCCTGCCAAACCACAAATTTCTCAATAGTCTCTTTGAATCTCAACATTCGTTATGTTTGTTTCTTCTGGTTGTCCTGTGGTGTTTTTGCAGTCCATGGCGGTCAGATGTGTTTGTGTTGGAACAAGCAGGGTGACTGAGGAACACTCCGGTCTGTCCTCAGAGATCCACGCCCGTCCTCTTCTTTTTAGCCAGGCTGAGAGGCCGCAGGGGTCAGTCTCTTCCTCTCAGACGCTGGGCCCTGACGTGCACACACATCGCTAACCCTCTGCTGTATTCCAAACCTGCTGCAGGCGCTGTTGCACTGCTGTTTAGCTGAACATAGAGGGCGTCCCCTCTGGGTATACGGTCTTATAGCCCCAAAACCATCAGCGGCTGGTTCTCCTGCTCTGTCCGTCCCAGCTGTCTCGCTTTAGATACAGTTGATGCACCACTGCTCCGTTTGACTTCCTCTGGGTCAGCGCTGGACTCGGTCTAGTTCTCCCGGCCCACCAGGAACCCTGGGTCAACAGGGGAGGCTTCTCCTCAGTCCTCCCTCAGGACAGGCACCACGCTGTTGGGAAGAGCTCTTCTCTGATACTTCCTCCCAGTGGCGGTGGTGGTGGTGGGTCTATTTAAGCAGGGACCAAAAAGAACTCAGAAAATATATCTCTGTCCCCCATCTCACCGTAACTGAGCACTGAGGAGTTTTGTCCCGATGTCAGAGCCTCAAAGCAAAAAAAACTGTTTCTGCTTCTCGCGCTCTGATCAAACAAAAGCGTAAAAACTTTGAGGATGAAAGTGCAAGTTGTGTGTTTTCTTTTTCCCCAGTAAAAACATGTTTCCTTCTTCACGGAAGGGAATCGAGAGCAAGTTTTTTTTTGTATCTTTACTCTTTTTCTATAGAAGAATGTTTTCCTGTCTAAAGTTCTCTTTCAAACTTGCTAGCCCTTTCCATTCGTTCTGTTCAACGAAGTCTCTTTGAGAAGAAGTGATTCAGACAAAGTTTGCTCTCTATTCTGTGAGCACAGGTGTGTCATGCAGGCAGCAGGACAAAGTCGTCGTTGACATCGACCATTGGCACGTAGAAGGACGGCACTTCGTTGACACAGAGGGACTTGTGCACTGCTGGGTCCAGCTCCTGGACCTTCAACTGCCACTCCATCCTTTGCACTGCGTTCAGGGCTGCTGCCTCGTGCTGTTGCCGCATCAACAAACATGTCTGGGGGAGGAGAGGCCGAGCATAAATCCACTTGGTATATACACAAGATTATGGCACAAAGCCTTGAAGTGAAAACACAACAGTGATGTTTACCTTCATGCGGTCATATTTATCATCCACATCCTGGATCCAGGAAATGAACTGACGAGCATTGAAGCGATCTCTCACAGATTTGTTCTCATCACCCTGAGAACATACACAAGTTACAATGTAGATTAAGTAATAAATGGCTGCCTCTCATAAATTAACATATAACTATTATATTATAACTGGTTTTATATGTTTCCTACCTGACTCTCTGATGGCATGTTGTATACTTCAGAGTCCAAAAGCATGGTGCAGGCGCTGAATGGCACAGCCTGATTGGCTATTGTCCTGGCTGCTCTGCAGTGGACCCTTAAAACCTCCTGCTCACAGGAAACAATGAGCTTCTCCTGTGGACAGCAAACAAATGAGAAAAAAGAACATTTATATCAGTTATATACACTTTTTTATGGCTGCAAGTAATGTCAAAGTCATTTCCTTCCATTTTCTTTAACTAACTATTGTCTTTTTTTTAATCTAACTATAGTCAGATCTACCCTAATGACATGAGACAATTAATTTGCACATTCACAGCTAGGAATTTTTTGACAGCTGTATGCCGAATTGTGTTTTAAATTCTTCTAACCCAAACCCAGATCAACAGGATGCTTGGTCAGGTTTACAGAAAAGAACAACTCAGCTGCGTATATTTTACATGATGGTGGCAACTTAATTTGGGAGAGATGGAGGGAGCAATGCGTGAATTAGTCGTGTCCTATTTGCATATTTGGAATAAAATTTAAAAAAAGAAAAAAAAAATTAAGCAAAGAAACTAAGCTGTGAAAATGATCCATATTTCTTACCCGCTCTATGCTGTGCTGCAATCTGAGCTTCCCTCTCACTGCCTCCTGTTGTCTGAAGAGCTCCTTCAGAGGTTCTGACAGCGATGGAGGTGGGGCAATCTGGTGAAAAAACACAACAAAGTAAGTATTATGCACATTCTGATCCTCAATTAAAGAGAACAAACGGTAGAAAAGAGACAAGGTTTACATTTCTGGAGTAAGATACAGTATTTATGCTTTTAACAGACCTAGTCACTACAAAGGAAAAAGAAGACACAATCACTTACAACAGGTATGTGAAGCTTGCTGAGGGGCTTGCCATCCAGCAGGTAGGAGCCAGTGTAGGTCACATATTCAGCGTAACACTGTGGGGCCTGTGGGGTGATATAGCACAGAATCTTCCTCTTTTCCTCGATCTTCTTCCTGATCTGCAGGTATTCAAAGTAAGGGTTGGAACGGTCGCTGTGGTAGGGTTCAATATCGTCCAGCTTGATGGCATTGACTACGACAGCCAGAGTCTGTTGAATCATTTCTCTGGTCTGCTGCATGGCCGTGTTTACCAGCTGGACCTGGACTTGCTGCCCGGCAGAACGTGGAAACTTCCTCTTCCGCGGGTGTTGGGTCTGGGACTCCTCTTCGTCCATTGGGAGGGGGCGACCTTTAGTCGTCTTACTGGGAACCACTGACGCAGACGTCGTCACAGAAGTAGGTGCGGAGACTGCTGTAGTTGAATTAGATGCGGAGGAGGAGACACTAAGGACAGTTTCCTTTTCTTTCTTCGGAGCTATGAGGGGGGAAACGGCGGTGGGTGTCGGGGTTCTAGTAGGAACTGGATTGATGCTCACTGCAGGACTGATGGTTACAGGGGTGGCAGTGGCCGACGAGGTTAATACGCTGGAGGTTGGAGGGACAACAGCAGCGGCGGCGGCGGCAGCAGCAGCAGCAGCAATAGAGGGATTGTTCTTGGCGCGGTTGCGGGTCACCCTTTGAGGGATTTCATCCATCTTCTTGGGGATATCTACAGGGGTGGTGGACACAGTGTTCAGGGTTACCGGTGTTAGCTTGGATGTGGTCTCCTGAGTGTCTGGTAGTTCCACTGTGCTGGAGAGGGTGACTGCCACCGGGAGCGGAGGAAGAGGACTGCATGACACAGGTTCTGCTACGGGCTCAGGCATCTCCTCCTGTCTCGCCTCTGCTTTGACAACAGACACTGAATCCATGGGTAACTGCAAGGACTCAGTGAGGGAGTGGTGGTGATGTTGCTGACTGGAATCGGGTTTCACAGATGAATACAAAATGCTGGGATCAGACTCATCAGATCCTGCATAAGGTCCTTTCCTGTCCAACATGCTGCCCTGTTGTTGTGTAAGAGACAGACAGGTGTTAATTGGCACACTCTGAGGCTCAGAATCCATCTCTTGCTGGAAGCTGGCGTGTGGTGATGGTACAACTAAGTCTTGTCCCGTAGGTTCTCCTAAAGCGAGGTCTCCAGCAGGACAGGTGGTCTTGGCCAGGCTTGGTAAGTCCACCTCCATTATATCTGGATCATCTCTCTCTGTAATTGTATGTCTTATATGGGTCTGCACAGTCTTGATGTGGTCAGCTTGTTCTGGGTGTCGAGACTCTGCTTCTTCTGCCTTGTCTGGTAGAGGAAGGTCAGGCAATGAGAACGGTCCCAGGTCATCCAGTTCATCCGCATCATTCGGGAAAGGGTCCGCCCAGGGCACCACAGGCTCAGGGCCCACAGCTGGAGCCATGTGGCCCTCAGTGGTAGCACTAAAGCCGTGTGTGGTCTGCCTGCTGTCTGGTTCTTCACAGGTTGAGTCAGCGTCCATCTGGTGACTGCCCTCTGTGCCAGGCTTGTTACATTCCTGGAAGAAAGACTCCAGCCTATTGGAGGATGATGAGGTGTTTAGATAGTTGGGTTCTCCATCAATAGCTGTTTCAGGTCTCTCTGGAGAGGGGATGTCAGCCACAGCTTCCTTCTGCTCATCAAAGTCCTCTGGGTCCTCCGGGTCCTCTTGGTCCTCCTGGTCCTCCGGGTCCTCCGGGTCCTCTTGGTCCTCTGGATCCTCTTGGTCCTCTGGGTCCTCTGGGTCCTCTTTGTGCCACCTATTCCAGGTGGCATATGGTGGAGTTACAGAAGGGAGTCCAGTCAAGTGCTGCATGTCATTGTCTGAATGGGAGTAAGGGCTGGTTATTTTGGAGACAGCAGCCTCGATCTCCCCGTACGTCCTATGGGGAGATTTGAGGTCCATATCAGGGTTCCACCCCAAGCTGTGATCAAAACAGTTCTCTCCATGGGTCGGTGCAGAGTGTGCCGGGGAGATGGGTTCGACTTCTGGATCCTGCCGGTCTGGAGACTCAGCCGGCCAACTCTTCCTCAGAGGCTCTTCAACTTGAGGTGAGAAGGAACATGGCTCCCTTGTTTGCTCTGGCTCCTCCACTGCACAGTGTTCTCCTTCAGCTCTCTCGTGCATGTCACCCATGACACCCATGTCACCCATGACACCCATGACACCCATGTCACCCATGACACCCATGACACCCATGACACTTTCGTCCTCCTCCTCATCCTCCTCCTCCTCCTCTTCTTCTTCCTCTTCTTCCTCCTCCTCCTCTTCCTCCTCTTCCTGCTCTTGTTCTTCTGTGACAGAGGGAAGATCTGAGAGGACCAGGTTTGGCTCACTGTGGTGAGGCTCAGAGATGTCATCGATATCCAGAGGCGGCAATGCAGCAGGAGCTGGGGTTGGTGGCGCTGCTATGTCGAAGCAGGGCTCCTGGGGGTCTGGCCTGTGAACCGGTGTAGAGGGTTTGGGCAAGAAACTGTTGTATACATTTTCAGGAAGGTGCTCATTACCCTCAGTGGCGGCAAGAATCGGTGCTGCAACGTCTGGCGTGGGATGAGCTGGCTCCCGTCGAGGGGACAAGATTCGAATTGGAGAGAAATAAGGAGATGAGAGGCACTCCAGCCTATCCACAGTTGCCGATTTGTCCTCAAGAGTTTGGGAGGAATGTGAGGGATCAAATTCAGTTGCTGGATCACTCTGCTGTCGAAGGAATTTGTCAGCCTCAGCCTTGAACTCCTCCTCCAGAGGCCTGCGGACATCAGAGGATGCAGAACGGCTGATGAGTGGCAGCTGGAGGTTCTTCGCAGGGGTCGGGCAGGTGCCTTCCTGGAAACTCTGGGAGTTTGAGTACCTGCTGGGTGGAAAGCAGAAAAACAAGACATTAGAAAATATCACATTAAACGGACTATAAAACACTTCAAATGATCAAAACAATAACCAATAGCACGTTTAAATACCTTTCAAAGAAGGATGGGGAGCAGGCATTCATTGACATAGTCATTGCTGATGAGTTCTGGCAGTCCAGCCCATCCAACATAATGTCAGGGTAATCCTCTGCACTACACGATGGGGTACGTGGAGTCTGCATTACTTCCTCAAAGCTCGGGCAGGAGATGACGGACGTTGGTGTGGGGACACCAGTTGGCCTGTTCTGATCTGGCCTGGGGGACGCTGGGAGGTTCTCCTTCATTTGGTGGCCGGCCAGCCAGTCCTTGGAGTTTTGACTGTCAGTAGGCTGGAACTTCCTGCCAGGGGACATCATTTGGGCCGGGAGACCCACATCCTTCAGTTTCTTCTCTTTAAGACCAGACTCCAGACTGTTGGATTTCTTCGACAGCTCACTGCGGTTTTTCCGTACTTCCTCGGTGGACTTGGTTTTGTCCTTGAGTTTAGGGTCTCCTGACTTGGGTCTCAGCTTTTCCATCTGCTTCATCCTTTCTTTATGCCTCTTGTGGCGCTCCTCTATCTCCTGGTCCTTCAGACTCAACATCTGACCAAAACTGGTCATTTGATAATCACCATCCACCAGCAGTTTTTCACGTGGACGGTTATCCTTCCGCACGGTGTCTTTTGACTGAGAGAGCTTTTCATTTTCATCCTTAGCCTTAGATTTACTGTGGTCCATTCTGTTGTCTTTGTCCAATGTATCTCGATTTCTATCTTTTTTCATATCAAATTTAGGACTATCTTCTTTTGATCTGTCTTTCAGAACAGTGACCTGTGGGCTATCTTTCAGCCCTGACTTCACATCCTCTTTGGAGTGTTTGAGTGACCCAAAGCCATCGATGTACTTATTCTTCTCTTCCTTAATTTTTTCCTTATGTTTCTCCTTTTTCTTTTTGTCCTTCATTCTGTCACTGATGACACCAGTTGCTTTGTCTTTGTCCTTTTTGGACATCTCTTTTTCAAATTCTAATGTTTTATCAAAATCGTCTTCACCATCTCCCTTACCTCCGTATGGGAATGTGTAAGGGTCTGCCTCTAGAGGCATGGGCTCTTTCTCAAAAGGTAGGCTCTCTCTGCGGCTGTATGAGTCTCGGATGTCTTCCGTCTTGTCGCGTTTGTCTCCTTTGTCCTTCTTGACCTTTTCTTTCTCCTTGTCATGGCTTTTCTTGGACGAAGATGAAGAGGAGTGCCGATGCCTCTCTTTCTCTCTGAACTTGTCCTGGGGTGTAGATATAGACAGGGAGTCTCTCCTGTCCTCGGACACGTCGGTCAGGCTGATGGAGTCATAGTAAGCAGTGAGGATTGGCTCATGACCTCGGTCAGTGAAACTATCCGAAGAGATTTCACTGTTCTTGTCATTGGAGTCATCCTTGTAGTCATTCATAGCTTCCTCCTCGAGTTTTTCCAAGAGGGACTTTTCATTCTCACCACTGCCTTTAGAGAGTTTCCTTTCCTTAGAGTGGTCCAGCTTGTCTTTATATTTGCTCTTTGTCTTTTCCTCACTGGTGTCCCTTTTGTCCAACAGTTTCTGCTTATTCTTCTTGTCTTGGTTTGAGTCCACTGACATCCTGTCTTTCCTTTCCTTATGTTTTGCATCAACAGAATCTTTTTTGTCTTTGTTGTGTTTCTCCAGGGAGCCTTTCCTCTCTTTGCCTGTGTCAAATGTGGCCTTTTCCTTCTTCTTTTCTTTGTGTTCTTTGTCTTTCGCCTTTTCTGTGTTATGTTTAGCCTCTGCAGAAGATTTTCTCATTTTTTCTGAAGGGAAGTGATCCAGCTCATCCTGATCAGGTGTTGAGTCTTTCCTGATGGATTCGGACACTATTCCAACACCACCATTGTAACTGTCCTCATCGTCATCACTTTCATCTGTGAATATGTCAGCGATTTTATACCAAGTTTTCTCCCGGATTTTTTCAGGTTTTCTTTCCTCTTTCTTCACCTCCAAGAAATCCTTCTCCCTATCGGTATGTTTGTCTTGAGAGGCCTTTTCTTTCTTGTCCTTGGTCTGTTCTGAAGACATCTTTCGATCTTTGTCTTTGCCATGAGACTCTTTGTGTTTGTCTTTGACTCCCTCCTTCTTGTCTTTGGTGCTCCGGTCTGCATCCTTGTCCTTGACGGTTTTTTCAGTGGAGCTTTTCTCACTCTTATCCTTCTCCAGATCAGCTCCTCTGTCTTTTATTTTCTCTTTGTGCTTGTCAGCTTTAGTCTTCTCTCGCTTTTCCACTCCCTCAGCCTTCTTTTCTTTCTCCTTTCCAGAGTGGTTTCTTTCTCTGATGTCACACGATTTACCGACAGCATCAATTTCTTTGAAGAAGGTATCAGTGCCATATTCATCTCTTATAGATTCCTGCTTGATTTTAACATCCTTCCTTTCCTTCACAAACTCATAAGAGTCTTTACGGTCTCGGCTGTTTTCTAGAGAGTCCTTGTCTTTCTTGTCTTTGACTGTTTCCGTGGACTCTTTCCGCTTCTTTTCTTTTTCAACTGTGTGGCTGGAGTTTAATTTTTGTTTTTCTGACCAGTCTTTTTTCTTTTCATTTGTCTTTTCTGAAGAGTCTTTCTCTTTCTTCTTAGAAGTGGCTTCTTTATCTGATCTTTTCTCATTGTGATCTGATTTCTTGTCCTTGACTTTGTTTTCTTTTCTCCTTGTCTCTTCCTTAACAGTCTCAACAATCAGTTTAACAGAGTTGTTTGCTTTGTATTCCTTGTACTCTTTTACAGGAGCATCCCAGCTGTCTTCTCCATAGGAGGAGTCAGAGGACATCTCAGAGCCCCATCTGTCATGATGGTCATCTGAGGCACTGAGCTTTGTGTCCTCCAGGTTGAGGAAGCGGTTATTAACGTCATAGCCTTCATACTCAGACTCTTCTTTCTGTGATTTGTCTTTTTTACATTTCTCCTTCTCCTCCTTGGTGTTCTTCTCCTTGTCCACCTTTAGATGTTTTTCCTCTTTCTGCTCACTTTTCCTGTCTGCCTTAGAGGATGACTTCTCCTTGGACTTTTTCTTTTTCTCCTCTTTGTGAGCCTTTTGTTTATCCTCCTTGGGCTTCTCCTTCTCCTTCACGTTTCTGTCCTTGTCAGATTTTGCCGGCTTCTCCCTCTCCTCCTTATTTGCCTTGTCCTTGGTGGAGTCTTTTGTTTTCTTATTTTTCTCCTCCTTTGTCGATCGATGCAGGTCTTTTCCAGATGACCACTCCTTGTCCTCAGACTTGCTTTTCGAAAGCCTGTCCTCCTTTTTTGAATGGTCTTTGTCGTGTTTCGATAACTTGACTTTGCTCTCTGCTGGCGATTCCGACTCAACAATTAGGGACTTCTGCCTTGAATCATCAAAGTCAAAAGAATAGCTTTTGACAAATTTCTCATTCATGTCCTGATTAAGAACTAGACTCGGAGCTTTGTCCTTTTCCTTATTTTTGTGCTTGTGCTTCACTTTATGCTTTTTCAGCACTTTGCCATCTACATCTGTTTTCGAGACAGCACTGTCCGCATTGGAGTTTTTGTAGAGCTCTGAATTTTTCTTCTCTACTGTGTTACTGTGCACATTGTTATTCTTCTTTTTGTTCTCCTGCGCTTTCCTCTTAACTTGTTTTATTGACTCCACACTGGAATCAGCAGAGGAGTAGTCAGACTCACTAGAAAGTCTCGTTCTGACTGAATCTGAGAGGGAACTGACGTCTGACCATGTAGGAGATGACACAGTCTTCCAGCCATCTGTCCTCCACTGCTTTGGATGCTGTTCTGCTAATGATGGTACTTGTTTCTGAGAGTTCGAGTTTCCATGGGAGGAGGAGGAGGATGCGTTAAAGCCAGGGGATTCTTTTAGGCTCGCTGCAGAAGAGTCCTTTATACTATTTGAGCCCTTATCATCCTCACTCTCCATATCTCCACAATCAGAGTCAGACGTACAGAATTTGTCATTGACTTTGCCAAACCTGACTTCTTTACTGATGTTATTTTTACTCTCCTTCTTCCGCTTCTTCTTGACTTTATTCTTGTCTTTCTGTTGTTTAGAGCTCATGCTGCCAGAGTCTCTAGTCTTTGTATTTGTTTGCTGGGCTTGTTGCCGTGGCGTAGGCGCTGGCGTGAAACACAACGTCCTATCATCCTCGTCTGAACTGTTACTGTCAGAGATGATCCGCCTGACAGTTTTCTTTGGTGTGAGCGAGTTGCTTTTGGAATAGGTTTTGACCTCCATCTTGGGTATGGAGATGAAGCTGTTGGCCTTGCTGATCGGATCCTTACGGAAGTCTTTTTTCAAGAGGTGTTTATCGTCCACAGGAGGGACACGCTCCTCCTCATCGTCCTCATCAAATTCGTATTCATCTTTGACGGGCGTGACAGCAGATTTCGGAGGGTCGGCGGTTTTCCCTTTCGACTTAAGGCCCTTCTCAAACTCAGAGTCTGTGTTATTGCCATCGACAGAGCTGGAAGGGGCAAACGAGGGGGCATCTTCCTCCTCTGAAGATTCTGTAGGGAGTCAAAAAAAGGCACAATCAGTACACATGTCTATATATACACCAAGCTTTTTACTAGCAACTAACAAAAAAATTGTACAATTTGATTTTTTATTTTACATACCCGATGAACTTTCTTCACTTGACGTATAGGTGCCTTTCCCCAGCAAAAGATTCAGCATAGTCGGAGAGTTGGCAACCTTCAATGGTGTTTCACCTCTCCTGTTACTTTGACGTGGGTCCCCTCCATACCGCAAAAGTAGCTTAACCACCTGAAACAAATAAAATAAAGCAAAAATTTAAACTACTACAAATTGCAATTTTCAGAGGTAATATTAACAAGTTTTCTTGTAGATAATAATTGAGAGGTCAAAGTTTACGAAGTCATATACATGAGCCATGACGAAGCTTCACAGAGAGGCAGAGTAATGATCGAGAAGAGAAAGACTAGAAACTGTCTCTAGCAGCAGAACCGATTCCATTTTCAGGATTTTCTGGTAACTGCTTCCATGTGTATGTTATTCTATTTTTTAACATTTTGACAATATTGTTGAGTTCATTCAGACAGGAGCTTTCTTATTTGCTATACTTTACCTTGAAATGTCCGTTGTTGGATGCATCATGTAGAGGGGTGTCATCATCCAGACCCTTGGTGTTGACCTCTGCTCCGGCTGCCAGCAGCTGCTTAGCCACATCATAGTACCCCCTGTTGCACGCCTCATGCAATGCAGTCCAGCCTAAAAATAAGATTTACTGGGTGAGAGGCTGTGCGCCACATATGAATGACTACGATTTGCGACATTAACAAAATAAGGGACAGTTGCTACAAAGAGTCTCTCACCTGCAAAGTCTTTTACATTCACATCAGCTCCCTCAGCGATGAGCTCCTTGATGCGGCGTACCTCTCCGCGGATTGCTGCTCTGTGCAGCCGAGTCTCTCCTCTCTCATTCCGTTTATTCACTTTGTCTTTGGTTTTAGATGCAGAGTTTGGTGTTCCCTTCTGACCCAGACTGGACTGTGACTGATGCTTTGGTGTTGTGTCTGTAAGTAGGAAATAAACACTTAATCTTAATACAAGAAAAGTTTTTTTATGGCACATTTGTTTTCAAAATTTCTTGTATCATTTCTTTTTTGTGTACCACTACAATTAAAGTTTGTATGAGGTGCTTATAGCCAGAAGGGGGCAATCTTACTCCAACAATCAACAGCAGAATGGCTGGACCTACTTCACTTGAGCTCATTTCATCACATTTACAAGATTAAACCCAAGCCGTAATCACATTTACATTATTGAGTTTGCACAGCTATTGTCCCAAATGATATTTAAAACGCACTCACTTAAACAACGTCCATGCCTTCAGGCATGCAACAAAGGAGTTAATATATAAATAAAGCTTGCTATGCATTGGTCCTCACCAAATAATCTCAAATGTCAACAGTAAGAGAAAAACTACAATCTTGCAATAATAAAGGTATCTATTATTATAACATTTACTGCTAAATGAATTGTTGACCAATAATTAGTGAAGAAGAAGCATTTTATGAATAATCATCTTATAAGAGAGGATAGTAGACAATAAATAGCCAAAAACAAAATGCAGGCAGGCCTTTTGTATTTGGATGCTAATGTCTGAGATGCTGAGATTGCAACATTTGTTCTGGATTTACAGAGAGTTGGTTTCATTTCCTTTGATGGCCCCATACTGTATAAAGGAATTCTTCCACTACTGCAGGCCTTTATTGTTGCCAAGACCAAAAAACCACTTTCTGACTGACAGCATAGATTTGTAATCACAGCTGTGATGAGAATTATTGTTCAACATGATTAAATTAAGCAACTTGTCCTGTCCAGAGTCAGTGTGACTATGACTGGACAAAAAAAGCCGGTCAAAGTGCTCAACTTCCAGAAAATAAACAAAAATCAATCAACTCCATGTCGCAGTCCCTGCTCAGCTTCTTCAAGCCCACCATCATTGCGCTCTCTCTCTCACACACACACACACACACACACAAACACACTCTACATATTAAGCTCCCTCTCATCCCTCTTTCCTCGTCCACACAAGACGTGGCCTCCATGATAAGCACGCACCTGGACTGTTGACGGACTCCTCAGCTGTCATTTGCATGAGCAAGGCCACCTGCTGCCGCTCAGAGAGGGGGTACCCAGCCCGGATCCCTGGCATCCCCATTCCAAACGGCAAGCCCGCCTTCCGGGTGTTGGTGGGCTCCTTTTTAATGCGCTTCCGCTCTGGACCTGGTTTTTCTGCAATGAAAGAGAGAGACAAAAAGAAATTTAAGTTAAATTATACCATATTGCTTCCATTAAAAAAAGTATCTATTTTGACCATTTTCAAAAGCATGTTAACCATTCTTTGAAAAAAACAATGTATAATTTATTGTTTAGGCGGTAAATACGGAATAAAAAATTCCAAAAGAAAATGATGTAAAAGTATTACTTTTCTGTAAAAAA
>CAEMYA010000013.1:2833018-2926093 GCA_903131615.1 Diplodus sargus
TTGCTACTCCAAGGGCACTCGCTCCAACCTCCCCTTAACTCCCCACCTCTCTCCACACCAAACAAAGTGGCAGGAAGGTCGACTACTCTCAGAAATAAACAAACCTTGCAGCAACACACACACACAGACACACACAGACACACACACACCTCAAACTAGGTCAACCAGGCTTCGAGAACAATAATCGGCGCACTATTTTTGGACTACTATGATGGGCGGTTATAGCAACTGAGCTTTTTCGCTGACATGTGAAATACAGGAAAATAACATTTTCAAGCTAGCAGTCACACAAAGGCACACACGAGGAGAGGAAGCCCTGTTCAAAAACCACAGAGCCTCATTTCCTTTGTAATTCCATCTCAATCAGAAGATACATTACATCTGCTAACAGCATGAGTGTGTTTCGCTCAGTCAGGTGTTGACGCCATTAAACGGTTGATTAATTTCTCATGTGTAGATGTGTTTACATGAGGGTGTGAGTGTTTTAACCAATTTTGACAAACTTAAGGCCCAGCATGAGAAAAAGAGTTAAAGTTTCCCTGCAATAGAACAGAATATCACATATTTTGTGACGCAGTCAAGCTGCCATTAAGTTGGTCATCAAAGATTTTATTCAGAGCTCGACTGTGAAGGTCGTCCATTTGCCCTCGGAGCGGAGTGCACACCATGCTTTGGATTATGGATGTAGAAAATCAGGCTGCTAAAACATAATAAGTGACATCCTTAAACAAAAACAAACAAACAAAAAAAAATCGAGCATGTTATGTAATGGAAACCAAGCATGGTTAGTTTGCAAACCACCGCAAAAGCTGCAACTAGGAAGAGCTTGCGAGGTTCAGTTAAAAATACATACTCCGGTGAGGGGACGCAAAAAGTTGGACTAAGGAGAAGTAATGAACATTCTTGACCAACATCAAGTCATCATATGGACTGTCAGACTGTATTGCAAAGTTTAAGTGCTAGAGAGGAACTCAACAGGCCAGTGGTAAGACTTTCAATGAATCAAAGGCATGAATATATAATATTCACTACCTTACCCTAACAACAGGATAGGATTTGTAGTTACAAAAAAATCAGTAAAAATATTGAAATCAGTCAAGAGTCAAGTCTGGCTTAGTTTAATATTCAAAAAGGGGAGTCAGATTTAATGTATAAGCAACAGATTGATTATTGTCTGCTGACTGCTGACCACTGACCACTTAATAATACTCACTGACACAAAAAAAAAAAAAAACAGAGGAGCAGCACTGTGGAGTTTTAATGTTTTATGCATGACGTCAGCCAAGTTAAGACTTGGCCATGGAGATGATGACTGCAGAAGGAAGTGGTGAGAGGGGAGCCAGAGAAGCAATCTCTTCCCAATGAAGGACAAGGCCTGCCAGTACTACTATCCATCCCTTCTCTCACTTGTATAAACACACATAGTCACCCCCCTCTTTTTTTGCTATGCCCCCCATTCGCCTTGCTCTTCATCCTTTCTATCCTCTGAGCCACTCCCTCTGCGGTCAGATAGAGGCCAACACTTCAGCATATTGCAGCATACTGTGTGCACACTCACAGATGCACTGACACACACCACAAACCTACATCAGGATGTTACGGTACCAGCTTCATTTGTTGGGCAAAAATAACATTGAGGTGGGCTTCCAGAACGCCAATGTGCTGTGATTTAAAAAAACCTATGTGTCTTGTTTGTTACAATTTCCCCAATGGTGAAACTGTCACGCTAAATGTACAGTGGCTCATCCAGTTCAAACATTTTCAGTAATGACAATGTGTCGCGTGTCTAGCCCACTCTTGCTCTTAAGCTAAACAGCAGTTAGCGATTTAATGGTGCCACCTCAGCCCTTGTAAAACGCTGCGAACAGGTGTATTAAAGCTGCCAACAATATACTACATTTAAATGTATAATCAAATGGGAGGAGAAAAAAACTGACATACGATCATGAAAATGAATATCTGACTGTGGAAAAAGGACAACACGACCCTGCTTCACTGATTGCACTGTAAGACGGACAGGAATTGCAAACGTCACTTTCATTGATTGAAAAGGAAATGTAGGTCAAGCTCAAACCAGCAAATGATTCTACATCAAAAATCAGCCGCAGAGGGTGATTTGCACTTCGAGCAATTGAAAAAGCCCTGTTCTGGAATACTTCAGGATTTGGACAGTAGAAAAAGTTGTTGACCTATGGGATACTGTTGTGCGCAAGATATGAAAGCTAGTGATATCTAAACAGAAATTATTTTATTTGTCTATTTTTAATGTCTACATATGCAGATCTATTAAAAGACAGTTTATTTTTGAATAAATATACCCACACAGGTATTTATGTCTTTGGTTGTGTTAAATTATTGCATTATTGGCCAATTTTGGCCACCTAGTTTAAATGAAGTCATACAAGTAGTAAATGTGAATGCAGCTTTTTCATTTTTAATGTCTGGGAAGGGCTATTATTGGTCATGTACTTAGATCTACATTATGTTATTTTAAAAATAATGATACTATATAGAGTAAAATACCAGAGATGCATTCATACGCATTTATAGAGGTGTGACGGTCCACCATGTAAGATGTAATGTATCTTTATGAAAATACTAATTTTGTTACAGACCTCTGCTGCACCAAAAATAAACAAAAATGTGACCCCAAACCTTGAGGGTTCTTGGACCAATTTCTACCGTATCAATTTTTATGACTGCCAGATATTTTGCTACAACATGCACTCCTGATTATTAACAACGAAAAACAAAACACAGCAGTGGGAAAACACAAAGATGTCATTGCACACACACATAGCTGAGCAGAAGTGAGGGTGCAGGTGCAGAGAGGAAAAGAAGTTGTTTGCTCCAACACCATGCCACTCCTAACTCATGACTGTCATTGTACACAGAAACACACCTCTCATTTTCAACATCGACAGCTGAACAACACAGCAGCTGCAGCATGCTGCTCTCTGTCTGTGCTCATGTCGGTGTGTGGTGTGTGCAAAAAACCCCATTGCCTATTGCACAATCAGATACAAATCAGCAGCACACTCCCTGGCAGTCAGTCAACTGATATCTCTGTGTCGGTTAACAGATATGCTACGGCTTACACACAGTAACATAAATGGTGAAGCAACTGTTATACAGGTCAAAGTGTCCTTATACCAGAGACATTTATGAGTCACAAAAGGCATTTCTAAG
The DNA here is from genome assembly GCA_903131615.1 of Diplodus sargus. Lineage (NCBI taxonomy): Eukaryota > Metazoa > Chordata > Actinopteri > Spariformes > Sparidae > Diplodus > Diplodus sargus. The sequence continues at coordinate 2,836,208 of CAEMYA010000013.1, forward strand.
TTAATTATTTAATTGCACACGACTCCCTTCGAAAGTGCCCAGCACCCCTGCTGCAGCAACAGAATCAATTAGAAGCCCGGCAAAAGAACTGAGGTGTATAAGAAGATGTGTAATGACCAAGATGCAATTTTGACAAATCATGCAAGTGCCCCTGTTTCTAGGGCTGTACAATGAATCCAAATTTCAAAATCATAATATGGCTGAGTGCAATATCCGAATCCAGAAACTGTGATCTTCAATAAAAGGTAAAATGTGTGATTTTATAAGGAAGTACTATAGTGCTGCAGAGATGCCATGGCCTAAAACGTTGTTCTCCTCATATACGAAAATGTTTGTTTGGTACAAACCCCAACAAATGTCAAATCATCATGACTTGAATAGTTTTTTCAGAGAAATGAAAATTGTGAAGCAGAAATGGTCATTACCACTTATTGTGAATCATATCACAATCACAATAAAGTGAAGACAATTGCATAATGATCATTATTTTATTTTTTTTACCATATCAAGTTGCCCTACTTGCAACTAAACAAATATGTATCTATGGGATGGAATAAATTGACAGTAATCTTTCGTTGCCATAAAGATATTCAGAATGGAAAAATCTAAAGTTGCACTTAAACACGGCATCAAACAAATTATAAGCATCCAACACATCGTTCCACTAGTTTATGGCTAATGGAAATAGCTAAAAACACAGAATGTCTGAATGCATTTTAAGGGGCATTTGACGGCAAATGGTGGAGCAATGATAGTGCACTCTGCACACAACAGAATTCTGTTAACACAAATGACTTTCAAGTCCCTCAAACAAAGGCAATGGGCAAATAGTACTAACTGAGTGAAAGCCACAGATACTGACGCAGCTTGTTGTGTTTTTAATCAGGACCATTCTTTCAATGGTCAAGTGTCATCCATTACTGCCTCCTATTTCATCCCCCTACCCCTCCAACTCATGCCATCCCCTGCCAATTGGATCACCTATCTGCAATCTTGAGTGACTCCGATTGGACGATTTTAAAATAGAAACAATCGGCCAACCGTACTGCAGTGTCTGTGGCAGTCTACCGACATGCCGTGCAGGAGGGGGTCTATAGAAGGAGAGGAGCAGCAGCTAGCTAGCCTGTTTGGTGTGCAAATAAAGCCAGCCGGGCTCGGCTGCTGTCTCCTGGCAACCAGAGCCCAGCCTGGCTGCTCAGTCCCTGACCTGGGCCCATTCACTTCATTATAAACCTGCATAGAGAAAGAAGAGGCTGACACGTGAACACATACGCACACACAAACATGTGCTAACACATACACAAATGCTGAGAGGAAAGATGCATTATGCTAGAATAGGACCGGGCGCTTACAAAAGGAGCGAAGAAAATTAAGAAAATAGCACGATTGCTGTGTGCAGAGTGTGGTAATAAAGAGCTATGATTATATGTTCTTTCTGGAGATGAAGACCAAGCTCCTACATGAGCCTAAAAAAAAGAAAAGAATATAGAAAAATATATAAGTTTAGTATGCTAGCCTATATACACTTTGTTCCAAGAACTGCTTTTTGGGTTAATTAACACACTATTTGGATCTCAATCATTCATTTGTTTTCCTTTCTAGAAAACAAGGTCTCAAGCTTATATGTCGATATGTGCAGCAGGTGATACACAAGGGCATCTGGAAATGACAAAGTATATTTAAAATGTGAGTGAGTGGGAGTGGTCCTATTATCCATAAGGCTCTAGAAGTAGAGAGAGCCAGAGAGCAGGAGAGGAGTGAGATGTGTGGAGGAAACCAATCACTTGGTCCGATTTTCTATTCTGGGCACGTTCACTCTCCCTTACACCTCTCTGTTCCATCCAATAACAGCTCAGTGCTTGCAGCCTGCCTGCCTGCCAGTCTGGTAAATCATGCCGTCTTTGCCAGTGACCTCGCAAAGATAGTGGCAGGCCTGTATATATATGCAGCGAGGCTGCCGGAAAGGCCAGAAACAATCTAGTGCTTTTTGGCTCTCTCCTCTTCTATTCCTCAGCTACATCAGTGCTCTGACTCATTCTCATTTCTTCCCCCTCTCCTCTCTGAGTACTTCTCTCTCATCTGCCCTTCTCTCTATTCTCAACATCTCTCTCCCCTCTCACAGGCGAAAGCCTGACATTGCCACAGCAACGTGTGAGCACACAGACACACACGCACACACAAGGAAAGCCTGTTGCCTAGCAACGTAGGGATGAGACAGATGCAGGCCTATCAGAGAAGCAAGTGAAAGAGCTGTGAACAGAGAGAGGGAACCTATTGATGGAAGAGTGCCCCTGCATATCAACCTCAAGCAATGAGGATTCAATCACTTTGTGACCTTTGGATCACCGTCTGACCACAAAGAGCTGTTATACTCATTCACAGACTCAAACATCGTTTCTGAAACAATTAACACAGATGTTCACAGCTGTCTATAGTCACTTTAAATCAATGTTTGTTCATTTCAAAATAGCTAGGATACTGAAAGGAGAGTTTGTGCCATAAAGCTTTATGTGAATTACTGAAACCGTTGTATTGAACATACTATCTTGCAGTATAATCAATACAGGTTTGAAGCACTACCATCACTACAACAACCACAACAACAACAACAACAACAACAAAAATGGCACTTCAAACATTATCTGAGGCCACATCATTCGCTCCACTTCTCTGGATAGCTTGGCCTTACTTTCACATGTTCTGACTGAGTGGCTGTAAAACAGGACTGATGGAAAGAACAACAGTGTTTGGTAGATCCATCTCCCTGTGCGGGCAATGTACCCAGGCTGATTAGGATCATTATCAGACAGACACAAGCACAAAATGCACCAAAACAACAACAATCTAGCTCAAAGGTGTCCTTGCTACCAGAGTGTATTCTTTCAAGAGTGATACTTTATTTCAACTCACCACCACAAATTCTTCTTGCCTGACACCTTAAGTACTCGAGTCAGAAATCGTTTGGCACAAGCTAAGTCTGTTATCTCTTGAGAGTGTGTGTGGCAGCACGTATAAAGCAGCTAGAAGGCTAGCTACTTCCAGCCTTACCCTTAAGCTACACCCACACTGAGCATCTCACTGAATTTAGATCACAAGACAGAAACAGTTCTGTACAGATAGACATTTTTCAGAGCCAGCATGATCACATATGTACAAGCATGGCAATCTGGGCCTTTAACAAATCATTTGTTCAGTTTATATTTTGGTCAAAAATCCACCAGTCATTTCGTATCAGCCCTTAAAGAAATTGACAGGTAAAACGTCCAGTGTTTAAAGAAGTCTTTAAACTGGTTTGCAGAACATTTGGACTCACAACTCTAAACAGCTCAGATCAGTATCAGCATTTCTTCCATACTTAAGATGCTCATCTGACCTTTACAAAATCTAGAACAAAGCCACACCATACCCGTGAAACATTTTGCTCCACCATGGCAGGAATGTAAAACAATGAAGCATTCATTGTGTTGCTGACATCTGGAGGAACTAAAGATACGGGGTATGTGCATTATACAGCTATGCAGCATATACCATAAACCCAGTGGCTACTGGAAAGAAAGGATTAAGGATGCAAGTGCCTGAGTAAAGAATACATCTCTGGCACAGAATAACACGTCTAGACACTTCCTAGGCCTGTCGCAATAACTACCTTTTGTTAGACAATGTTTTATCAGGAAAAACTGTGATATCGTTGTTATTTTAAGACAACTGTATGCCACATACATACACACACACGTAAACACAACAGGCAATATCGATGGCAGCAAAGAAGAACCCTTCCTACATCAAACACTAACCTGAATGGTGACTAAATAAACATCCTACCAAGAAACAAAAATGCACCTCAGAGATCTTGGATCCAATGAAGATAAACAACATGAGATACACTGATACAAATACAACAGGAAAAAGAAAACTATTCAAATACAAACGTGTGTGTTATAATTTTACACCTAAATTAAAGCATCAAAGCCAGCACCACAGCCTGAAGTACTGTCCCATTTATCAAACAGCGATATGCAGCCCCTTGCATTTTGGATCTGACCATACCAGTGACGTCAATCAAAGACACAAGTGTTTGGTGCTCACAGCCTATGGTGGACATTGAGAGGGAGACATTGACTCAATGGTAGCACAATACTGAATAAACGAGGAGAAGAAATCATCAATCACAGTTTGGACTACAAGAAGAAACCTCTCATGCTTCCCATTAAGCTTTTGATGCATGTAAAAATGCCAGAATCTAATCATTACCTGGACTCATCAAGGCTCAAGACTCAAGTACCTGCACACAATCTGAATCTAAATAAAACATGGTGACCTTTTATGAACCAGTATTGATGAGTTGAAGGCGTGTTTTTTTCCTCTTCTTTTAAAATAAGTATTCTGTAAAAAAGAGAAACAAGTCAGGACCAAATAACTAGAAATGTCTCTGATGTGTTTGCTTTTAGTTTGAACCATCTGGACCAACAGCTGGAGAATGTAGGAGCTGACATGCGTCATGGGTCCCAGTCCAGATTTGAACCCAGAACATGATGGTTGTTCGGTATATGCTTTAGCTGATCTGCCTATTATTGTAAAGTGTGCAACGTGTTAAGATGTGTGTGTGTGTGCTCGTGTGATCTACATCATTATGCTTCTGCAAGAGACTGACAGATGATAAGTGATTGAATGTGCGTGCGCCTGCTTGAGAGAACATGAATGAGTGAGTGTCTATGTGTACAAGTAAGTGTGTATGGTAGTAGAATGTGAGGCACGGTGACTGGATCTACATTAATTAAGGATTACGTGAGGAGGTAAAAATAAATGCAGAGCAGAGGGAGAAAGCCTGGATGGATAATGAACAGAGCCAGAGAGGCAAGGGAGGAGAGGCACAGAGGGTGGATATGACCTTTCCACAGATGAGCATTATAATGGCTAACAAACACACACACACACACACGTAAAAACTGCCGTCATCTAGAAAGCATCCCACTTTTGAAGCAGACTGTATGCCAGGATACAATTCTGACAAAAGTTTTGATTAAAATGCTGTACCAGTACTCATACAAAGGGACAGATACCCCAGACACTCAACGCTGTTTTTGCGGTGATTTAATCTATCTGTCGTATGGCTGCACATGGCTACAACAGTCTTTACACATTCTTTATCTCTTGCACCAGGCGCTCTTTTTTCTTGGGTAAAGAAGATCTGTTTAAAGGATAATGATTAGGCTCTCAGCAGGCCATTTGTTTTTTTTCCCTTCACAAAGTCTCTCTTGCACACACCTACTGGAGCCTGCTTCATTAAGACCCGTCGTCGGTTTTCTTGGTTTTTTATTGTTTCTTCTGATTTCAGCGTTTGATTCATGCTCAGTTTCTTGCCACAATAATCACTACATAACTATATGTTATTGCATTACATTAATTTTGCAGGCACAGCTGTGCAAGGTGTTATTACAAACAGAATCAACCTCCGACGGAACGAAAGCTAGAAGACTACAACAAAGAAAAAACGTTTTTTCCATCACAGTTTTCAAAGGCGAAGATTGGGCCTTTATTCTATATATTCATCACTCCAACTGAATACCTTGTTTCGCTGGAAAACAAGGCCCAAGACTAACAGTGGGTCGTAGTCCAGGGAGACATCTTCAGGAGATTTTTTTAAGCATGTCTAAGTACCTCTTCACATTGAAAAACTGAACTGAGAAACATCAACAACGGAGCAGTGCTTCTCATGCTTTTGCCATCATTGGCTGGCTAAAAAGAAATACACCTGGAAAACACGCAGTAAACTATCACCGGATAGCTAAGGCATATTTTGAACAACAAATCCATGCTGAAAGCGGGCAGAAAAGTGCTAGTTAGAAGTTGGAACAGCATGGAACTGACAGTTAGAGCTCACACAACTTACAGCTAAACATAGCAGGACTGCGAATATCTGTCAGAGGAACATGAAACAAATTGCAGTTTGATTTGACAACAGATCAAGTTTACAGTAAATGTAGAAGTACTTCAGCTAAGTACAGCTCAGAGGAAAACCGACTTCAAATACCAATACCTTTATATAACAAGTATAAATGATAATGTCTATGTCATGGTAATTCTTAGTGCTATATCATAGGCAACTGTAGACATTTCACCTACGATATAGCATTTAGAATATCAATGATAATAAAAAAGTAGAGAAAGAAGATGTATTTGATGTTCATAAATTTGGACTGGTGCACTAGTGATCTTCGCAGAATAAAATTATCTGGAACCCTGGAGTTCGGAAGTAAAAGGTCCCTAAAATGCATAACTGGCTGGGTACACTTTAGCTTAGTAAAAATAGATGTCACTTGTTTAATTTGAATCGTGAATCATACCTATTCTCTAAAAAAAAAACAGTCTTTCTGTTATTACACAGGGACCAGAAGGTGGGACAGGCAGCTGACTTGGCACATGCGGGGAGAAGGAGAACCAACAGCAGAGACCAGCCGCAGACAGACAGCCAGACAAGAAACCCGATCCCACCAATGACAGAGGAACGCAGGCAGAGCCAGAACAGAACGAACACATACAGCCATTCCAAATGGAGCCTCTCTGGCTGGGCCGGGGAGTCATTCCTGAGACACACACAACATACGCACGTGGGTGCAGCGTAGCTGGGGACCAAACAGAATGTTAATGCTGTCCTGGTGCAAAGGGGTGGAGGGAGGCAGGATCCCAGATGAATTATAAATCACTGGGCAGGGCCGGATGGAGGGATGGAAGGATGAAGGGATGAAAGGCCTGCTACTGCAGAGCACAGCCAGCTGAGGGCTGGGGCGGTGCCTGCTTTAAGAGGGGGCAGGGAACTGATGCCAGACTGAGGCTGTGGTGAGGGCATGTGCATCATCTTAATAAGAATATATACATATGAATATTCTTCATAAGAGCATGTATGTGCCGATTTTTTAGGGTGTGTTACACTTACACGTACACATATGCATATCAGTGCATCAACTGAAAGGTGTGTGAAAACCATTTAAAAGTCTTGAGCAATCTCAGAAAATATTTCTCCTTGAGATGACGTCTCCAACCTGAGCTGACTAATATCTCACTTGAATACAAATTCAAGTTAAGTTTCTGATGCCGTGAACAAACAAATTGTTAAACAGTACAGTGTCACCATCAAGAACAGTGGCTCTCACATCTCCTAAGACTGCGATGCACTACTGCATTCACTCAAGCGTGGCAAGAATCCTTAGATGCAACATTGCCCTACTTTTCAACATCCTATTGACTGCAAAAACTGTAAATTCGAATGATCTGAACTATGATAATGTGTTTCCGGGACCTTATAGTCTTCAAAATTGTATCAATGCTTCAGTTTCAGGTTGGTGATGTCTGTGCAGTTCTGCTAGTAATTGTAGTGCAACTATGGTGCAATAGATATCTTTTTACAAGACAATTGTAAAAAATATCTTTTAACAATCTTTAACACTAACTGCAAGCTTGGACTAAATAACAAAAAAAGTACATGGCATTCTGATTTCCATTTTTGAATACGCTGCAAGAACATATACAGCACTTTCCACGAGGGGTGGGAAAGATTATCAACTCTTCGATGCATCGCGATTCTCTCTAGAATGATCATGTCTCGATGCAGATAAGTTAATAATCGGAATTTTAAAACTGTAATTAGTTTGCCCGCTGCGACATTCGAACACTGAACACACATGCGAGTTGTTTGTGTTTGAGCAGCGACAAAATGGCTGATGGTATGATATTCAAATTTAGAGAAAGATCAGAATCAGCTTTAGGTGTGCCATGTGCATACATGTAACGCATCTTTGAAGACATTGTTGTCATGAAACAGTTGTCTGTATTTTAGCTAGCTAAAGAAACCCTAACCTTAGTGGAGTAAATACTGATGATGCAGAACAAATAATCCTAACAGCTAGCCAGACAAACTAACAACTGGCCATGTATGGCTTGTGGTAGACCGCAGTAACTCATAATGGAACAATCGATAAACAAAAAATTCTCCAATTCATGACCTGAGCAAGTGCTGTTCAGGATATCAAAGGACAGTTTCACCGAGACAAGAGCCCTCTGAAATCTCCAATAACTTGATACCAACATTTGCCTTGTTAAGTATTACAAAACTCTTTTTTGTGATTTTTTTCTGGGAGAAAACATTTCACCAAATGGGAAAAGATACTGACCTTTTCCATGTGATTGTCTGCCATCCTCATCCTTCGATTATCAAATTGTTTTCATGTTAATTGGCCAATCAATTTATAAACTAATAACTTCAGCTCTACACTGTTGTAAAACTAACATACCGACATAGATAATAACAAAAGAATTAACAATACCACAACTGCAACTATGATCTTTATTCTTGGCTTGCGATTCCATCTGAGCCGAAGTTATGTGTGGCATAACTGAAGTCATGACACCGTTGGCTTGTAGCATTTGTGGCAAGATCCCAAAATATACACTGTAAAAGAGCAACATAGCTTAGAGGCACACATACTTGCTGTGACCACACATCACAGGGTCCTCCGGCCAAATAGAGATAAAGGCTGAATTCTATGATCCCCTACAAACTCATCTCTGAGCTTGGGCTTAAAAAGAGCTGTCCAAAACCAGCTAGGAAGCACTGGAAAATATAGAATAAACATAACATCCTCGACTTGTTATATAAAAAGCTGGATGGCAAATTCTTCTGACTCCAAATCAGTGAACTGATCAACACTATGACTAGACAATGCGTGTCTAATCTAGATCTAATGCTTAAGCCAAGCTGCACAACACAACTGGGTTGCATGCAGTTTTGAACTAGCATCCGTTTATCGCTTAGTATAAGTGTGTGTGTGTGTGTGTGTGTGTGTGTGTTGGCTCTCCATCTACGTTTGAAATGAAAACTGCAATAATTGAAAGAGGCACTACCCTGAGGGAATTGTTCTTCCGGTGTTCACAAGGTATCACTTCTGAGCATCTGAGCCTACACACAGAAACACACACGCACACAAACACTACCAGACAACTGCGATCAACATATGTATGCAATTTAGCCAATTAAAGCTCAACCCAGTGCAGCCCTACCGCAGAGGTAACACAAACTGTTTTCATGTGAGCGGAGAGAACACGCGGAATAATAAAGGATATATCATAATAACAAAGCAAAAAGGAGGTGTAACGTATATTAATAGAAAACAGCAGCGCTTTTCACTGCTTGGGCCATTTCCCTTTTCAATTCCACATTTCACAAGGCCATTACCCGACGCAAACCTTTGATAGGAATTTAAGAACTCATGCAGTCCTTTAATGATAATGCCATACACGGTCAACATCATCTGTTTGCTTGGTGGCAAGCTCTTTTGTGCTTTTACAAAGAACAAACGATATCTTTAGAATATGCATAGATTGTAGCTCTAAAACTATGTATCTGCAAAACTGGTCACCATTTAGGAGGAGAACAACGGCCATGAAATCACTCAATTTACGAATACAGATTGGGGATATTCGTGATTAATCAATGATCTCGTTCACGTTAAAAAATGGGTGTGTTTTTGGTTCATAGGTGTGTGTTGCCTTGCTCTTTATGTTTATATTATACATTTATATTTGTGTATAAGTTTACATACATTTGAAGCTGGCACTGCACCAAAAAGCAATGCTGAGGAAATCCCAGCTGAGTTAAGTTCTGTCAGTTCTTTAAGTTAGCAGCTTGCTCAAGCTAACGCCACACTAGCAGCGCCAATGTCTCAGAGCGGCTCCCAGTGCAGCCTAGAAAGCAGCATCAGAGACATCACAACAGGCTGATGCCTATTGTGATGTCTGTTACACAGCTATATTGCTGCAACTCTGATACCAACATTAGTCTTTAGGGACTAGCAGTTCTTTACACAAGCTTCAGACAGCTTCAAAACAGAAGTTAAGACCTTCTTAGCGACATCCTATCTACTGGTGGAATGGAAAATGTCATAGATTCCCCTGGCTGGAAAAGTTGTCACAACAGTATTTGTGCGTCCTGGGACACCAGTTCCTCCCGTGCATCTGGTTTCTACCAACTGGAGTAAAACAAATCCAGAGAGACTTGAAGTGTGTTGTCAAGAAATCAGATTAGTTTATTTTATTTGTCCTCTTCAAAATAGGTCCTTGCTCTTGGTTAGAGTCCTATTCATTGATGCAACATATAGCCTGAAAGTGCCATGTCCGCCATACATTGTTAATCTCTACCTCATATCCACCAACAAAACCTGTAAAAATCTATGAATTATTAGCCAAGTTTCATCTTTAGAATATCGTATAGTCACCTGTTATATATATATATATGTATATATATATATATATACAAAAAAAACAACAAGCAAACCAAAGTTAAGCGGAAAGATAATGTAATGCTAACCAACACAAAGGTATGGTTGAGGAGTTATGGATAGAGCTGATGCAAATTTAGTTTTAAAGACATTGCTCTTTCAGTTCCCATTCAGCTGTCCAGAGGACGATCTCATGCAGACCAAAGCAGACGGAGACCTTTGGGTGCTCTCTAAAGGCTGCCAAACAAACTCCTGATCTTCCTCTCCTCTCTCTCAGCCATCCCCTACCCCCACGCTCCAGGGCTGGAATTTCCTGTTGATGGCCCAGTGCAAACGCCCACTCTCTTGCAGAAAACTAACTTTGAAGATGAGCATGAGAGACGGAAGAATGAGAAAACTACAGAACAGAAATGCGTGTCATGATGGTGCCTTCTGGCAAAATCTGGAAAGTTTACACTGCTGGCACACTTTTCTATTTACCCAAGCCACGGAGACAGACTACTACTAAAATTACACACAAACAACGATTGAAAACACACAAATGTATATGAGGATAACAGAAGTTGTTGACCGGGCTATAAAAGGGGTTGATTGTAATTAAGGAATATGGGACAGGAAGACAAAGTCAGCTGCACTTCACTGTACTGAACAGGATAAGACAGAACTCAAGACTAGAGACAATCTCAGTCTTTGCTTGGACTGTTTCCTGGTTGATGAAAAAGAATCACTTGCCCACTTTCTGTTCTTACTAGTGCGAGAGTGGTTGCAAGGGGGTTCGACGTTGTGAGGCAGTTCAGAGGACAAGGGGTGCATTGATGCTAGGGAAAAGGGATAGATGATACATGTGTGTGAATGTACAGCCTCAAAACCCAGCCTGCTCAAGTTTCCTCCACAAAGCTTCCATTTTACCGCGGCACACCCAACCCCCCTCCTCATCTTGCACACAGATGCATGTCCCTCCTCGGCTTCACCCCCTATTGTACTTGCCCGGCAATTTAAATGCACTCTCAGCGTGCCCTTTTATGTTATAGCATAATGTTGCGTGTAACGGTTGACCACCATTAGGGCTTCTAGATACACTCTTAACTGTCAGTGTATGTGATGTAATATCGGAGTGTTTTCAGGAAGCACTGGAGGGGGGGGGGACAGGGTTGCAGGCCATTGTATTTTCTCCTTCACCCCTCCTTCTGTTTTTGTTCGGTTGAGTGACTCATCAAAAAAAAAAGAAAAAAAAAAGAAGAAGAAAAAAAAGCCCCTGTGCACTCTTTTCTCTCCCATCCGAGGTCTGGCCAATATGAAAGCAGCCCTGGAGAGACGAGGACAAAAGGACAAACATGTGACACGCTAAGGCCATTTGGGATCTGGGTCAGGATAGTGAACTGCTCCTCAAAGTCTGGCTTTCACGAGTAAACACCTCCTACAGGCTGCAGCCTCAGGCAGTTCATAATACCCTTTAAACTCACTCACGGTCTCACAAGCAGGCAACCGAGTTTCAGCGCATCTGCTAAATTCAAACAAAAAAATGGAAATGAAAACTTTTGAATTCACAGAAAAATGCATCCTCTTTGATGATGCAGACACACACGTGTCCACATACATGCACACACACGTCAGGAGGCCACTGTGTGAGGGGGGGGACTTTAGTGTCAGAGCCGAGAAGCAGAAGGCAGCAGTCACATGAAGATGCTATGCCATGAATGAAAGGAGCAATGCAGAAAGGGCTTCCCTCCAAACTAGAACATGGCTAAACAATCCTTCACAAGGATGATACAATAGGTTCCTGTACTAACTTTGTAAGATATGGCAATATCTTCTGGCTCAACCAAGTGGATGGGGGATGTAAACGTGCGTCACGTTTGTAATCCAAGTCAGGCTATTCGGGATGGTTGAGTGTAGGCAAAGATAATGGAAGTCTATTCATCTCTTTGTTGTTTGTTTGTATTATTGATTATTAACAAATGTGTCAAAAGCGGAAAGCAGTCACACAGTGAGAAAATACATTTAAAAAAAATTTGATTCTCACAAGTTTGAGTTTCTCACTCCTTGATGAGAAATATAAGCTCACACAAAATGTGAGCTAACCCATCAACAGGTCGCAGGCTGGAAGACTAGTAAAAGCAAGCGCCATCAACAGATGTTCAGTGTGCACTGGCCTGGATTTGACCCTATTGGATTGTTAACATGGTCACGCAACGGGTCTGGGCTTAAAAGAAGAGAGCATGTGTGATATTAATCTAAAATGCCATGAAGATTTATGGATGTATAAAGAATAAAAATAGAAAACATTTTTTAAGATGAAAACCTGCCTATAAGACAAAGCAGAAAAAGAAAGTAGCGAGAGTGTTGAACTGCCACCCTAATTGCAAACTTAAATAAAACACTAAGATCTGGAAATAGGCCAAAGCATTTCATTTCTGACGCAATACTAAATCTGCTTGCTGCAGCTGATGGATCCAGCATCTACGTCACTGTGAATGCAGTGTACACAGGAGAAGAGAGGCAGGCAGCACTGGCATCATACAGAGCTTTTCCACCTTGCACTTTGTGCGAAAGGCTTTGTCCACAACCAGAGAAACTTAACAAAACACCAGAATTAACACTCAAGACATCTTGGAGTACAAATGAAGCAGAAAACCAATTTCAAACATAAAATGGTGGGTCTGTAGCTCCCCTTGCCTGCACTCAAACACACTTCTCTTACACAACGCTGAACGTGAGAGGGCTCAAGATAGAGCAACTGAGCAGGGATCCGGCTTTTGAAGCATAAAGGAGTGAGTCATGATGACCTACATAGGCTGTGGGGAGAGAGTGAGAGAGAAAGAAGGGGGTGGGTGGGGGGTGGGAGAGATTCCTTCCGCATATCAAAGTGTTTACTTGGCTCTGCATGCGCCTTCTCTCTGGGAGGGAGGGAAGGGATGGGAAAAAAGGAAAGCAAGAGGGGGGTAGATAACATTAGGATGGAAAAGAAAATGAAAGGACAGGAAAGAGTGAGTTAAATGACACCCCTTTTCCATTGGTCAAAAATGCCACTTAAACCCAGTAAGATTGTGCTTTTGTGTGCAATGGCAATGCCTGCACTCGGCATTTACACCCAGGTCAACTGACTCTGCAAGAGACACAGGTTTTTATCATCTCTGCTCGACTTTGATCTCAACACGATCAAACGCTGAATTCTGCCATGTGAAGTGATGATGCGTTATCAACATCCGGTGGTGGCGGATAATAAGACAGGAATTTGTACTTTAAAGTTATTCAAGGATGTTTTATCACTAGACACATTGTTGGAGGTGGAGGACCATTCATTCCTATGAAAACTGCTCGTAGTATTTTAAAGAAGAAAAACTCGACTTCCCAGCTATGAAAATACCTGGATGGCTGTACGAGGCCGAAAACTTCTGGTTTAGGTTCAAATTACAATCGTGGAACGAGTCATTTTGCAAGGTTTGTGACGCTCAGAAGAATTTATCCATGGTTTTACAGACGCTTCTTTCACAATGGGTCTCATGTCGTTTTCTCTTCTGTAACAACTGATTCCGGTGCATTCGTGCCATCAAACGTAAGAATGTAACACTTCAGAAAAAAAATCACAGCCGGGTACCTGCATTTAAAAAACCTGTGTAGTCCTGCTTATTTAGGTGGAAAGGCAGCATACAGACATACAAAATGCTCTACGAATTTCCCAAAAGCAGGACGAGCAAAGACAGCCCAACATCTCTATTATCTGAACAGGCACACAGCAAACTAATATTAAACCAGCGTGCTTTTCCTGTACGCTACAGGCATTGTCTTACAAGAAAATGATAAGCACTGCGATTAAAATGTATGTGGAGGCAGCGCAGTGTCTCCATGATATATCAGCTAGAATTCACTCCAATACCGAGGAGACAAGCAATATTCCTGGTTGATCAATAAGCACTGCAGAGAGATCCAGTTCCCTTTGAAGCTGAGCTGTGGATCTGGTTTCCTAATCACCTCCACCACTGCACCCTGTTCCTCCTCCTCTTTTGTCCCTCCCACAGATTTTCCAATACAATGGAGCAGTTTTCACACTACATGTGGGCCCGAGCTGGGTCGGCCTGTTTTGGGGAGAAGAGGGGGGAGTAGTAGCTTTGGTGAGAGGCACAGAGGGAAAGCAAAAAAAAAAAGGAGAACAAGGAAAAGCAGTAAAACGGAGGAGAGGGCTATCACTCTGGAAGTGGGACAACACAAGAGCCTGGTATTGAATCTCTGTGCCACGCAATTTGCAGCTGAAATAGTTTTCAGATCCCAATGCATGGGGTATTAACAGTGTCTGTGGTGAGGCCCCTCACTCTACACTGGTTGTAATGAATGAGAATGAATGAGACTGTGGAATTAAAGTAGTTTTGTGTGAAAAGAAAACCTCACATGGCCTCATTGGAAAACACAAAAGCTAGAGTCCTTTTTTAGAATAATGCTGCCTAAAAGCATCACACTATATGCATGTACATATTCAATTCCAAGATGAAGAAAACACAGCACACAATAAGGTAATATAATGCAAAACATAGTATATGGCCAGCCATATACTGGACTGTTACAGCGCATCGTTGGGAACACTGCAGTAGCTAGCTTTTAAGACATTACATTGCAATTAATTCATAAAGCTGAAGGCAAAGGACAAGCAAAATAACAGCAACAAAACTGTTAAAAAAACACAATAATTTACTAAAGAGAGAGGCAGGTCTCCTCTCCCCCCACTGTCTCTTTTCTCTCTCTTTCTGTTTTGTGCTGCCTCACTAGTAAATGCGGCCATGGGAGCTCTGCCAAAGAGCTGTAAACTGCCATCCACTAGAGGACGGCTGCAACCAAAACAACCAACTACGTCACCTCTCTGAATACATTTCTGTCCACTGGCTCTCTGTCCCTTCACACACACAGACAGGGATTATCTTGGGACATGTCCCCATTTTGACTCTCGTACCATAAACTTGAGAGAATAAACTACGGACATTAGTTGTGCTGCTAGGCATGTGCTCCGAAAGCCGCCACTTGTCTGCGAGTGGAAGGGGAGGGGCATCGAGATGGGCAAAGGCCTGCCCTGGTAGGGGAATTAGTGGCAAATAGAGTATGGCGAGTAATTCAGAGTGTGTGGTGTATGTGTGTGTTTTAAGGAGATGGCCAAGGAGGAGACGAGGTAAGGGGGAAGAGGGAGGACAGGGGAGGAGGCGGCTGGGGGAGGGGACATTAGGAGGAGGGGAGACGTACTAAAAGGACTGGTGAATTATTGATGAGAGGCAGCAGGCTGGCCCTCGGTACTAATGCACGGAAACACATACACACACTAGGTGCACACGGGCATTTACACAGAGCGTGGATACTGTTACACATTACATCACCTCCTCCCATCTCTCCTTCTTTCTTAGCCACCACCCATAACCTCAGCCTCAATTTAGCTCGTCCGTCCTCTTGTCTCTTTACACCAACCTGTCTCCTGTCCTCTGACACGCCATACATCTTTCACCCTCCCCGCCCCCCAGCCTGACCACAGTCCGCTACTGAATCCCGCTTGTCCAATATAAAAAAAAAACCCAACATATTTAGCTCTGTCGTGGAAATTCCAAATCATGCACCAAAAAGGGCTAAAAATAATTTGAAATAAGTTATACTTGTGTTAAGAGTCACTGTACACAATTTCGAGCAGGCGTACTACAAGATCGGAGTTCATGTAGAGGCTAGAGAGCCTCTCCACGAACATAGCTCCAACAACACTGAGTGCAGTCCAAGCACGGCACATGGTGGTGGACACGTCTATTCGACACAAACACAAAGGGGGGACTGAACCAATGCGACTGCCACCCCTACTCAGAGCCCTGTGTGTCTTTGTGTGTGCGTGCGAGAACAGAGAGAGAGAGAGAGAGAGAAAAAGAGGGAGTGAGTGTGTGTGTCATGGGCCTGCAGGAATTGTTGTGTCTGAGACTGGGGAGCAAGGGAAAGCACAACGCTGAGGCCGAATGGAGAGGTAAGGAGAAATTAGGGAAATAGGGAAAGAAAGGATAATTGAGAAATAGTGTTCAGCCTGTTCTGTTGTTGTGCGTTCATCACAAAATGAAGGCAAGCAGCTTATTTTTTTTTTTTTTGATAGCACGATGTTGTTGGAATACTAAACCAGATCCCATAAGAGCCTTAGCAATCAGCTCAGTCGTCCAAGAGACCCCTCCAGCCCAGCCAGAGAGAAATAACACAAACACATTTATCCATATTTATGCATGCAATTTCCTGTTATACTACCTTTCCCTAGACATGAACCATTTTTCTTATACAGCATCTCTTTGCCAAATCAGAGCAAGAGTGCGGGAGGATGGAGACAAGGAAAACAAGGGCATGCTGTGGTAATATCTCTTACAAGATCTCTCTGTGCAATCACTGTAATCGTTTGTCTTATGCTGATGTAAACCAATGGAGCTCAACAGTTAAAAGCAGACATTTCTAAGGACCAAACTAAATAAAATGTGTCCAATTTCTGCACATGAGGATATCAATAAAAGGGAATCACATTCAACCTGAATTCGATATGATTATTCAGGCAAATGGACATTTATTATCGTTATTATTGTGCAAGATGATGTTTTTTCGAATGTTAGGGTCATTTTACAGAGCTGAAATGTCTGGTTATTGTGAGATTGTAGCAAAGACAGATGGTCTTTAAATGTAAACATTTGCAGATGATACTGGTGCACAGGCATATATTCTTGGTTTCCGTATGTGCAAATGCAAGCAGAGCGCTGCATGCTGAACTGAGCAGAGCAAAGCTGACCTGCATACAGAGCTGCCGAGCTCTGCCTCAATATTGTTGTTGCCTGTAGAGCACTGGTCTGCCCTTCCCCCATTCCTCTCTCTCTCTCTTTCTCTCTCCGTCTCTCTCTGCTCTTGCTTTCCCCTCCCCCTGACTGCGGCAGGCAGGCAAGCAGGGCAGATGGTATCCTAGCAAGCAGAATGACCCTGGTGTTCCTGCCCCTTGTTTTGATCCTGCAGTCCTGATTGTCCAAGCCTAATCCTACACTAGCCAGAGCTGCTGGACCACTGCCAGCACTCTTATTAAGCACACAAAGGCTTTTCATTACAGCTAGGGTGCTAGCTAGCTCATCAGCCTACACACACTACCTCTGTGCCGCCGTCACTCAGCGGTTTTCTTCCATCCATATTCTCTCCAGCTTGCCTCTTTCATTGCTCACCAACTTGCTCTTCGCTCAGAAATATTCAGTTTCAACAATTCGCCTCCATCTTTTCCATCCCTTTACTTTCTGCTCAGCCTGCTTCAAAACAGGGCTCCATATTCGTTTCCCTGCTTCTATAGTTTATCTTCCACTGATTTTTGATAAGTCTGTGAAAACACCGTCCTGCTGTAGACAGTAGAGACTGTGATACTGTTAGAAAAGCCGTAACACGGTAACTATGGCAGATAACACGTTTAAACCAGGGGAAAGTGAATTTAAATAGCACTGTGTATTGACTGTGGTCTAGCCATAATGCTTTAAGTATATGGAGTGTCAAGCTACAAATGAAACCAGTGTAAACAAGGTAGAATAATACCATGATGATAAGGACTGAGAGCAGTCATGGAATTTCTCAGCCAATCAACATGCATGACTGGGACCAACTTGATGTATGATGTAGGAAGAGATTGTTACTGTTCTGCATGACTGCATTTATTCTTAGCAGGGATTACTACAGGATAAGCCAAATTACTACAACCGTCATGCTCTATCTATTGAGCAACACAACTAAAATTCCCCTTCCTCTGTGAATAATTACCTTCATTGCATGTTTCCCTCTGACTACAGGCAAAAACATCAGAAAAACAATGTAACTGCAAGGTAAAATATGAGCATGCTTAACTCTTTCTGAAAATGATTACACCCATCAAGCTCAGTCTATTAAGTGACATCACTAAATTTAAGGACTGTCAGTTGTTATATCAGTTGGCTAACATTATTGACCAATATTGGCCTATCACAGATGTATTGATACTGGTGTTTATGTTGTCCAATATGCAAAGATAATAAACCTTAATACAGAACATAATGCAGAAAAAAGATGCTCAGGGTCATAATTATCAAATTACCATTGACGTTTCAGTACCCTATAATGTAATTCTGGCCAAGTTTAAGTGAAGTTAAGCTGTTCTTTTTCAGTGTTAAGCTGTAAAGCATCCTGCCTTTATTACGTAAATATCTCTTCACAAGTGTTTTATGACCACATTTGAGGGATCACTAAACAATATGTTTGTTAATGTATAAATTCTGTAAGAATATCAGCAGACGAGTCGATTGCTCCCCAATGAATGCATCGGCATCACCCCCAAAACCCAATGTTGGTTGCACTCTAACACTGCTACTCTACCTCCGTGAATAACCCAACCGATACATCGGTGAAAAATCTGTTTATATCTGCTGACTTATCAATATTGTACTTTTTTTACTCCCCAATATCACTATCAGCCCTGGAGTCAGTTGGGCTACATTTACATTTATTTCATGTCCTCTATGGCTAGAGGCAAAAAAATGATAAAATGAGTGCAAGGTATAGCACAATTAGATTTGATTCTGTTTTTTAAACCTTTCACTTCTTAAGAAATAACACAGACGGTTGGAGTTCACAACAACCGACCTGAAAGCATTTTAATCGCTTCTACTCCTGATCCCATAACAGAAACGATCAGTATTTTCATGTTCATATGAGCAGCAACCTAATAGCCAAATTTAACAGTTTGTCTCGCATCCAACCATTAAAAAAAAAAAAAAATCATCATTAAATCTATAAAAGCAACCATTAATTTAGTGCGACCACAGCGAGAGGGCTACAGCTTGTTAAGGCACCAAATGTGTTTTTTTTTTTTAGCCGTGCACTCTGAAACACTCGCTCATTCTTGTTTCCTCCTCAGCTCGCTGCTCTCTGTGTCTCTGAGCTAAAATCAAAGATTATGACTGAGAATTCTACAGCATGTTGCCTAGCAACCTACACAAGAAAGCCACACTACATCAGATCACATGAGGGACATGTGCATGCCCGTGCACACCCACCCACCCACACACATGCACAATATGATGGGGTTTATGCTTCCCTAAAGCCAAATCCAGAATGACTGAAAAATAGAAACACTTCATATAACTTAGTAGAAATACTGTTTGGAATAAAGAGTTGTGACTGTTCTTCCCATTAATCTAGGTATAATGGATTCATAATTTTTACTCTGTTATGAGAATAGAATGCACTATCATGAGTGGCAACCAAAGTTTTCAAGGCTGAGCTGTTGCAAGGCCTTAGAAAACTTCAATGCTATTTGGCTTCGACACTCGCGCGCTAAAGCATGTTGCTAGGTGAGGAGAAACAATTAGTATAATGTACTGAGAAACAGGAACAACAACAGAGAGAGATGGCGAGTACGAGAGAAAGGAAAGCATTGTGAGGCGGACACTCCTCAGTTTGAAGATGGGTCATAAAGAGGGCCAGTTTAACACTTTTACAGCCGCTGTGTTTACCAACACAAAAGCTTCAGTGCATAGTCCAGTGCAGCGTTGCTCGGCTCAACCACACGTCATTTGCTCTGAGATCCTTTCAACCTCAAACGTACAGCCTTGTTGTACATTAGCTGCCAGGACTTTTTTTTCTTTTGGTCACACGCTGCTAGAAGACTTATTTTAAAGGATTCTCTGAGGGCGGTCAGCTTATCAGTGCGAACAGGTTGAGTCAATGCAGATGATGTAAGACAGCTTCAACCAGACAAGCCAACCTTCTGTACTTAAGAATCCATCAGGCTTAGCGATCAATAAGAATAGGCCCTAGCTTTGTGCTGCAGCTGCCGCATTGCAATAAAAGCCTTGCTGGACCTGACCCGGCAAAAGCTACTACTTATTAAAAAACTGCGTTGGATTACAAGCAAACCCTGACCTCTCTCCTTTCACTGCCACACGCACCTTAGTGAACATTTCAGTCACATGCTACTCACTACGTTAAACACTCTCCAGTAGCCATAATCTGCCCTGTGTTATGCTATAATCGCAGCAGAGAAAAGAAGCAGGGGCTTGTATGTGTGTGCATGCACGTAGATCTTGCTGCAGTACACCTAGCTGCATTTCCTCTTTTGCGACCCACAGCAGGTGATTTCATACACATATATCTCTTGCTAGACACCTGAGAGGACTATATATGAGAGCCACCTAAAAATATCCAATAAGCTAGGGGTTGCAACTCTCCACATCATATCACAATTTCTGTGTCCTTGTCCAGAAATTAAACAATGAAACCATATTACAATTTGAAATGTCTACTGTGAGATAAAAGTCAAAATCATCAATGATAATACCAAGTACCTGTTTCAGGCACTTTTTTTTCAAATTTAAAATGCCCCTAAAAAAAGACTATAAAAGCATTTTTAAAAGAAACATATAATGACATCAATAAGCAGGCTGCTGCATTTTCTACTGCCTCAGTTTGACTGAAAACACATCTCTTTGTGTATGGCTTTAAGTGAAATAGTGAGAGATCCAGCCCATGAATAACTAGCGACCTGTAAAAGTGACTGCTGCTTCCAAGCCTTGCAGTTCTTCTTTTTCCCCTGTTTGCCTCTCTTCTCTTTCTCCGGCCTGTGACATCATCACCGCTCCAAAGAGGCGCTCTATATTTAGCTGCTCACACCCCTGCTGGGTCTCACTACTCTGTCAATGCCTCGGCCGAGCTCAGTCTCCCTCCCTCCCCGCCTCAGATGGCTCATCTCTCCCCGTTAGCTCAGGAGGTTGGATGCTTTTCTAAAAGAAAAGGGAGGGATGGGAAAGGGACAGAGCTGGAGAGAAAGGACTAGAAAAAGGTCTGAAAGGAGATAAAGAGGAAGATGTTCAATGAGAAAGACGGAGGGGAGGGTTTGGAGGAACAAGCAGGGTGGTGTGAATAGCTGTGCTGTAAATCAGCCCCTCCATAAAGTCTCCCTGCGAGAACAGCTCACGTGTAACCTCGTTACGCCACACTGTCACAATGTGCGTCGGCATGCTCACACACTTCAAAAAACACACCAAAAAAATAAGCCCTGCAGAGCTCTACAATACTACACTGCACTCTTCCACTGCTGCTCAACGGTACATTATAAAAGACCGTGTGTGTGTGTGGGAGAGAGAGGATGGGGGAGGGAGCAGCGTGTCTGTGACTGGCATTTCAAACATCCTCCCTGCACAAAATAACATCCTGGGAAGATAATCTGTGAGCGTGTGACAATTTATTCAGGCTCACGTTTCTGCGGAGTGTGAAAGCCACTGAGCGGTAGAGGGGAAGTGCAGGAGACCAATGACTGTGCGCTGGTTACTTCTGCCTAGAGACGCTCAGCTAACAGTTTCAGCAAACACACACAACAAGAAAAAAAAAGGACGTACAGTTTTTTATCTCATTCGCTCTTTAACATTCGCCAGCTCACTCTGTAGCTAGCGCATCTTAAAATTTTTTTCCGTTATCCACATCACTGCTCACTCCTCATTCCACCCATCCCCCCCTTTGCTGCTGTTGGGGCTGCTCTGTAAAACTCGAGGGAGGCTGACACAGAGTGGAATAAGCTGAAGTGTGATACAGAAGAGGAGGGTTTATGGTGTTTTGGAGGAGTGAGCAGGAATGTATCATTTAATTACCCTATTTCCACAGGGTTTCTATGCTTCCTGTATTCGTCCTGCGTCTGCAGGAGCCTGCAGGATGTGGGGGAGTCACCAGGGTCACCATCAACTCTGCTCACTTGGCCTGACTAGCAGCTAAGTTATATAAGCTGGTTTTAGCCAGTCTCTGATTCAGAGCTTCCATACAGCACAGGCAACACCAATGTACAACAGCCAATAATCATACACCGTTTTGGTGTTGATTGGGTTTCGCTCAAAAACAGTTTTCCTTTTTATGCCGGGGTTGTGACAACTAATAAGTATGAGTTCTCCCGAACAAAAAACACAAGCAACTGGTCAGCAACCATGTTCTACACTCAACAGCTGTCAGCCAACCTCACCGGCTACCACGATGATGAATTAATACAACTCAGCTACTGTGGTTTTAAACCATACCACCAGGAGTAAGACCAGCTTGTTCGTGTTTGCCCATTCATTTCTGCTCTTGAGTAAAAACAGTGGCTGATTAAGTAGCGTTCCAGAGAAGTGGCAGTTAGTGGGGAGTAGCTCAGAGGTTTGTATGGTCTAGCAATCATCACACACAGCTCTGTAGCAGAGCCCTGGATGGTATTTGGACATCCTTCTTCATAACTCAACTCCACATGCCTCAAAGCTTACATAGGCTGCAATTGTACAGAGCCTAACATTCTGTTAATAATTACAGTGATCAATTACAAAAAAAACAACAAAACAATCAAGAGAGCAGGCGCTAATCTTAATCAACCCGTCTAATAGGAAAACATTTTGGGTTGACAGCCGCGTGGACTGTGGCTGATTTAGCTTTTCTGATGGTCTCTCCTCGTGTTTTAATATAATAATAAGAACCACAGAAAAGCAAATATTATGATTAGGACACGACGTGGGTCCATCTTCAAAACTGTATTAAATGAGCCATATTATGCTTTTTCTTTTTATATAGGTTCGAGTGCTCCGTTTGCAAAATCACACAATGTCACCATGACAGAATGGTATGTCATAATATTATTCATAATTTATGATTAGTGGTGAGAATCACTTTAGTGCAGCTGCTCTATTGTTTAAAGCAGTGCAGGCTCTGGCGTGTATGAGCTAACCAATCAGAAAAGGACTGGGGCCTTAAAGAGACGGGAGCTTTTAAGCATTTCAGAGGGAGGAAAACAGTGCCGCAGCATTGGACAGAAAGAGAAAAATTATGTGTTTTTTAGCATTAAAGCATGTAAACCTATCCAGAAGTAACCCAAAATAAAGTATGAACCTGAAAATGAGCACAATATGAATTTAAACTTTATCAATAGTTGGGGAAAAAAACGACTTCTGTTATATTTCCAGGAGATTAGATGCCTCACATCAGGCAGAAGCACTTTGCTTCTGACGACAGCAGCAAATGCACCGCACATATGATAGACAACACTGCCTCAATCTTCACATTTAAGAGGTTCAATCAGCAATGAATGAAACAAGACGGCTTGCTCATTTTTGATCCAGCAGATTCCATGTTTTTGTTTGGATGTGTGTGTACATTCCTATCAATTAGCAATGCAAACACATATCTTTACCCCTACATTATCTTGTACCCAGCCAACCTTAACCAGCAGTCAACAGCACAGTTAACTGGCTTTACATTCCTAGAGCCACACATGCACACTCATCCACACATACACATACTATACCACCCCCTCAGTAATATGGTAGTGATTGAAGTGGGAACTAGGGCTGTACTAACAGGTGGGCACACATGCTGCTAGGGAGATTCATCAGATTATCCCGCCAGCACTCTGGGCAGGCTTGCCTTGATGCACTGTGTGTGTGTGTATTACCCCCTCTCTACAGGACAGGTGAGGAGCAGATCTAACTCATCTCATTCCTGATCACGTACGGATCCAGCTCCATTAGGACACAGCAGCGCCTAGCCCCCCCGTCCACCCACTCACTTATACACACACGCAAACACACCACTCTGCCCTGCTCAAACTATGAAAATGGGCAGAACAGAAGGCAGTAGTTATCCACCTCATGTTTCCCAGCAACAAGGATGTGCTTCACTGAGATGTTTTGTCTTTCAACTTCCAGTTTGTGACGACATCTGATTGCAACCACCTTTTACATGTCTTGCAATTTATTAATGTATTTTTTTTTTTACATAAAGTATATATACATATACACACACACATATATAAATGCATCATTGGGGCTATAGATTGTAAATTACTTTATATTTAACTATTTTTATTTCACATCTGTTGGCCAACATTATCAGCCGATATTGGACTATCCGAGGTACAGTGGTGTCCAAAAGCCTAAGACCATACTGAAAATTTCAATTATTGTCACGTTCACCTCAAAAAATAAAAACAATTGAGGATTCGGACAGTAAATAAAACATTCAGAAGTCAAATTGTTATTCTAAGCAAAGCATGGCTTTGACAGCATCAAGGTGGCAGTCAAGCCAACTCCAAAACACATCGCAGAAACTGGATCGGTTGTATCCAAAGCTCAACCAGGCAGAGTGACCACACCACCAGAAGATCAATACATCAAGCTTAGTTTCCTGAAGGATAGAAACACTGCCATATCTCACCCATATGGCATATGTTGTCTGATATGTTCATTTACAATAATACAAAAAATTATAATATCAACTTCCCAGTGAAGTTTATGGTTAAGTCTCAAGTCTCTTAAATGTATGTTCTTGTCAATGCTTTCTCAAATCTGATGCATTACCTGTCTTTGAAGCATTTGCACATGTATTGTCACTACTGAGTTGGCAGATGAACCTTCATTGTAGAAAAAGGCTTGTTGTTTTTCTGTAAGCTTACCACATGTTGACAGTCATTCGGGGCTGTAGTTCACACACACACACACACACACACACACACACACACACACACACACACACACACACACACACACACACACACACACACACACACACACACACACACACACACACACACACACACACACACACAGACACACAGACACACACACACACACACACACAGCAATTACAACCAATATGCTACAATAACTTTGCATTTCAGAAGGCTGCTATGCCTAGCCTGTAAAGTTCCACTGTTACTTCAAATAGCAATATAATACATAATAGTTTAATTTACAGCGACGTTAAATTATCACACTAAAGCACCGATATAACTTCCAGGCTCGAGCTGCAACGGCTGGTTGACTAAATGACGAGCTGATTGAAAAAAACTTAACTAATTTGATTATCAATTCATTGTAAAATAATTTGGATGCTAATGGCCAAAAAAAGCTTCCTCAGCCTCTTGAATATGCAACATTCTCACTTTTATCTGATTTCTATCATAGTGACTTAATGCTTTAGGTTTAAAAAAAAGAAGAAAAAAAAAGACTCCAAGTGGGATGGCCAATTTTCTGGACAAAATGATCAAATCAGTTAATCTAGAAAATAATCCACCAGAAATAAAAAATAACATTTATATGTGTTCATGTCTCCCTTTGACCTGAAAATATGAAGGAGTGCCATAATAACCCTCCCAGTCTTCACCATGTTTTTGTTGGCAGCTGAGTTTGAAACATTGCAAGTCAGGATTGGATGTAAGTTTAGCTCCAACAAAGCATTGCAAATGGTCAAGTCGGGGCTTCTGGTCTTATACATCGTTGCTGTTAAGATTTTGCAGACCTTATAATGTGCAGATTATAGACCTTCAATCATAATAATGCTAAAAACCTGATACATAGTGCAGTCCTACTGGCTAAGTCAAGGGGTATTAGATGATCCATACATACAAGGAGAAATACACAAAGAGAGCATTGCTGGTAAGGTGCTTTCCTCTCTGTCTCTCTCGGGCCTCTGTGACAGGTACTGTGTTTTTTTCCACTGCTATGCAGGACCTCATTTCTCTGCAGCTCACCCAAGCTGGTTACGTGAGGCACAGCACGAAGAATACAATGCCAACTTGGACACAGGTGAACTGATCATGAGGTCACAATCAACATTTCTGAAGGGAAAAAAAAAACGAGTCAATGATGAAACTGTAGCTTAACTGGTCTCAAAGAAAAACAATGAGCTGGTTTAAGTGTCTGATACCTACACTCTGGCTGAACTTGATGACCTGATTGTGTGGGAGGAAAAACAAAAGCACACATATGGGATTTAAGAAGCTGGCTCGCAGCTTTGCCACTTTAATTCATAAGGGGGGCGTGGCAACCATTAGCTCATGCCAAACCTTAGCATTACGCTCTGCTCTGGGCTAAAAACGTGAGTATGAAACTCAGGAGAGTCAGACAGAGAAGAGATTAGACTTCCTATTATTTACGTCAGTTTATTCAAGGTCCGGTGATCTCCATCATACCAATACTACAGGGATAGCCGAAACCTGCTGATGGTCTACACGACAGCAAAACCCAGAAAACCTGACAAGAACCAGCAACAGCCACCGTGACGAGAAGGTGCAAATGTAGTGCTAAAAAAAAAAATCACTTCTGCCTTTATCCTATCTTGGAAATGGAGCAAAGATCCATCCATTCCATTTGTGTCATATTGTGTTTTTATGTCAAAGCATAAATTCCTTCCTCTTCTTTCAACTGTGTATGACAGGCATAAGTGGGATAATTTACAGGTCCAATTCTGGTATTCAACCAGATCAGACTGACAGTTTTAGCAGCATCCAGGAACAACTACTGGAATCTGTTTTGACAGAACAACAGTAAATTTCGCACAATCCATATTTCCATATCAAAGCCGAGTTGTATGGAATTACAAGTTGAACTGTGAGTCACATTACAATAAATACGAAATATGGAAACATCTGAGACATTCCAAGAGGAACTGCATGGATAGAAAACAACATTGCTGTGATGATTTGACTGAATTTGAGCAGAGAAAATATCCTTCAACTTCTCCATTACATTTAAAAATAAAGTATTTCACAACACACAAAAATAACACAATCATCTGCTGAATTTGTTTCCAAATTTGGGCGGTAAGGGGTTCTAAAATCAACCACAATTAGATACCAGTGTTATGGCTACTCGTAACACTGATTCATTGATGATTCTTCTGCTATTTATGAATCTGTTAATCTTATTTTCTATAAATAGAGTAAGCCATAACATAGTGATGACAGGAAGTAGAGTACATAGTCCATAACAATTTTCCAAAGTACGAACCCTAACGATATGCAGTGACATAAAACATAGAAAATTCTGACAATTACTGACATGGGCGTAATGAATTCTATTTGATAAACAACAAACTGACAGATCAATTTGTCATTTCAGACTGCTTTAGCTTTGGCAAATTTCAACAAATCAAAACATTGTGGATCGCTGCATCAATCCAGCTGTTCTTACAAAATGGTTTTATGTTCTTTTCTAAATGCCTTGAATGAGTCTTGACTGGAACATGAATGTACAGACTGAGTAGGGTATACTGTACGTGAGCTGTTGTCCCCTATTGGGGGTTAGTCTTAGCAAGAGCAGGGTATTCATCTCAGTGGAGCATATGGCAGATGCTCAGGACAGTCAGGTGAAATGTTACAGGCTTTGTCTAGACAGCCACAAACAGCTCAGTCAGCACTCATAACTGGCAAACTACAGCAATAGAAAAGACTGAAGCACTGGCAGATTAAAATAATTTATTAGTAGAATGAACTGAGCCATTAAAAAGTAACTTGCAGAAAGAAGAAATAAAATGCAATATAATTTCATTTTTAAAGAGATTTGGATGCAACTACAAAAGACATGTACAAAGAGACTAATTGAACAAATTGACAGATACCAAAGGACATTTTGTTCGTCAGCTTTAAATATGGTGTCAAATGAACAATGAGATTTGAGTGCCGTTTTGTTTGAACAACAATTCTGACAGATGAAAAGCAATACTCCCAACACCACAAAGGACAGCTTCAGATTCACCATGGATCTAAAACGGCACCGCTAAGACAGTATAAACACCAACTGTACGTCATGAGCTCTGCAATGTTGGCACGTCGGGCAAACTGCCATTTTTAGTTGTTCTCAACACCAACAAGCAGACACAAACTGGTGCACAAGTGTAAAATCTGGACCTTTCTTGAAATAAGATTCAAGCACACGCACCAAAATAACTTTAGATTTACAAAAACAGCTCTCTCACTCTTACGATGACTAAAACCTAAACTAAAGTTATTAGTAAACACCGTTATTAGGTCAACTATTGCAACCAACTTCAGGCTTAACAGGCCTAAGTTAATGCATTTAAGGATTACAAAAGATGAGACGTAATTAGGGCTTCACATTAGGGTTAAAAAAATTAAATAAAAATTTTAAAAAATGATTCCAAACATGATTTTTTTCATTTGGACAACATTTTAAGGTCATGGCATCTCTGCATCACCATACTTTTATCCAGAAACGTTCCTTCATATTGGATATTGGGGTTTGCCATACTGCATTTTTGATAGTATTTGAATAATTATGCAGGCCTGAAAGTAATGCCCATGCGGCTCTTTATCATTTGAGGTTCAATGTTTTGAAATAAATAATATAAACTATGACATTAAGCCTCTGACTTGAGTATTGAGTCTCTGTATTTTGGGTGCTATGAGTGACACTTCTGCTAAATGTAGCACAAATACATGACGGCAAATGACACAATCACAGAGGAAAACAGACATGTTGGATGCTAGCTCGGTCTATTGTCCAGTCGCCTTAACTAATCTAAACAGCAGTGCTGTTTGTTATTTCCGACTGGACAATGGTAAAGTCTGAAAAAAGCCTAAAGTGTTCAGTGGGTGAGTCTTGGGCTCTGAGCTGTGTCCAGGAGCAGCAGATAAAGATGCAGCACAGAAAATAGACAGTCACCACACCTCTGATGTCTTATCTGAACACATCACTGTCACACAAACAAGCCACTCGCTCCTCACAAACACACACATTCGCTGAATGTGAGGGCGGATGAGAGTGAGTCACTCTCGCTTCTGGCCATGAAAAAAAGCAATCTGTGGCATAGAGACTGGGCTTTAACAAATTTGCTTTAAATACCCAATTCTTGCATTTTTTCAAATGTTTGTGTGCCCATAAGTTAATTGTTTGATGGGGACTGATTTGAATGTCTTCATGGAGATCTTTGGTTATGAGTGGGGCTGTACAAAATCACGTTTTAATGCAGATGTATCTTGCAGCCTGAGTTATGAGGCTTTAAACAAAAAGGTTACTGTACCAATAGTATACAGATATTTGATGCAAAATGTCCAGGAGAGTACTGCTGTCAGTGAAGACCGGGATGCTCTGCTTAACATAAAAGCAATGCTTCATATAGCTCAGAGTAAGATGTACAGTACAAACCCTCTATTTTATCAATAACTGATGGCAGCAGAAAGAAAAAAGACAAAAAGAGCAGTTCTAAATCTAGCCGATGCAACCTAATGGAAGATGATGCTATGAGGGACTGATGTCTAAGACCTTCAGGTACAGCAATGTCCACACAAAGCCTGCAGAATTTGTAATGGCATCTTATTGCTTCAAGTTCTGGCCTTCCATCTGCACTACGACAATGTTCTCACACCCATCATGGTGCATCTCCAGAGTGGGCAGATCTCAAAATGCCAGTCTTGTATTGTCGTATCGATGGGGAGACACAGGTCTTGAAAATAAAAGATATGAAGAAACTAACAGTATGTTGCCTTCAGCTCTGTGTGTTCTTTCCTCTGGACTTTTAATAAAGCCAATCACACAATCCACAAAGATGTTTTCATAACCTACATTTAAGTTTTGTAGAGTACATTTTGGGAGCATAAAGTAGTGCCTTAATCAAAGGTCTACATGCAGCAATACAGGAAGAAACCAAAAGCAAAAATTAATCTACCCTGTTAAGTGCTGTCTACAGTATCCACCAGCCTGACACAGCATTTGCCTCCATGCCATAGAACTCCACCGTCATCTAAAAACTTCAAAAACAAACACAAGGGCCATGCTGTTACACTGGTCAATATGTCCCTTCAAAGCAACAAGACCTTTCATTTTTTTCATGAAACAGCTCTGAGACTGCATTTCCAATATCTATGTGTCAGGCACATCCCCCATGACACATTTGGTTCAACTGATTGACTAGTTTCAGAAGCTGAGAGAAATAAATTACACTTGCTTGGGATTTGGGATGTCAGTCTGCACCCATGTTGTGATGGCAGCAGACCACATCGCCCCAACAAGGCAAAGATAGGAACTTGGTTATACACTGGAGGTAGGTAATGAGTGAGGCAGTAATGCTTTTCAGTAGTACCATGGAGCGAATCAGGTAGACAAGAGCAGATATAGATAACAGTAAGTGAAATATTTGGACATGAAGCTGCTCTCAAGTTGGCACTTAAAGGATGGGAATAATAATGCTATGATATTTTAATAGGCAAATAAACAGGTTGCTTTAATAAACACTGAATATGTAAGTAGAGGTGACTGTCAGACTAAGACAGTGACGAACAGGGAAACAGCCTCACACATTGTCTAAATTTCCTCTCATTGTCTCAGACAGGAGTGATTAAGACAGAGGCTTATTGAATATAACTTCTGAGAGGCAAAACATTCAAAACAGAGGAACAAGCAGCTGACTACATTTGGTATACATTTTCTGTTGGTTTCCCCAACAACACTTCTAAATATAACCCTCCACAACTGGAGCAAATGTTGAATAATGAAGCGCGGGAGGTTCTGGAAAAGGAAAAGACATCACCGGTTAAATTTGGCCCACAAATTTAAACAAGATTATCCATTTTTCAGCACGGCTCACGGCCAACCATATGCAAAAATTAAACATGCCATGATGCATCCTTATAATTTTCATGTGTACCCTTTGATTACTCATCTTTACATTTTTGAATTCTTTCAATCTCAGCTGGTAGGAAGACAGGGATGGAAAACAGGTCTATAATACCCTGAATTAAAAAAAAACAACAAAAAAAACATGTAGAAGTAGCAACATATAAATAACATCAACTGCCTGTCAGAGACAAAATGTTTGAAGTTTACAAACGATATGAATATGACAATCCTTTAGGCTTTTCAAACTACTGGTACATTATTGTACAAAACTCGCTTACACAAACGAGGAGCGAAGAGAGTTTCTTCTAGAAAATGCAATTTTTGCATTTCTGTCCTCTCCAAGGCCAAGTCAAACAGTCAGAGAGGTGGTGTCAGAGCTGGCAAGTGCTGTACAACACAGACACTGTGGGAGCCTGGCAGGCATCAGTGCAGCGGAAATAAATGAACTTCATCTCCAAATCCAGCAACACTGCCTCAGAGGCGCACATTTGTTTTTAGGCTACTGAAAGGTCGTCTACTGCTGGCCTTTGATGTAACATGCAGGGAAACCTGTCCCACCATCATCTGGTGTATCAAAAAAAGAGATAGTAATTTACACTTACAGTTAGCATTGGGCTGGCCCTTATTTTTAGGGTATATCACGATGGATGATATACCTCTATAGTTTGAAACCTCCTCTAAAATGCTTCATAAATGCTAGGACTGGGTTAGCAAGCACCTAGATGTTTATATTGCAACAATATTGTAGGGATGCCTATTGATACTTTCAGAAAATAAATATACAAGAGATTTTTGATATAGAATCATCAGGAATGTGGATATGATGACTAAGTGGGTAAAGACAGTCTGGCATGTTCAGAAAATGATACAACAACTGTAAAGCAATCTCAAAAACCAAGCAAAACCACAACACGTATGCCACATCACAACCTAATGATATCCAAAATCCAAGATTGATCCAAGACATCACGATAATGATTTATTGCCAACAATTCCCCATTCCTACTCATAGTTCTGTGCATTAAAGCGAATTGAATTAACATTTGTGAAAGACAGAATATAACAAGACTTCCTAAATGCACCAAATATCTTAAGTCAAATAACTGTTGGTGTTATTGCAGCCAACAAGGTTGCAAAAGAGAAGTTACCCCTGTGGATATTTGTACACCTGGGGACATTTCCATCCATTTTTTGTCCCTGCTAAAGCAGCTGTTTTTTTTAAGGAGACCTGCAGATTTTTCCAGTGGCTTTGGTGGTGACCAAAACTGGTTGGACCATTTCCATCTGTGATTGTGGCGACCAAAACAGGCACGATGTTCTCCCAGACCTAACCAAGAGATTTTGTTCCTAAACCTGGCCAGAACAAACACACAGCATTTTGACAAGATAGAGAAATAAAATTTAACCCAAACAAAGGTTGCAACAAAAAAAAAGTTCAGTTTGAACGCAACTGTGGCTTTGCAGGAACTTACTTGGCTAACATTTATTCTTTCAATGTGGTTGGTGAGAGGACGGAAAGGGTGCGAGTCTGTCAATGCAATGCAGTACAAAAATCCGTTTTTCAGATCAGAGGTTCCTGTATCCCATCCCCCAGCAACACACCATAAAACACACACACTACAGGCCTGACACTTTTTCCAAACAAAAGCTGCCTCTCAGTGGTCCTCCCCTTTCCCCCTTTCTTTACTTGACTGTGACTCTCCTGCTCTCCTTCTGTTATGGTTATCTCCATCTCTGAGAACAATAAGGCTGTGGCAGTGGAGCCCAGAGAGGGCCGGCGAGGGCCACAGATGTCTGTCCTGCCACCCACCCCCATGCCACATTCAGCTCTCACTTTTGATGGTAGACGGCAAAGGGAAGGCTGAGTGTAGAGGGTGGGTTCTGGTTGTGGTGGTGGTAATCGAGGGGTGGTAGGAAGGAATGGAAAGGGGAACTGAAGCTTTTGTTACCATATAGCAACAGATGACATCATTCACTGGCCCACAGCTGCATGCTCTACTAAAGCGAAGTGGACAAGAGCAGCCAGTATGTTATGGAGAGACTTAGGGACTCAAGTCAGTATATTTCTGCTATCCTCAAAAACCTGAAGGATAGCTAAGTAGACACAAAGACAAAAGTGGAACAACCTGCCCAGCCACTCTAACAAGAAGATAGTGGCAAGATTTTGGCCATAATATAAGGCGCTCTTGTTTATAAAAACACTTCTCGCATCTCTTCTAAACTACTCATACACACAGTGAGCTTCCCTCCTCATCAACAGGCAGAGAAGGTATCGATCTTCCTTCGGGGTTTTCCATTTACAGTCTGCTGGTTAGCAGGGAGAGCAGGGCGGGTGTCTTCCAGAAACTTTGCTCAGCGAACATTGATTTGTAATTAAACCAGAAACCTGCATTCCTCCACCAAATCTGTGACTCCCAAATGGCTCAAACAGAGGGAATGCATGCATATCATATTAGGGGTGGGTGATACGCCCAAAATCTTCCATCACAGTTTATCTAATTTTCTATCACGTAACCGTTTAAATCACAAATAATTGTTCTGTACATTTAATTAGGAAATGGTTTAAGTAAAGATTACATGTCAACTGTATTAACTCCAAACCATGCTCACACAGCAACAGATGCATCCCTTTTGCTTACAAGGTCTTCTCCCTGATCTTGTGTTGGCTGGGGAATGTATTTACACTTTCAAAGTCCAATCTCACCTCCATGTTTTCTTGTCACACTACTTATCTGAAGTGGTTAGAAAGCCAGGTTAGAGGTACAATTACCACCACCAACTGATATGTTGTGAGGCAGCTGAATTCTTAAGATCATGGGAGTATCTACCACAGATCTGGTACGAAATACACCACAAGGCACAGCTCAAACGGTAGAAACATACTGCCAAATCTCTTCTGGTAGAAGATCATCTTGCCAAACCTTATATATTTTCAAGCAATTCAGTGGCCCAAATACCAGTGAACATACAAAAATCTTGAAAATGTAAGGACGGACAATGATCCACAGAACTAGTTAGACAGTTCATGGTTTGTGGACACAAAAATGTGGCAGAGAATAGTGTTTATGTAACACTAAAAGAATATGGATGTTATGTCTGTTAATAGTTATGTGCGAGTAGCCATACAGTTTGTCTGAACCGGTACGTCAGATTACAGGGGGAGTTACCTCGGGCAGTGGGACCAAGCTCAACAGAGGTGAAACAGCAGCTCTGGCCAGACTATGATTTCAGGGATGTCAAGATACGGCAGGCGGGGAAGGGAGAGCCATACAGCAAGAGGAAAGCGACAGAGAGTTGGACATCATCAGCAGGTGGGATGGAGCATAGAGCTGGAATCATTTCGCATCATACTCGAGTTGAGGCTTTATTTCGACCAAACCAGAGGTGGCTGTGGAGCCTGCCATTCAACTAGCTAAGCAGCATGGTCAAAATCAAACCGCCTCTCACCACACACTGCATAAAAAGTCATAAAAGTGTACTGTATATAGTGATGGGAGTCTGTCTGTGGCAAAAGGGACCTACCATGGAACCAATAGCAATTATATGTTTGCAGGTGAAACCTCTACCACTGAAAGGCAGCCACAGCTAGAAAGTAGGTTGAGTGGCTAAAACAGTCACCCGACAACCAGTGGATTTCACAGGGTGTGGTGACTTTATATCCCAGAAAAGGCAAGACATTAACGGGACAAACAAGCAAAGTGCTGGTTTGGCTAAGAGAGCAGACAGCAGACCGTTGCAGAGGGAGAATAGAGCTTAGGAGAGACGACAGAGGAGCGGAGCAGACCAGAAGTTCCAACATGGAGGCAGGGGCCATATGTCAGCACAGTTCAACACACACACAGTCTGTAAGAGAAGGACTGCAAAGTCTCTCTCTCTCTCCCTCCCTCTCTCTCTCTCTCTGGTTTCTGTCTGCCTTCCTGCTTTCTCTGCTTGGTACTAGCAACATTACATACACCTCCCATCCCCCAAACCACACACACACACTCCCACTCTGCTCCCTTCCTTCTATTCTGCAGAGAGACGTGCAGGTTGGAAGAGGAGGGCCGGGAGGATGAAGTGGCGTGGGAAGGGTTAAGTCCAAACAGATCCATCTGCTTCCTCGTCTGTCCTCCTGGCTGGCTGCTGGCCCCTGACCAGCTTTTACACAGCCTGCAGCCCGATGCAAAGCATAAACACATGCACACAACTGGACAACACACACCAAAGCCGCAACGCTGATGGATTTTATGCATTTTTGCAAAGCTTTCTTTTTATATAAATCAAAGAGTCAAGGTTTTACAGAAGACCATCAACAACATACTCATGCCCCGGGCCACAAACTTGGCTAATACATTTAGGTGAACATCTGAAAATATATTTAACACTTCATTCTTACTGAACAACTGTGAGAAAAGTACCCATTTTCCTCCTTTGACAATTTGAAAAAGAAATGAATGAAAATATCTATTTTTTTTTTTCCCGCGTGGCCCAAAACAATACACTGGGTAAAAGTTGAATAGACACATCCACATGTTTTGCTGTAACCTGACCTGCCCATTATCTACAAGCCTGAACACATTCCTTGTGTTTCATCTTGGCTTGCTTAATGTGTGAGCAAACAAACACCTCCCAGGGAAAATACATCAGCTAACATCATCTTTGCAGGATACATAGTTGGTTGGCTGGCTAGATAGCTGTGGCATTTGCAACAGCTTTACAAAGTTACCTACAAATCTCATATATTCATCCAAGTTGGGGAAATTGTTTGGATTATATTTTAATATCTGTCGTGTAACTTACAGTTACCAGGGCCACTCTGTTTATGTTGTGTCTCTCTGTTGCTGCACACTCAGCTGTCAAACATGTGCGCTGTCCCGCCCACTCAGACACCTTTAGGCTAAAAGAGCACTTTTGATATACCAGGAACAACATTTTTCTCTTTCAAATGTTTCAAAAGAGAACAGTAAAGTACAAAATAAAGCAAACAGAACAGAAAGTTCAGAATAAAGTAAAGAGTACAGTAAAGGCTTATATGGAGGTTGATGTGGACTGGAGTGAATATGCGTTGATTTTGGTTTAGGTATGCAAGAAAGCATGAGTATATTGAAATATTGAGCATCCAGGTGCACGTAATTCAGATACCCTTACTCTGATAATAGCTGTACAATATATAACAACTTGTTTGCAATGATTACATAACAATTGGGATAACCGGAGGATTCCTTCTCTGATTATAATTGATGCGCGTGTAAACACTGAACTTCACGGAATTCTAATTTGCCTTCCCTATTGGTTCCTGCAACTACACCAAAAGATAATCTACTGATGTGTCAGTACTTGTTCCAACTAATTTCAACGTAATACATACATACATAAATAAAATGTGAGGTTTACAATAACATGGACGGGGCTCTGCATATGAACAATGTTTCAGTTTTGGCCCTACGATGAAATGTATATACATGCCTGGACCCATCCATGGACTGTGCACAGCCGGACAGCTGCAGGGAATCAAAGGTAGGAGCATAAAGGGAGGGGACAACAGTTTGCACTGCCATATACAAGCTCATAAAGGACTATGTTGTCTATGATAGGCCAGGTTGTCTGATGAAGGAACACCTGGTTAGGGAGAGGCCCAAACCTGCTGAACCCTCAGTTATTCTGTCTTTGTATTTAAAGAACACAACAAAGAGACCTGCTCCTATGAAGTGCACTGTACCGGATTTGCAATGGCAAAGTTAACACAGAAGAACTTGTTCTGGCTGCTGATGTGAGTGAATAAGAGAGAGACCGATAGAGGGAAAGAGAGGGGCGTGCAGACTTACAGTATGTCAGACAACAAGGTCAGCCCATCCCGGGAGAGGTGTTGGTTTTCTAACACAGTACAGCTACTTGAAACCAAGGTCATTGCTCTGTGGCAGAGAGAGGGACAGGAGAGTAGGGCCAGACAGGGACAGTTTTGCCACATGGCCTATGTATAGTTTTCATG
Organism: Diplodus sargus; assembly: GCA_903131615.1. Taxonomy (NCBI): domain Eukaryota; kingdom Metazoa; phylum Chordata; class Actinopteri; order Spariformes; family Sparidae; genus Diplodus; species Diplodus sargus. The sequence continues at coordinate 2,872,855 of CAEMYA010000013.1, forward strand.
TGTTGTGCAATCTGAATGAGTGCCTAAGTGTGTGTTTTGTAGGTGTGTGTGTGTGTGTGTGTGTGTGTGTGTGTGTGTGTGTGTGTGTGTGTGTGTGTGTGTGTGTGTGTGTGTGTGTGCCTTGAAAATGGTGGAATTCAGATCACTGGCATATAAAATAAATAAATAAATAAATAAATGAACAAGTAACATTCAGGGCTGAATTTCCTGAAACCAGATGCCTTTCTGACATAAACAAATCAGTCCATTATAGCTGCCATTAGGGCTAGAAACCATAGAGTGGGGATCTTAGCTGCTCTCTTTACTCATTCAGTCTTTAATGGCCCTGCATGTTTTTGACTGCCTTCCTTGAAAAAGACGCCCGTTGACCAGCACTGCACTGTACTACAGCAAAAGATTAGAGCAGAGTTTCCTAAAGAAACTCGACACTGTCGAACATATGGTTAAGTTTAGCAATTCAAACTAGCTGCTAAACTGGGCAGAGCTCCTACATGCTGATGTGGAGACATAAAACTATATAAGGCAGCATGCGTCCCTTTGTTTTAAATGTCCACCGTCTTCACGTTGATGGCAGCATCAGCAATGCCAAGAAGGAATCATGAGTGGCTTAGCTGCAACTCTATAAAAATATTTAACTTAAAGTAAACATCCCACTTTGGAAAACTCCCTCCAGCGAACGGCTAATCTCTGTTTGGCCAACTGTACGTCTTCTGCAGAGTCACTTTTTCAGTAATATACATAAATACTCATGATAAAACTACCAATTTACTCCAAACTGTGCTGCCTGATCTGACAAAGTAGCCCTCCTTGCTTTTCTCAGTGAGATCCAAGACCAACTAAGAGATGGAGAAAAAGAACAAGTAGACTTATCATCAACACCTAATATCCGTATTCAACAGCCACAGAGGTTGGATGAGGGCTGTTGGATGGACAAACAAAACCAAACTGTGTAAGGAGGGAGGGCTACTTCAATGTTATCTTATCCTCCCCCACCTTGGACAAGGGCCTAGCAGCTCTAAAATTAGCCGTCACATCTAAACACAGTCTTTGGTGTAGCAGCTACGCTTTGATGGGAACTTGGCTCATGGCTGACACACTGAAAGCAAACTCAAGCCCATTCCCAACTGCAGAGATGAAGCCAAGAAAGCATACAAATGCAAAGAAGAGACAAAGAGGCCTCGACAGTCTCCATTTTTCGTGTTTACATTGGAGGCATTGGATGAAGCACTGAACAAAAGTGACATTGAAGCAACCCACCACAGCAGTAGTATAAACTTATTATAATCAATATTATGTGTAGAGCTAGAGAATAACATATGCAACAAATAAAGTAAATACCCTAATTTGATTATGAAACAATAATGACATTAATACGTGTTATGACAACTATCCATTCTTGAGTTAATTGCATGCTGTTGCTAGATGTATAGTGAAAACAGAAATAATACCAACTACAACCAATCTGTCAAAAAATCACATCTGATAGTCAAACAATGGCGTACACATCAAAAAATTAAAAGTATCAACTGAAAACCAAATCACGGCCTTGAAGTCAAATCAAATCGTGGATTTGGAGTAAAACAACACGCCTATATTATTTGTGATGCTATTGAATTGTTTGCCAAGACCGGGCTGCTACGCGTGGAGAAAGTCTGGAGAAAGAAAGTTGAATTTTGAGTCTCATTCCTGCATGTCAAATGCTGATTTTTGGGTTGGTGGGTGTCACCAAACTTGTGTTAGTATTTGAAAACTTGAGAAGGACACTCAATCAACTATCATGCAAAAAAAAAGAAAAAGAAAAGAAAAGGCAACATAATGAATACGGCATCAGCTACTCAGTACAGCCCTAACTTAAGGTAGCCAAACAACTTGAGTGCCATGACAAGAGCCACACATTCCATATATGTAGCTAATGTACATATATGAAAGTGATGCTAAAGATGAATTAAAATTAAAACAAGAGAAAGGAGTGGATATAACTAAACGGAGAGACTTAGACGTAAAAAAAAGCAATTTCTCTTAAATACAGGGTTCATGTTGGTGACGGAATGAGTAGATGGATACATGGCAATGCATAGACCACCAACATCATAAAGCAGCAGTGAGTCTAAAACAGTCTAACCATCAGGTACAGATCCTGTTTGTGCGTGCGTGTATTAACATGTACTTAAGCTTGTGGAAAACAGTGATTGGGAAGAAACTATGACCTCCCAGCAAGAGCAGAAAAAAAAGAACTCATGATGAAAGCAAACAGACATCCTGTGCTCATGGCTGAGCAGAGATACTAGACTAGAAAGTAGATACTGGGGTATTTTTATCACATTTGTTTAACCACATTATTTGTATTTATTTTTAGACAGCAGAAGGAGCATATGTGATACCAAAGATATGCTTACAGTATCAACATTTCTTGGCCAAGGCATTAGATTTCTTTGTAAAAAACATGCCAATAAGATTTTCGATGATAGGTGGCTTTTATGGTCCTTATACAAATATCCTTTCCTTAGCACTGATAAAAATATTCAAAACTTTAAAGATTAATAAATAAGAATGAAATACCCCACATATTCTAACATAGGCAAAAGCTGTGTAGAAAAATGTAAGAGTTGGCCATCTATCGAGTTCATACTCAAACAAATAGAGAGCAGCATATCACCAGGGTGACGGCTAACTGCCGCTAACTTTAGCTGCCATTAGCTAGTTAGCTCAGCTAGCTGTGCAGCTCATGCTCATATTAGCTCATTTTAGCTTGTAGCACTGGAAGAGTGTTGGTGTTGTTTACTCAGGCCATCTCTTCTCGAGGTATAAAGTAGCAAGGGGCTAGCTGGTTAGCATGCTAAATTCAGTAGACATCTTTGCAATGGTCTAACTGATATTTCTTCTCATTTTATTGATAATTTTACTTTCAAAGAACATTTTCAGATGTGAGCATATTAATAACCTTGAAAGCATAACAGACAGACCCTGCTTGTTGAAAATGCTTCTACAGTGATTAAAGGCACGTTATTTAAAAACAAATATACGTCTTGAACACATTATCTACTGAATGTGGTAAACTGGAACCTCACTACTGCTAATACTTCTAACAGCAAGTGTGTTTGGTCCTGATTTACTTTTCTCCTGTATCATTTCTCTACTGAAGTCCATTGTCATCTTTCATCAGTTTAGTTCCCAACACCTCAGAGAGAAAAATACAGAAATAAAGAGAAAACCTTGAACTTAATGCTGCTAGATGTTGTACAAAAAACTGTTGCCATGCACTGCTATTTATCCTTCTCACTCTCACGCCTACAACTTACTTCTACTCACACAGAGTGCTAACTGGTCTGAACCTCCATTACACAGAGCACACTGGCCTCCCACTCCCACCCTACGAACAGTGGCAGGCTGCCAGGTGGGGAAGAGTGTGTTCGTGTGTGGTCGAAACAGCACAAGACAATGGCACAAAAACACGAAATTAGGGAATACTTACAAACCATCTCACAACCTGTCAGCCTAGAGAAATCTGACTCAGAGTCTAACTGAACTCTAACCTCCTGTGTCACCGCTGGGTATGCTCATGTGAAACCCCTGGGCAGGGACTACCACAGAGTACTGCATTCCCCTGCTTCCCATCTCCCGAAAACTGTACGACCTATAGCAGACCTCAAATTCCTCTGCCTAAGATGTGAGTTCCCTGCCATTCAGCTTGCTATTAGCGTATTTTGCCGCACTCCATGCCACAGTGCCTCGCCTGTTCCCTGCAAACAGACCCCTTCTATACGGCATCAGTATGCAGCCTGCCTGAGGGGGAGGAGGAGGAGGAGCAGAGGGGAGGAAGAAGGGAAGGCTGGGAAAACAAAGCCTCTATAGTCGTCTCTCCAGCCGGGCCAGGCCGAGCCGCACTAGCGGGGGCGAGTTATGTAATGTGACTGGCAGGGCCCACTTCCCCGTTCAGAGCTGCTGCACACACTAATCCCCACTGAGGAACAAGCCCTGCTTAGGAGGAGGAGGAGGAGACAGAAGGGGAGCTGTGAGGGAAACAGTGGACAAGGTGTGATTACAAGAATTTTAGCCTTTCATCTGCAGCAAATCGAACACACAGACACCTCCCCTCTCAGCTCCTCTGCTGAAAGATAAGACTCAAAATGATATCAGCAATTCTGTTGGCTGGATACAGCATATAGGGGTGTAGGGTTTGGCGATATGTCAACATTTTCCAATTGACCACCATCAGCTCAACAACTGGCGATTGCCAATATAGTTGCACAGGCGCGGCATGCGCAAGGGACAGGGGCCCCCCCACTCCCCACACTAGTGTTGAGAGGGTTAGGGTTCAGAGTTGTTCCTTTAAAGCCCTGTTAACACAGCTTTCTCACGGCTGGACTGATTGTGCCTTTATACCACCTAGCAGTTCTTCCATAAAAGGTTTTAAGACAGAATAAAGGATTATTGTTGTTCTGCCTCTTAGTCAGGAGTCGAGAGAGTAAAGGCGTCGTGTAGACGTCTGTGTAAAAAAAGAGTGAGCCGGCAATGCTACAGGACTAGACAGGGCCGTGACGTTTTGATGACATGTTTTGAGGTGACCCAGAAGCTGGAGACTTAAACAGAAGCTAGTAGCAATCAGCGTCTATCTAAAAAAAAGACAAACAGCAGCCAAGAACATATGGGAATTGGGCATACATCAAGGCCTGGGAACTCCACTTAGCCTGCAGGCAGAGGACAAGATACACTACCATAAAAAAAGGGACAATAAATGATTGTTACTACCATCTAAGTCCGTAGCTGGGAGACCATTGCGCTTGCGCATGTAAAAAAATCACACTAGAGATCAATGTTGTTGTGTTGCACGCCACACCTCTTTTGCTAGTAGAAACCCAGCATGCCACTGTTCTGTTCAGTGTAAATAAACAAAGACAAAGAGGTGTCTTTATGACAGGGGTATTGCATCATTTCACTGTAAAAAAGGCTAAAGTGGTTTGGTTTGTGCAGTGCGCCAGTCACTAGAGAAGTGACTCACTGATAACCGCCACCTCACCTGTCGTTTAAACTCATAAATGTATGCAAGCAAAGAGTTTGCTATGCTCCACAAGCTAGCTCTTCTAGTCTAATAAATAAACAAAATAAACTCACAAAATGCCACTTGGTGATATATTCTGACACATGTTGTCCATATGAAAAAGAAAATATAACTGTACACCTTCTGAATTCAAGGGCCTTGCTTTCACCAAACTTATACTACCTTAATTGTTCTATCAACACAGAAACACACACTTCAAACTCAACATAAACACACAAAACTCACCAAAACAATCACAGTTAGTCTTTCCACTGTTCCAACAATCACAAACTATGGTTTTTCTCAACATAAGGCCTTCATTTTCCGAGTTAGTTGAGAAAATGTTCTTCCCTCGCTCCCTCTTTCTGCTTTCACTGGCCTCATTGTGCCACCAGGTTAGCTCGCAGAACAAGAACATATCAGTGAGGAGCATGATATGTACGATATTCTTCAAAGAAAGACCATTAGGTTCAGCAAAAATGAAATGACAAGAATTGCCCCAAATCAACCAATGATGACTCAGCCAATCGCTCAAGACTTTCATCATGATATGCGATAGTGACACACATTCAACACACTTTGGCTACTCACACCAGTATCACATTCATCAGTTACATAAAAGGTAGTGATAGTTCACACAAGGTCTGGATCCACAAATGTAGTTCCCCACACTTCAATGCTAAACGATACATTAGTGCTTGATATCTGTGATAATTATATGTAATGAACATTGATGTTACATTTGTAGTGTGTTATACTGGAGAGATTCAACAAAGCAGCCGGTGCAAATGCTCCGGTCTTGTGCAGTAGGACCTTTTTATAGAGTCATATTATTAAAACTTAACGCTTATTATGCAACAGCTTCAGCCCCAAGATCTTATTCAAGCGTCTTTGCAACAGATTATAGAAAAATGTCTGCGTGAAAGGGCTTCTAGTCACCACTAATTTCGACCACAATTGTACATTATAGTGGTTCTATCTTCATGCTAAAGCCGCAAGTTGTCAAACCCACATAGAGCCAAGATGGGGAGCAAGCAGACATACTGTATATGGCATGAGCTTATTGGGGCTAAGAGGAAGTGGCACCAAGATCATCACATAGTGAAAGAGAAACAAGAGTGAAGAAGAGGACAAGTGATCAACAGGCACCTCAGTCTGTTCTGCTAACCGCGGAGACCAGGTGGAGGATTTAAAGCAGTTAAAAATAAAAGTCTGATTCTGATTTACTTAGCTGCTTGCCTGGAAACCATGTGACTGGCATCACATGAGGAGAGGGAGGTGGAGAGTGGCAGCGTGTGTGTGTGTGTGTGTGTGTGTGTGTGTGTGTGTGTGTGTGTGTGTGTGTGTGTGTGTGTGTGTGTGTGTGTGTCTGTGTCTGTCTGTCTGTCTGTCTGTCCGGCCGGCCCCCATAGGCACACACGCACACAGCATGTACTCCACTCCTGGCACCATAATAAGCTTTGTGATCAGTTTCCTTGGTTTCCACTGACAGTAAGCAGATATAGGCAGCTTGGAGAGGTAAACAGTAGCAGCTCTTGCTGGTGCACAGCCACAGGCACACAGACACAAGAGAGAGAGGCAGGCGGGAGGAGAGTAAGAGAGTCAGAGACATGAGAGAGGGATGAATTTGTGCAGGAGAGGGAGATTAGCCAGTGTTGCAGCTGTTGGTTAGAAGTGGATAAAAATAATTTAAAAAAATCTTTTCCTATTTAACGTTTATTTGAACCCCAAGATTGATCTTTCCATCTGTGCCTTTTCTCAGTAAACATGTTCATCTTCACTAAATAGTGTGGTTATTTGTTCTAAGTGGCTGAGTTAGGGCTGCAGATTAGAGCCTGGCTGACATCCCATTCTTTGGGATGATGCTGACACTGATATTAAGGAGTTTTTTAAAAAGTCAATATCGATAAGATGCCAATAAACAAATATTTTTGTAATGATCCCTCAAATATGATTTTCAAGTACATGTGACAAAGATGGCAGGATATTGTTTACTAATAAAACATTTTTGTCTAAAATGACATCAATGTACTGAAATGGTAAACTTTGCTAGGTGAATTACCCTAAGCATCATATCGTCCATTATAATCTCTTAAAAAATAAGCTTTCATATCAATTATCAGAGAACATATACGCCAATACCAAAGTATCTCTGATGGGCAAATGACATCAGCCAACTAATATACTGGTCAGGTTCTAGTGCCGACTGTGCAAAAAGGTCTACTGCTAGATAGCTGACTATTTCAGCTGCCTTAAATCACATTAGTCTCAATCATGAATGAATAGTTACAGTACAATACAGTTAACAACACTGCGGTGACTCCAGATTGATAGCCGACTATCTTATGGTCAACATCACATGAACAAGGGAATATACTCCCCATGTGACAGACATGCTCCTTTAATCCTTCTCTTGTAATGTTCATTGCACCACCACAGCATGATTGCACCAATCATGAATGCAATGCAAGACTGCAACCTTCAAGTAAAAGCTTATTCGTTGGCGGGTATTTGAACAACTATGTCCTCCATCCAGGTGTGTCTTGTATACAATGCCAATAGTTTGGTAGATGTGGAGGCTGTGAACATAGACGATGTCCAATAAAAGTCCTGCTGTGCTTATTATCGAGAATTTGATCAGGATTTTCGGCTACATTCACACTCACTGACAGAGATGTTTTTGTGCACGTTCAATGCATGTGTGAGTGAGACTGAGAGGGTAATGGAGGGCCTTTATTGGACACATGCTAGTTCTGCACTACAGAAGCTATGACCTACTTTTCACAGTCTCTAACACACACAAGCACACACATTTGTGCATGCACGCACCCACACACACACCCACAAACACACACACACACACGTACAGACACACAAAGTCGTGCACGCACTGAAACAGACATACAGCCTCTGACAAAGGGACAGGAAAGCAGAGGTTAGGCATGCACTAAGCCCCGTTCTTAATACATGCATTCCAATGGATAGAGTTCAATGCTGCTGTGCTTTCAGCCTGCCTGTTGGTACAAGCCACTCCTGCATACACAGTCTCCTGCATGACTGACAAGAAAGGGTAGAGCCTGATACCAGTAGTACGAAAGCACTTGCTGTATGTATACAAGTACACTCAAGCCGAGACTGGTCTTCGTTAACGTGGTTAAAATATTTTTTAGAAACACACCACACTGGTGGTTTGGTCAAACAAGAGGTACTTGAGCTGCCTGATGTTCTATTCGCTGCAACAATGACTAAGCTAAATAAATTACAAATATGTTAGACAAAATTCAGGTCTTCAAGTGTCACATGTTCGACACCAACATTAACTCAATTTTCATAAAGCATTATGACTTCTTAAGAGGAGCAGCCATTCCTTTTATGATAAAATTAAGTATGCTCAAAAAACATAAATAGAGGGAAGATGATAAAAAGATAGACGGTGCAAATGTGACGATTCAGTCCCGTGTTGCTGAGTTGCTGTGTTTTACAGGAATGCCCACACACATACCATATTTTACAGCATACCACAAATTATGTTGCCAGCTCAAACGAATAATGAAAAAAATAGCCAGAGAACTTCTTTTTAAGAAGCAAGCGCTTTAACAAAAGTGTTTCAATTATTTCTAAAAAGATGTAATTTGTCAACATACCGATTCCATGGCTGTGGGAGAATGTCAGTGGGCTAAAATCCAACTAGAGAAACACCTGCCGCCGCAGAGTCCACAGAATCCTGAAAAACAAGATAAAAAAAGACCAAGCATTAATTACTCGAACAGCACAAGCAGTTTCACATTCGTTACAACGGATGGTTATTGGGGTGGATGCAGAGGGTCTCGTTTCTCTTCCCAGGATCAGTTCTCCAATGAAAGAACCAGATAAAGGGGCATTGACTTGCAGTGGGGCATCTGGTCATGATTTCATTCCCTGAACCTGACAATGGGCACTCTAAACTTAATCTTTATCCATAAAAACCCAGTTCTGTATTTGGTCACTGTGCTCCCATATGATCACGATGCATCATCTGAACTTTGTCATGGCCTAAACAGAATGCAACCAGCCCAGACCTCCAGAACTATGGGCTTATTTTTGACTTAAGGTTTACCTGCTGATTTACCTTCTTCTAAGAATGTATCTGAAATATTATATTGTTTATGGTAAGAGCACAAAAGCACTATACATTCCTTTTACGCAACACTGGGTTTAAAATTATGGAGCGTATGTTTTTTATGTTGTTTCTGAGCCCCTAAGCTAAGACAATTTTCTATCATTGTGGGTCAGTAAGGTTTTGAAATCTCATAAAAAAAAAACAGCCTGTACTTTGTGTTGTCTGGAAAAGATCAAACCACATTAATTTATGGACACCACCAAGCCAATTAACACTGAACAACTGCTCAAAAAATCACGTTTAACAGTAAAATATAATCCAACTATAAAAATGATGCTTCCATCAGTTCCAATAAAATGCTATAGTGACAACAATAGTGACACTGCACTAGCATGTTTTTAACATTCAGTTGGATTCCTACTGAACTCTGCATACAGATATCAGATTTCAAATTCCCTTAATATGTTGTATATCGTTTTGTTTTTTGGTATTGTGAAAGACAGCTAACTGGACATACTTTTCTTGTGACATTCATTGCACCACTCAACACACAATTCAGCATACTAGTATAGTAAGTATATGAAACTGAGACATTACAGCATGGCAAAGAATACATTCAACAGATTCAGTAACAAGTTTCACTTTCTTGGCTTTAATTTAAGTTGCATTTTAATTATAGAATTAGGACTTAAATCTAGGGATGTGCGATACCATTTATTTACTAATACTGATACCAAACCCCAAACCAATGGGTCACTGAACTCTCACTAACAATTGAAAAACAGCACTATCTAGCTAGGATGGTTAACATTATATAATATTCACCACTAGTTGTACCCAAATAAGAGAGGCTATAACAGCAAACTCACTGAGTGTACTAAGCGTGGTTGCCCTTAGAGAATATGTCCATATCATGAAAGCCAACTGGAGCAAAAGACAACCAAGCCCAACCAGCATCCCAGCCCTGCTCATGTTTCTAACATTCGTGGCCGGTTGCCCTTCCCCCAGTCCCCTCCCAACTATGAGGACAGGGATTTATCAGGATTTAGGAGGCAGAACATGGGGGGTATTTAACAGAGGCCCAGTGTTGGACTAGACTGGTGACATTCCAGTGATTATGGGATCCCCCCTCCCCAAGTTAAACCCACATTTGTTCCATCAATCTGCTTTTAAAGGCCTCATAAGGGGACAGAAAACTCATAGTCAGTAGCAACTCACTGTCAGGTTCAACACCATTTAAAAAGAGAGTACTTGCCTGGGAAATGCATTTAACCCGACAAGTGCTTAGTTATTATTTTTAAGTGTTATAATATCAGTAAGACCTGTCTGGAGGGTTTTACAGGATAGAGTACAAAGCTTGATAGCACAGGCAGGGTGGCAGGTGGGTACACGGGACAGGATTAAGGCCAGACCTCACTGGGTTGGCCTAAGTGGTAAGGAGGATGATGGTTAGATGCGTATTTGTGTTTGTACTGGAGTGGAACCTGTGGGGCTTTCCCAGCGGGAAGCACAGGATTGACGGATTGTAATAATCCAGCCAGGAAGCAGAACACTACCCTCCCAACAGAGTTTTGGAGACAGCATACAGATAATCCCCGTTGATGATCACCTATAACAACTGTCAAGAGACCCAGATTTAACCAAGAATTGCCTACTATAACAAGCATGGCTACATCAACAAGAGCAACAACAAAGGCAAATTCAGAACCTTTTGGAAGACCAAGGTTAGTCTCTATAGATAAGAGACAGATACGCAATATGCCATTATTACAAAAGTAGTACTGTACAATGAACATTTCTACATCGGCAGGGTGGCAGGTGGGTACACAGGACAGGATTAAGGCCAGACCTCACTGGGTCGGCCTAAGTGGTAAGGAGGATGATGGTTTCTACATTGACAATGGTCACCAAGTGAAATAAGCGGAGCCAAAATCAAATCACTTTAATAAATAAGCCCAAAATCACAATCACTTTGCCTTGATGGGCTTTACAATCTGTACAGCTAACGACGTCCTCTGTCCTTATTTGAATGATGAAGAAAAAAACTTGCCTCACAAGTAAGAAAACTGATTATGACTAGTGACTATTTCAGAAACAATTTCACAGGTGTACCAAGCCTCATTAGTGCTGCTAATGGTTGATAATTGCATTTAAACTTTGATATTTTGTTATTTCAGGGGATAAAGCAAAGCTGTGATTTTTCCTACTACAATAGGTCCCGCCTGGCACTTCACTTTTACTTAACAGAGGTCTACAGTGTATCTTGAAACACTCGTCTTCCTAGGAACAAGACGACACCATGTAGGACATTCCCTCTGCCCACAAAAACTGAGATGCCATGGATAATATACTAACAACCTAGGTCAGAATCAGAATCAGTATTCCTTTATTGTCCCACAAACAGGGAAATTTGTTTGCCACAGCAGCCAAATGACAGAATATTACAAAAACACAATAGCAAAAAATAAACAATATAATTAAAAAAGTAAGAAATATAATAGACTTGTATATAAATATAAATATGATATTGTACAATTTCTATTTAGGTGTTGAGGTATTGAACCGTAGCCATTTTCACCAGCTCTTCACAAGGTCAAATTTAGCATAATAACACGAGTCCTCACTTAGTCAGGATTGGGTTGTATGTGTTAAGCTGTAACCATCAATTTGACATCTACACCCACGTGACACAGTGACTCATGGCCAATAGCCAGCTGTGCTGAGGTGAAACAAAACTGGGTAGGAAGTTCTCCGTTCTGCTCTTTTTAAACCAACCATGCCTTCCAGGGGAAATTTGTGCTTTTATCACAATATCTGAATCGATATCCTGTCTTCCCCTCCCTATGATGGCACTCTGGCTTCAAGTCTTGCCATTACAACTGTTATACACCCTACCACCTTCTGACAAGGTTAGAAAACACAGTTCCCCAAGAATGTGGTCAATGTATTTATTCAAATGGTACATATCACAGTAAAACTGAGTTCTAAATAAATGCTCTCACATGCACATACACGTTAACGGAAAAATTACTATTACTACTACTTAACATTTTTGGGCAAGCATCTTTCAGTTGCTTCTATCAGCATTAATGGCAGGAGGTGTCTAACAGAACTGTGCTGATCAGAGGTGGGTAAAAATATCGATTCATCAATGCACTGCAATATATTTTTTCCCAATTCAATATTGATTCAGAAAATCCTCTGAATCGATTCAGGCAAGCAGTGACCCCCGACACCCGCTGTCCCTCGCCGGACGCCTCTCGGTCACCGCCTCCAGCAGCTGGAAGCGCCTCACCCGCGACCTTGCTCGAGGGTCCGAGGCTCGAACACATCGTGTGCCTTTGTTTACATTCTTAACAATACCCAGCCCTATTACTGATGAAGAAATTTCAAACTACCCAACATGTTTACAGGGCTGGAGTGGTTGCTCACTGGGTGGCATTGACAGGCTCCTTAGTAACTGTTGCTTCCTGGCTAATTAGCTTTGACTAAGCTACACCATTATCGAATGACAGTACGACACATATGTGCAGCGCACACACAAAAAACTGATGACAGGACAATTCTATACAAAACAAAGATGATATACTCAATCAGATTAGTCATAAGAAAAGTAAAAATGGTGTGCACAAGCGCTAACTCACTGGCACATACATTTCCAATATAATCTATATACGCCGTGTCGCATAAATTCAGGGTTAGGGTAGGGTTAGGGTCAGTGGAGCTGACTATCATGTCAAGACCCTGCCTTAAGTTGGACTCCACTGTGGCTAACCTTATAACAAAAGCACTGCCTACATACAATGTGGAGCTGAGGCTCAACATTCAGCATTAGTATGCATAATTTCAGCAATTTTTTCAGTTCTGCATCACCATGACAACATGTCTGCATATTTAATTCATCCGCATGTTCAATGGACATGTCCCTGTTATCTAACAGCAGAATAACATGTCCCTCTTATCTAACAGCTGAAATATCAGCAGTGTGTTTTAGAACACTAAGCTCATCACAGTGTTGGAGGTGGTGAGAACTACTAGTGAGAAACACGACAGTTACAACAGGTGAGCTTGCACATGTGTGTAGTGAGGGAGCTTTCCAACAGGCTTTTCACAACACTGCTGTAAGTGAGACTGGTTCCGACAGAGACTTTCAACAAAAATCAGAGGCCTTGGCTGCTGCAGACAGACATGATTGCAATAAGGATAAATGTGTTGACTGGAGCTCAGAGAATGGTATTGCAAATGTTTCAGTGACTGCATTTGGTTGCAGTGAAGCTGGAATTATTGCTAATTGGTTTAGCTAACTGTTGAATCAGCTGTCTCAGCACAGCAAATGTCCCACTATTTTAACCTCCTATGGCTACATACACACCAATACATTTTTGCTTTAAAATGCATAACTATTGCTATGTTTACACCTGGCATTCACACTACTATGGCGTCACAGAATCTTTTCTAAGATTTTTGAAATCACTGCTCCCTGTTAGTTTGAAAACTGCTCTGCTTCATCATTCCCCTTTTCCGAAAGAAAAACAACAGCAGTCATCAGCTGCGATGACTAGCATTTAATTCAACATAGGTAATGAATTACAGGCGTTGCTGACCCATTTGTCTATTCAAGCAAGAACACAAATTCAAGCTGTGCGTAGTTAAATTCTTAATCTATAACGCTACTACTGCCTTCATGTGACAGTTCCCATATCCATGGACTTTCCAGCCCCACATGAAGCCTGTTGTTTAGATGGGTGAGACCAGGAGGAATCGATGTTTAGTGGGATCAATTTTATCGATGAAGTTTTGGTTCCTGGCAAATGTCAAGAAAACGATTGAATGTTAGAATAAACCCTGATTATGGATGGAGATAGAGATTAGATTTGAAACAGTGCTAAAATGCTCACCTGGACAGAGATTATTTTGCAACGATTGATCATTTAAAACAGAGTTTCAAAACAAAAACGTAGTGGTGTAGATGTAGCGTATGATAAGCGCGTACTGTATGCTCCACAGCCCAACATGCAATGTTATAGTATCAGGCTTAAGAGTTGAGGTGACACAGAGGAGATTGGGAAATTTAAATGTTAAATTTAATCTGTGAAATATACCAAAGCCATCAGGGCACTAACAACATTTCCAGGTTGGCAAAAACAACATTACAAGGAGACCGCTGGTTCTATAAGCATGACCAGTGGTGACACATGCCATTTGTGTGTGTGCAAACGAAGGAGGACTCCCCTCTGTACAGTAGGATTAAGGAGGACACAAGGGGCTCTAATGCTGGCTTCAGGACACAGCCATCTTTTGTCCTGCTTCTCTGTCAGCTGGCATCTGATTACAGGAACAGCTTCCATTTCCACAAACTGGTATTACTGCTTCATTCTATATGGGAAATCTGGACCATATATCACAAACACACCCCGAGGCTACAGAGAACCTCTCCAGTCAATCCTGTCTGGCTGTCCTATCAGAGAACAGATCAGAGCTGAAAGGTGACCTGGAACACGAGCACTGACCTCTGTCTGATTTCATAAAGCGTGGCCTCGTACACATCATGCAGGGACATTAATTCACACTCACACTGCAGTCTTTGCAGCCAGTAGATCATCTCTAACAAAATTCAAAGTTCACAGGCAAGCTGAATTGTGTGGAGTTCATACACAGGAAGAAAATAAAATCCAAGCCAGACAAAACTGAGATATAGTGCTGCTGGACTTGACGAAATAAAGCACTTTTTCCCACCACAGCCCGATGAAAGAGCTTGTATTATTCTCTTAGCTTTAAGTTGAGGGAAATCAATGACAATGTGGAACAAGTTAGGCAATATCAATCGAAATGAGACTACGGCACTGTGTGAAAAAACGCAGTGCCTCTCTGTCGACACAGTAGGGGTGACAATGCAGAAAAATGCAGAGCTGTCCAGCATAAAAATTAACATGACTCGACTTTTGTTGGAAAGCTACAAGACCTCACTCAGCAGGAGCTGCGTTGGTGAACATGTGCAAGCGTACACTTCTGTTAGATTGCTTAATGTGTAAGGTGAACTTCAAAAGGAATTGTACATACTGTAAGTTTAGTTGCTGTTCAACATATATTTGTTTTTTTTTTAAATTCCATATTACAAAACAATGAAAGACTGCCAATATTTTAAACAAGCATGTTAGTCCAATCAGAATGAGGGCTCAAATGTAAACAACCTCCCAGGGCCAATCAAGGACTCTGTGATATCACTTACCCCCATTATTGTTTGTATCATACACTTGTTGGGGATAAGCTGATGACTACTTAAACGCAGTCATTATTGTCCTTTTGTGCAGTGTTTTGGCATGTCATAAGCAATTAAACTCATCGATCGAGCTATTCAAACTGGACTTCCTGGATCGTTGTATATCTCACCACAGTGTTTCCTCCATACTCATTCAGGAGTTTGACACCCACAGTAAGAACATTACCATCACAGCTCAATAAAATTGGAAACTGAATGTTGTAATCTAGGTAACAAAATACCGACAAGTGTAAGGCCTAGTACGTGGAAGAAGTCCTTTAATCATGATTAGTTTGCCAAAATTAACATTATCACTGCTGCAAACCCCTAGTAAGACCTACAGGGATAGACATCGAACGCATACCACAAATGACCTACTATCACCACCACAAAATAAATACAAAGGAAATTCTGCACCGGTACCTGTAACAACAACCCTAAATAATCGTAGGCCCTTACACATTTCAAGACGGGACTGATTATAAGGGCCTAGTTGGCGTTCAGATAACAAAGACAAGGGATTAAGAACAAGCAACATTTTCTGCTGAATAAGGATGAAGCAGATCACATGCCTTCATCATATAGGACATGCCTCCATAATATCTAAATCTATAAACAGAATTCGTAAAATATGTGTCCATAAATAAGGCCGCATAGTAATGTTATCTGTCAATATACATTAAAATAACAATTATCTAGATATGGGCCCTTTCCACTGACGCTTTTGGCCGCATGTTTCAAAACATGCCACGCAGATTTGCTTTTCCAAAACCAGTTTAACCATGCCAGCATGAGCCAAGCCATGCCAGGTACTACACTGTCCAGAGTGGGGCCAAAGAATGCCCGGCCCGCCTCTAAGCAGGCTGCAGTGTTGAGCTTCAAGAAGGAATTTGGGATGCGGTCTATTAAGGATATTTTATTACTGGACACAGTGTTGGAGGTGGAGCCCTGTTCATTCCCATGAAAGCTGCTCAGTGGAGTTTTGAAGCCAAAACAATTTGATTTCCAGGCTATGAAAATACCTGGATCGCCGACTGAGCCGGCTAACTTCCAGTTAAATGCCCAGATAACTTGAAAGGGGAAAAACTGTTTAATCGGGCGGCTCTTCTAGACTTTCCAAATGTTATTGGACCAAATGGCTCAAATTCTGACAGTGAAACTACTCATTTTGCCTCGGATTGTGATGATCAAATAATTAACCAACTTTTTACAGATGATTCTTTCACAATGGTTCTATTGTTGTTCACTCTTCTATTACAACTATTTGCGGCATTCCTGATGTGAAACGTAACATCGGTGGCGTACAATGTACTGCTTCAGACAGAAGTCACAGATGGGCCTGCGAGAAGTGGGAATAGGGTCAATAGGCGCTTTGTAGCAGGTTGACCAGCATTTAAATCTGACAAACACATTTGACTGTTTAATTTCTACTGTAAAATAATGCATTACAAAATACTGTGCGAGACTGATAAGAGGGTGATTTGCCTATATTATCTAGGGAGGTTGGCTGTCACTAGAGAGCTCAGATGGTTAGTGCAGTGCTGTTGACGATATACCAAACCCTATATAAATGTCTGAGCTCTTAAGAAAATAAACAATAGGAAGCAACAGCAGCTCAGTATACCAGCCTGGGTTCGGCCTGCAGTATGTCAAAGCATCAGGTATCAGAGCTTATTGTAATATCTCCACTAATTAGATTCAGTCATCTGCTCTTCTATGCTCGAACACTGGAGGGGAAATCTGACACTGGAGGGTGTGGGGAGACAGCTGGGGGGAGGGGGGAGATCGGCCAGGGGGGAGGAGAGAGAAAAAGAGATGCACACCACACCTCTCCTCTTCAAAAACATCTACATTATTGATAAAGCCTGGCTTCTGCAGGGAGGGACCACAGCACACCGATCCTCCATATCTCAAGCATGAGCAACCAACACAGACAGCACATTGGCAGCTCTATCCGAATCGGTTTACAAAAAGGACGCCCACATTAGTGCCAGAGATAAAGCATCAGCATAGAAGACGGCAGTTAGAGGTAAAAAAAGCAAATGCAGCATAGAGGATGAGAAGTGAGGGTTAACAGGGAGCAGGTGGTTAGGAAAAACAAGATAGAATACAAAGATAAAAAAGGTGACTCTGTCAGATGGCCGGGATGGGGGGGATAGAGGCTGAACAACAAACCTGCTAAATAAAAGCCTGATATTAAATGAAGGCAGAGAAGTGAGGGGAGGAAGAGGAGAAGGGAGGGGATGAGGGCTGCAATGAGAAGGCGGCAGCAGCAGCAGCAGCACTCGTGACACAGTTAGCGACAGCGCTTGTTTGATCGGGACTGCTCAGCTCACTCGTTCAGCTCCACTTGCTACGAATCTTCTGCTGTTGTCAAGGTAACAAGCTCTCTGGACTGGGAAAAAAAAATCTTCACATTCAAAAGATGTCTTTTCAAATGCTGGCCTTAACCTGAAACTTGCATGTGTTCTTAATATACAGCCTGTGCAACTGAAGGCATCTTCAGCGCCGCTGTGAAGCTAAGACAAATGCTTCTCTATTTTCCATGGAATTTGAACATTACTGTTACTTAACACTGTGAGCGCTTTCAATGATGTAGCTGGAATGGAAATGAGCATTTACAACAGAGTAGTTAGAACATTCATACTGATGCTCTTTAGAGTTTCTTTATCAAATTAATTACCGTTATTACAATGAATACTTGGCGTCAACGACACAGAAGCTAAACCAAAAAGTCTTTAGCCAGTTAACTACAGTCCTGTCTGACTAGGCGAAACAGCCACAGAATTCACATAATACAAAATGAAAAGGTACAAACCAAAAAGCAGGTGAGCTGTGCTCACATACACACAAATAAAATGACCAATTATAGCGTGGGCAGGGAGAAGGAAAATCTGCAGTCCAGCAAACGCCATTGTGTGTCCTTAAGTCCTTAAGTATGTTACGCTCTGATTAAGTCCAATTTAAAGATGATTTAAGATTTATCTAAAATTAATATGCAACTGTATCAGGACTAAAACAACGGTGCTTCACAATCAACCTCCAGTGTTTCGCTCACAAAAGACAGGGCGAAAAGCATATCAGCACCTGTAGTATCATGGTATTATACCTATGATAGATATCATTACTTAATCAAGTAGCCCTAATAGGCCTGTCACGACAACTACTATTGTGCAGGATTAGATATATTTGACTATTTCATTGTCTTATTAGTAAGGGTGTCACGATTTCGATTTGAAATCGAAAACGACCGAAATTAAGTCACAATCTCGAACTTCAAATTAAAAAATTGAATCGTCGATGCTGCCACACCCCCATGTCACATCCGGTCCGCTTGCCAAGCGGAAAAAAAACACACACGCTTTGAAGAGCTGCGAGTCAACCTCCTCTAACTTAGCTACTAGCTAAAGCCGGTAGCTATTAGCTGCAGCCAGCCAAATGGTAGCATGGTGGTACACCATTCCTGTTCGGCTCCTGGAGCGTGGTCAGGAAGCACAGGGGAGATGATTTCCTCCAGGGCCGAAACTTGTGTTTACCTTCGGGGTGAACCCCCTTTCATGTGTTAAGCTGGTCGGGAAATAATATCAGGGAGCTTTGCTGTATCTAGTCGTCGTCTTTATTCAAAGCCAAACTGCAGACTATATTGTACGCTTTATTGCTGTTGCTACTACTGCTACCTCTTTTGCTTCTCCTTCCTATCCCATTCATTCACTAGTATCCGCACATAAGCACGCTCCCTCACTCTCGCCCACTCACACCTTACGCACCTTACGCACACACACCTCACGCACCGCCCTATTCCTGAAAGGGGCTACGCCACTTTTACAATTGCAGATGCAGGAGACCCATAGACAGAACTTGAACCCCCTCCTCTTTCACTGAAGTCGCCGGTGTGGAAGTATTTTGGATTTCAAGTGAGTTATGTTGCCAATGCTCGTGTTGTTGACAAAAAAAACACAGTTTGCAAGCTCTGCAGAAACTAGATGGCAGGTTACTTTGTTTAAGTTTCCAATTGACTGAAGATTTAAGTTATTGTTACATTATGTTGTTAATTAATGTTTTAAATTTGACAATGTAGTGTGGTACTTTGCGAACAACAGCCAGATATTATATTGCATAAAAGTCTAGTCTAAAAATGGCATAGCAACCTGTGCTTTAAAAAAAATAAATGGAAAAATCGAGAATCGAATCTAACTGTGAACTTAGATTCAAAAATGTAATCGAATTGAGGATTTGGAGAATCGTGACACTCCTACTTATTAAAATCACTTTATTATTTGTAGGACAACACTTTTCTATCATGCTTTAGCTCACTGTTTTTATGAATGTGCAGCTCCTTTTCTGCTTTTTCAAATCTTTTTATGTATGATTATACATACTGTGCATATACAAGTAGCCAACCGCCAGAACTACTGCAAATACAACCTGCACTGATGTGCCAAGTAACATCAACACCCTATCTAAAGCTTCCAATAATTACAATTACCAAATATTTTTACTTCAACCAAGGAGGTTATGTTTTCGGTGAACAGATTTCCATGACACTTGGATCGAGGACTGGTCTTAGCTTAGCATAGACTTAGTTTCGGTGCAGATCTGGAATGAGTAGCTTAAATAAAAGGTTGCTCGTACCTGTGATTGAGTATTATATGATGTGGACACAGAGCCAGATCTAGTGGATTTAACTATGTGTTATTTAATACTGGATTAGGCTTAATTAAATTTCCAGGGATTTATTGGGCCTTGTCAGAGGTTTGCGCTCGACTGAGTGCCATTCCAGTTATTTTTGTCTGTACTGCATATCATTTATTGTGTAAAATGTCAAAAACATTGACAATGTCTAATCTATCACAAGTCACCAGAGCCCAAGGTGACGTCTTCAGACTGTTTATTCTGTCTGCCAGGCGGTCAAACACCCAAAGGTATTCATCCATTAACAATGTTATGAAAATGTGAGAAGCAAGCACGTAAACCACAGTTTAGAAACAGCAAAGGTATCCTTATTTCTTACATAATAGATGAGTGAAAGTTTCCTTTAACAATATTAGTTTTTAAAAATTTTTTTTTTTACATTTTCTGTCATCTGACAGCTCAAATAACACACCAATCATTTCTGCACTCACGCTGTAGCTCTTAAAATAATACAAGCTACCAAACAGCGGTAGTTAACCAGTGGCGTTAATGTCACATTTGCCCATGTCACAAACGGAACCTGCAGCATCGCTGGCATCAAATATGTGCCACGTCCAAAAACACACTTCCATGTACGATGCACATCAGAACAGCCTCTCCTATTATTTTCTATACAAACCTACACTTCAGTGTCGAAGAGGCGTGGGTTGACGTGGGTGGACTTGCTGCCCTGCAACAGAATATGCCACTGTCGTATTTTACGCATAAACACCGGCTGATGCTCATGAACAGAAGCAGTTCTTTTCAGACTATCAATTGGCACATCCCTGCTACTCTGCACTGATTACGTCTCTTGTCAGGTGATAAGGATAATAATATACCAGGGTAGAAGAGTACTCTGATTTGCTGTATAAATGGCCTAAATGATGGAATGTAATAGCTAGAAAATTATCAAAGCAACCCTTTCCATAGCTTTGGACTATTAAATTTTTTTTTGCATTCTCGTTGATGCCGAAACATAATCAGCAGCGTTGTGAGGACAAATCAACCCTATATATTTTTGTCCCTAATCATGAAATTGCAAATTAAGCCAAATAATGCGATGTGGCACTTCAGCCTCTGCCAAAAGTGGACAAAAGTGATATCATATTTGAGTAGAAAAGTGTTATTCAATCATCATGCAATTTAATATTATATGTTTTTAACAATTATACACTAAGTGCAGTCCAGCCAGCCTATTTACTGACACCGGTTTGATGTTCTATCAAGAAAGCTCGCTATGTCATTCAGTCTCGCACACACACAAACAACCTGAGCATTTCCACCGTTCTGCCATTTGTCATCTTCTGTTGCCATGGTTGCAGAGGAAGACAGTGCTCTGTGAATATTGGAAATGGAGGAGTAGCAGCACATGGTACATTATCAACATAAACACCCGCACATGCTCTAACGCCACAGAACAAGTCGACTGTGTTGGTTCTGAAAGCCTGCGGCCATCCGTTCACCCACACAATTCTCAGCGAGTTAAAAAGTAGTCATTTAATAAATATCTCCAGCTGACACACATCGTCTCCACACATACTAAATCATGTATCCAGCTTCAAAGCCAGCTCTCACAGATTCTATTAATGCATAGTTGTTGGTCAAAATACAACATGTTCCTTTACGATATGCAGTCAACATGATCTGTATCATATAGACAGTGTGGATCCACAGTTTAGATGTGGCATCGTGTAACTTCCCCAATATATGAAGGCACATTCATCAGCCAATATTTCAGTAACAGAAACTGTTAGGCACATCTAAGCTAGCTTGCTGCTTGAGGGAGTGTATGCGCATCATGCATGATGCCACTGTCACCTTGACGAGGAGCCATTTCAAACCTTCCTCATATTCTGCTGGGCTTTACTGTCAGTATGCCTCTTCTCCCCGATTAACAGGCTTGAGCCACACACAAACAGCTCCTCTCAGAGATTTCTCATTTGGTCCTCATTGGAAAGCTGTCGGAATGCCAGAGCGGGGTGCGCATGAATTATACCAGTGTGAAACTACTGCAAAGTGTACAGAGTGGGAAAATCACTATGGCAGTCTGTGGTTATGCCTCTAGAAATTTGTCACTGACAATAAACATGCTATATGACATCTGAGGCCACCAGAGTATATTTGAGCTACTACAATACAAACTGATTCCCAATGAGGGCTGTATACCATGAACTTATACACACCCATGCAGCATGAGTGTTGTGTATGTAATTTTTTGTCCCCTGGTCCAAGGAGTGGAAAGATCACACAAAGGGTCTGATACAGAGGACTTTGACTCACAGATGAAAAGCAACTAACAATGACTGCAGCGATGTGCAGACTAGGGCAGAAACATAGAAATGGTGTGGACAATGTAATGATTACAAAAACAGACTATTGTCAAAAGCTAAAGAAATGTAAGTTATACATGACACCGGGACAGAAGCGGTAGTATTACATCACAGGACAATATATTACAGCTTGTTTGCAAGTGCACTGGTTCTGAAATCATGTGCATTGGGGTAGGGCTGGGCGATAAAACGTTCTCGATCATTTTCACGATAAAAATTTCTACAATAATGATGAGAAATGTCTGTTTTCCTCTACCTAGAAAACATTAGACCAACAGCCAATTGCACAGCAGAGAAACAAATACATGTGGTGGATGCATGTTTCTGGTCCTTCCCATTCACAACAACATAGAATGACGGTGTCGAGCCAAACACAAGAAAAGGAACAGTCAGACTAGCGTAACCGAATGTTAGGAAACTGACAAAGACAAAGAAATTGAACCGAAGAAAGGTCACACCACTTCACTTATTTGGAAATAGTTCTCCTACCTTAAGTCTAACAAATGACAGGCCAGCATAAGGTGCAAAATGTGTCGGCAGCCACTAACCTCGTCCATCATCTCAACAGGTACAATCCCAAACAGTACCCTGAAAGCATGAGTTTGCGCTATCATGCTAGCGTCAGTCTCCCCGCAAGTAGCCAACAGACCAGTCCAACTGCTTCTACTAGTCAAACGTCACTTCGACAACCAACAACTGCCACTGCTTTTTCAGCCATGGCCCCATTAAGAAGAAACCGAAGTGATACAAAGACATAACAAGCGCAATTACATACTGTACTGCTGAAGATGTGATGTATATAAGCAAAGTTTAAAAACGGGAGCAAGAAGCTAATGACAGTCATGGATGCTTACTACACTCTGCCAAACATCAGTCCCTCAGCTGTACGCAGATCATTTTATTTATTAAGTGTTTAACATTAAGCCATTTGGCTGGTTGGGTCTGTTGAATGTTTGTCATCTAGTATCTGACAAAATAGAATTGTATTTCATAAACCATAATTAACCATCTGGTTTCTTCTGGGTTCTGTCCTAAGGAGAATACTCTTAAAACTGTAAATTCAACATTATTATTATTGTTAAATTCATATCGCGATAATTATCGACATGGATCAATATAAAAAAACATATCTTGACAACACTTTTGGCCATATTGCCCAGCACTATGTTGTGGTTCTCCAGATACTCGATTTCACCTCTTACTTGACACGTACCTTTCTACCCATTTGCCTCCTAGTTGAATCTATGGGAATAGATTCCCCAAAAGAAATACAGTCAGTCAGGTGTACAGATTGTAATTTGAAAGAAAACAATTTGTGAGTATCATACTGGACTTCATGTTGGCCACATTAAGGTCTATAAGCGGAGAAAAACTACTTGCTGACTATGAATATACCTATTTAAACTTTGGACAATTGGAGTGCAGCAGACGAAAGAGGAAAAATACCAAGGCTGTCCTCGTGTAAGCCTAATTTACGATGATTTTTGTCAAAGGAGGAAACAAGGCAAACAGTTAGGTCCAACGCCCATAGCTTCCTGCAAGCAGTGCTTCCTGAGGAACCAGGGCTACTGCATAGAGGTGGAGATGTGGGAGGAGACTGTTAAGAGAGTGAGGGGAGAGGGGAGACAAGCATGGGAGGATGCAGATAGAAAGTGGAAGCAGAGGAGGAGAGAGAGCAGAGGTGTTGGTGGGTGGAAAGACAGAGGAGGACAAGGGGAGAGTTGAGCCAAGTGTGTGAGGGTGCAGCATAACAGTGCACCAGAGGGCTGAGTTCAGCAGACAATCTAATCCGTCCAAGAGTCACAGGGGGTGATATGATGAAATTTAACGGACACTGGTATGTTGCACGTTCATACAAAGAGCACATGTGTTTCTGCAAAACAGATATGTGGAGAGCATGAGCAGTGGACAGACCTGCATACATCAAAGGCAACAGGCAGGAAAAGGAATAGTCCAAGAGACACTTGACCTAACTTGTTTTTTACGGTGATGGACTCAAATCCCCTATGCCACATCAACCACCCACTCCAAATTTAGCCTTGTATTGCTAAATAATTAAATAGGAAAAACATTCATAATAGAACAGCTGTAGCTTTAAATAGAGTTAAATTCTGGAAACATTCTGCAAAAGAAATATTCGTTCTAAAGCGCTCAACAGCGGTGCTGTGTGACGCTTCTTGGCAGATCAAAACCGTGGGGCACTTAATCAGGTATGACCAAAGCATCATTTCTGACACAAAATGGTGTGAAATTAAATGCTTATGGGAGAATATGTGCCAGTTAAAACTCTCAGGACATGTGTTATTTCAACTCACAGAACACTTAATGTTGGGACTCCAATATCCTGGCATGAAAAAGGCCATTTTAATGCAGAAGGTCACCAAACTCTTGTTATTGTTTTTATTACAATGTTGTTTGCCAACTGTCATACAGGTGTGATTTTCAGATGTCATAAACCATGCATGTGATACTTCTTTAAGCATTCTTCCAGATTCTACAAGTTAACTGGACACTGTACATAAAGAAATGGGGCTACAAATTTCCCTGTTTGCAGGACAAATAATGGACACAAATTCTGATTCTGATTCAAACTCAAAAAATGTATTCAAAATAAATATACCCACTCAAGTAAAGAACAAGCAGTAAAATACAGAATATGTAGCACTTATTCTAAAAATAAAAAGAGGCATAAACACTGGTATGATCCTTTAACTGCAAACCCTTTTCTAAGAAAACTGTACATTCAAAGAGGCTATGCAGTGATTGTGGGTGAGAACTGGCTTTGCATAGGTAATGAGGAAGAATAAAAGACTGTCCTACATCCACGCCAGAGATTACACTGCTGGCTGCTGTATCTATAAAAAGATCCACTGCAGGGAGTATGAGTG
Source organism: Diplodus sargus (assembly GCA_903131615.1). NCBI lineage: Eukaryota > Metazoa > Chordata > Actinopteri > Spariformes > Sparidae > Diplodus > Diplodus sargus. Next base: position 2,898,143 of record CAEMYA010000013.1, read on the forward strand.
ACACGCACACACACACACACACCCTCACAAACCCACACAGATGGGCACAAAAACAAGACAGTATATTTATAGGAAAGAAGATTCTAGTATCAAAACAACTTTAAAAGATCAGCGTCTGGTTAACTCTAGTCACCCAATCACAGATCTGTGACTATTCCAAGCCTTGGCAGGCAAACACAGTGAAATGTTGGATAGATTGTTGGTAGCTCCAGGCCAACTTCAAATGTCTTTTATATTTCCTGTTCTTCTATTTTTCCACTTCTCATTTAGACTGCTTCCTTTCTGGGCAAAACAAATACCTCACATAAGTGTCTTCACAATTTGATGTGGGAATTCAATGTGCATGAGCAAGTCTAGATACGAGGGCCTGACACATGTTGGCCTGTAGCTTTAAGAACTGCTCTGTGTTGCCACATATTCAGGAGGGAAAGTCCCTGTGCAGGCTGACTGAAGATGATGTGATTTTCCACTCCCTGTTGACTACTCTGGTTAAACACAATGGCTAATTCCTGTCCCTGCACCAAAAAAAGAGTCAAGACATTTTTTTGTTCACCCTGTCTGTCACTTAGTGACAATATTCTAAATGCTGTTAATCTAAATTGCTCAAGGCTGCAACTTATGATCATGATTATGTATAGCTTATTCTGTTAACTAATTGTTTGGGATTAATCAACCAATTCTCAAAATCTCAGAAAATTAATAGAAAATGAAAACTGCCCATCAACATTTCCAGTTGCTACTTTTGTCTTAAGGGCTTGAAATACCAAACTGAAATCAAAGAGCTAGCTGCGTCAAAGGTTGAGCATTGGGTTGCCTCGTGTCTCCTGTCTCTCGGCCAAAAAGCTGCACTTGAACACACCGCAAGGACTACAGCCAACGTTGATTAACCTTGTACTTTCTGCACTTGGGTGAAAGGATAAAGCTCGCTGACAACATACAAACCATTGATGTGATTAAGCAGCACTTGTTGACTTCACTTGCTGACATAGCCGCTTCTATTCGTGAATATGTCTGATAAAAAGTTGCAAATTGCGCAGGAGGCAGAGGAGAAAAATAAGGGGACACCACGCTAAGTGAGTGAAATCGAGGATAATACAGCAATGCATCCGTTTCTTATTAAGTTACCATGTTACTTAGTTGAACAACCAATGACTCTCTCTTGCCGCCAGGTCTACATGCTGAACCGGCCAAAAAGCTACCAAAAAGGGCAGTCCCGAGTCAAAGCGCTTACCAACAGCCCGAATAATAACCAACGGCCAACTATCAGGGCCTCTACAGTCCCAAACGCAAACACTTTGAGGTTACAACAAATTACACCAGAGAAAGAAACAATTATTGACAAATGATGAACTTGAAACTTTTGTGCCACTGTCATTAAAAACAATAAATTGATCATCAAAACTGCTTGAATGAACAAATGGAACCGATGATTGTGCACTTTTGCGCAATTTTGTCATGGCAATACTAGTGGTACTGAAAAGGGTGGGGAATTTTCACCAGCTAGTTGGAAAACTTAAAAGGTAGCACTCAGTAGCACCGTCAGTTGATCTGTTTGGCATTATGGGATTATCTCATCATGACATCACACTTTACTGTAAAAGCAAAAGCAAAATCAAAGTGTATTTATAGTGCAGTAGATTTACAAGCTACAGTAACGTTGAAGATAAGAAAGGTAGGTCAGCTTAAATTGGCAACATGTTATTGCCATCTTGCCTCTTATGTGATTTATTCGTATTCCTCCTAGCTTGCAAGTTCACTTGATTACCTTTGTTTTCTTGCATTTAAATGTTCCATTCCCAATTGCAGGACACAAAACTTGAACATGAAAACCATTGACATTTCCCATTGTGGTCATCACAGAGGAGGTAAGAAGGAAACAAAAAAGGTGATCATGGCATTGGTTCAACAGCAATAATGGCCATGGAGAACATGTCTATAAATATATCTATTCTATAAGTGGTGGCGTTCCACCCACACTGTTCACAACAGAAAATGGAGATTTTTCTTCTACATAAAAAAGGTAGATTGGGAAAACATTAAGCTTTTTGAAAATTCAGTGCTGTCAGGTGTCTTGGTGAGCATGAAATACAGATTTGATCGCAAGTCTCAATGCAGCAGCCAAGGAATTATTATCCGACGTGGTTGACAGGTAGCATACCCACAATCAAAACATTTCTTATATCCTCGGTGATGTATGCCAGCATCAAAATGAAACGAAGATATGAAAATACAAGCACTGAAACACTTTCTATATCAAAACAAAATGCAATCTCATTTGATTCATAAGGTGTATGAACAATGTATATAAAACACTTATAAGTAAGTCTGCCCCATAGGCAAAGGAGACAACCGGATTGCTTATCATTATTGACCCTCCAAATGCCTTTACCATTAAAAGGATAGCATGCCCCTTTGGACTGTCCTCCCACGCTCCTGACCTTGCCTGGGTTGTCCCGGTTGCTATCTAATGCTGGATATTATCACTGGAAGTCTTCTTGTGTGTGCACTTGCACTCTGGCCAAAGGCAGATTTAAGGTTTTGCTGAATGGGAGATGACTTCCAATGAGAATACTTCTAGTTGGTGGCTAGGGTAACATTAGGCTAGTGCTTGGGTAAGTAGGCAGTCAAACAGAAAATAGCACTGCTTTCATGAAATGCATAGGGATGCCTTAATGCGGGCATTCTGCTACACGTACCAGTGAAAAAATAAAATTATGACTTGGGATGTCCCATATGGGAATTTTTCCACTGATCGGGGATCAGCAATTTTGAACATGGACCCAAGGCCATTTTTTTTTTTACATCAGAGCACAATTTGTGGTAGAGCTCAGACGAGCACGTAACGTTACCTTGGCAAACCTGTGGATAAAATGTCTGCAGTGTGTAAATAACTTAAATTAGACAGCAAAAGCAGTTCAACGGCAACATGTAACATCTGCAATTCGACCGTTTCACAAGGGGTAAAAAAGAGCTGCATTTAATGCTACTCAATTTGGTACGATAAAATATTACAGAGAGGGCAATTAAATCAATTGCTCTGGATAACCAGCTCATCTCCGTGGTAGAAGATCAGGGTTTTCTTCATTATCTGGAGTTTGTGAATCCCCGGTATCCTACAATCTCAGCATTAAATTACATTTATTCCACTTTCGAGTTACAACGTGCCGGTAAGCGCACTATTTTTGTGGGTCTCATACAGCAAAGCATGTAAAACAGGCAATTGAGGAGATGCTGGACGCATGTGAAATAGACAAGCAACGGGTCCACGTCAATTTACGTTACAACGTAAAGAATATGAAAAAAGCAATGGATGATATGGAGGTACCAAGCTTGGGTTGCGTCTCACACACAATTCAGCTGGCTGTACTCGAGGATCTGCTGTCACAGCGCAGCATCATAGATTCACCTGCTAACACAAGGAAGGTGGTCGGCCAATGTTGCAAATATGCCGATTAAGAAAGAGCCATATGAAAGATATACTTTGTTTCAGCAAAATGAAAAAACTATTAATGAACAGCTTGGATGCAGATACTTTTTTCTTAATGCAGCTGTAAAATCCAGGAAAATATTAGTTAAGGCTATGTATTGGATTGGGACTTGGTATCGGCATTTACTAAACATTACAGGACTCGGATCGGAATCTGGGTAAAAAAAACCTGATCGGAATATCCCTAATTACGACTAGGGCTGTGATATACATTATCATATGAAAAATACAAGAATTATAATATCATCAAATAGAACATCAACATATCTCAGTAAATCAAAGCAATTGTAAGAGAGAAAGAAATATACGTCACCAAAAACCGGCACAACAAACAGACCAGACCAGAACTAAGTGCCCTTGGTTTTGGCAAATAGTCAGATTTTCTTTCCCCACATTTCCAATCCAGTTCAAAGTAATGATTTTGCTCTGGGTTTTACTGCAGGTCCCCACTAAACAGCTCCACAATTACAATTCCTGAGTAAACTCAGACTGGGAAAAACATGAAGTCGACCACTACTCACTCTTCATTATCAGTTTCTCTGGGAGATTAATAAGGGCACAAAATGACTTGCACTGTCAACTGGCCATTGGGAGCACCAGCGAAATCCTGGCACTCCCGGTAGCAAGACACCTCCTCCTGAAACAGACACAAGAGACAAGGCTTATGTTTTACCACAAGCTGGCTACAGTGACACAGATTTACAACGTGATCAAATGACAAGGGTAAAGCTGGTCAGCTCACCTCCACTGACCAAAAAACACTGGCGGCTATGAGACACGCTTGCTGTGCATGTACAGACTGCATGGCACTCACTAGTGACAAACAGAACCGTGAATGTTTTCCTTTTGTGTCAAGGTGAAAAAGCTGCAAAGCGATATATATCATGGAGGCCAAAATACTGCACAGCTGTATAATGCTGTGAGTCCTTACGAACACAATCATTCATCCTCCAACTAAATGCTCAAGAGTAAACAATAGATCTGCATAGATCTGCATAGCTACAGTATTAAACCTGGAATTTGAGAATGAAAACATTTGACTGGCCAACACCGTATTTTTCCTAGATAATGTTTCATTGTGTTGTTGCAAAAGTTCCGCAAGATTCAAGTTTCCTGTACATGTTTTGCTGCCAGTGCAGTGGTCTTACTGAAATTAATGAGATGGAACTGCAACAAACAATTATTTTCATTATCAATTAATCTGCCGATTACTTTTATAATCAACAGTTTAAACATGAAATGCCACAAGAACACTGTCCATCACAATTTCCCAGAAACCAAAGTGACATCTTCAAAATTGCTTTTTCAGTCCAACCAAAACATTCTTAATTTACTATCATAAATGAAATATAAGAAGCAAAAACCAGCCAACATGAGAGGGATGCAGTTTTATGATGCAGTGTTATTGCTGGTCTAAACATTCCCCAAAATGCCATTCAATCAATGTCACATGCACACCTCTGAGGACACCAAGTTATCCTGGAAAGCTGGGTGAACTCAGAAAAGTGACACACTGGCCTCATTTGTCTGAACTACAGTTTGTGTCTGAAGCCCCTAATGAGCTACAGAACGAGCTTCTTCCACCAGCCAATAGCACAATATGACCTCCATTACAGTGAGCCAGGAACAAGAACTTGAAACTCCGCAGCACATACAGGCTTCATAAATAAGCCTTGATAAAGATCTTACACAAGTAAATCATCTGTCTGAAGGCAATTACACACAAAATAAGAAGACGGCAATGTACAAAAAGCAGCATCGCCGAAAGGTGTAACAGTAGAGGGCTGTTAAAATGGACACTGGGGTGAATCACAACCTCTTTATAGCCACCAGCCTGGTTGTAAAGACAGAAAAGAGCTGAGTGGTGAAAATGCATGTACTGGTCAAAAAGGGTGCTTAAATCCTTTGTGTTAAGTATACTGCCCCACAGCATGCTGGGGGGAAAACAAAGTATGGCTGCACGTATTGGTAAGCAGGGCCCCGACTGACGGACCTCATCTCTTTGGTATTTAGGTATGCCTTTGCTTTTCATTCACATCCCAACCGCACCAGCGCAGAGGCCCATCTCCCCACAGTCCTCCCCTCCCCCTTCCTGTTGTTGCATTTCAATGTAAATGGGTGGATGAATGGCTGCAGCTGGCCCATCAAAAGGCCAGCCGCACTGAAGGGCCTTGGTGATTGAGATTCAGCCAGGCCACACCACCTCTACCCTCCCCCACCTAACAACACTTTGTCCTAACACCCTTACCCCCTGTCTCAGCTTATAGCTTATGACCAACATGAAGAGGACGGCTGGGCACAGGAGGGCTTAACAAAAACTGATATAGCTGTTTGCCTCTGAGCACAACAGTAGTCAGCATGAAGCAATTTCTCAGAGTGGCAATAAATCCCTGACATATTTTATTTATCTCGGGGTGAAAAAGGTTGGTTATGGACAGGACACAACATCTTATTCCATCTCTGCAGTGATGGGAGCCAGAAAAGACAAAACCACTTTCACATGTATTGCATTTGCCATCAAACTGACATTCCTCTTTTAAGAGACCATGTTGGAAGAGGGGGCTGATACCACAATAGGGAAAAAACCTGTCACAGCAATCGAACTTCTAAGAAACACATTTGTTTAAGTTCCGCAACAGAATTACTGTATAAACAGCATAAAGAGAGTCCTTCGGGATGCTCCATGCTTGGAATCTTTGACAAACAAAGCTTCTGATTTCCAGTAAAACTACCTCAGTACTACTAGCACACCCAACCACCACATTATTGCTGAATCAGCAGTAAGCGGCCTGCAACTCTAGCCTAACCAGTTCACTGTGTTTACCTGACCTGACGGACAACGGTTAAAATGTCCCATCATAGCTCTAGCCTGACAACAATTTAGCTGATGTGTTGGGGCTTTGGTGAAGCCAGCGGATATCTAGATAAGGGATATTTGGCCCAGGTGCTCTCCTTCCATGCATTGGTCATCGTTTACAATCAGCTGAGCAACATGAGAAACAAGAAAGGTGTTGAGACATGGACAATCTCCATAAACGGATATGTGCATCTGAATGCAGATTTTAAAATGTAATGAAAAGCTAAATTGTTGTCAGACAATAGCCAATGGGTTCCAAGAGTGCATTTTGGCTCGTCTTTTTCCTTCAACATGGACTCTTTGTCTGCATGAAACCCAGGTGTGCTCGCCATTGGTCAATACTACTAAGACAACAAACTAGGGCCGCAATTAGTCGTCAAACTATTGAAATCACTATAAGTGCAAGTCCAATGTCAAAACAGCAATCGCTAAAGGCAAAATGTGACAAAACTGCCTCATGATGAAGTGTTTTTTTTGTAAGGTCCAGAATCCTTCATTTGCAGATATCTGTTTATAGAGATTATAACACCAAACTAATCTACTTTACAATTATGCCAGCAAGAATTGCAATGCTAACTTCACATTAAAAGTCTTTTAAAATTCTACTCACTGAACATCCTAGCTGTAAAAAGCCAGAATATGCAGGTTCAATAAATGATGAGCTAGCATCAACAGAAAAATAGCACCAGAAAAGATCTTTTTCTCTCACTTGTACTCTCAAACATCCGGCTTTGAGATGTACAACATGTTCAGTTTTGTAACATTTTAGATTTAGAACATAGTATGCCACCTTAGCATGAGATAGGCATGGACATTCTTTTTAAAAAAGGCTTTAAGGTTTGGCAGGAGACACAGAGAAAGTAACCAGACGAGCAAGAAGCCTGTCTTGTCTTTTTCCCTGTGTGTCAGCAACAGGCTGAAAAGACCAGAACAGCCAAGCCCAGAGGGACACACCACACAGACTGTCTCTCCCATCAGCTCCCAGACCTGGCCGACTAACCTCAGAACATTTCCAACACCACGTATGGATAATACATCATCCCCTGCAGCCTCCTGCTCAGCAGCACATCCCATCAAAACACCAACTGTTGTCTCCAGATTTGCACCACCCCTAATTCATGCTTGCCCAGACCGAGGCACAAAGCCATTTGCCTAATAGTGTTACCTACTCAGGTTCTCTCAGTGTGGAACACATGCACAGATGTGAAGGTGCTTTTTATAGCCAAAACTTTCACTTATTATTATTACATAACTAATGAAACTATTCAGAAGATTTTTTGGAATAAGGGAACAAATTAAATTGGCAATTAATACATTTACTTATGGAGTTCACAGTTTGAGACAGTCGTGACTTGAACTTATAATGGTTGAGTCTCTTTGGGGTTATTCAGAGCGAAACTGAAATTGCAATCAAACTGCACCCTGTAGGCCTACACAGATACTTCAGATCGTAGACCAAGACCAGGCCTCACAAATCCATGTTACATCTATAGCAACTACAAAAAAAACAAAACATGTTTATGAATCTTACCATGAGAAACATTACTTCTGTCATAGGATCTTAAATACTGTAAATCAATATGCTAACTAGCTACGTTTTAAAATTGCACCTGAAATTATAATTGAGCATATCAGTAAGTTTCCTTTAAAAACAAGGGCCCAAAATATTCCTTTTCCAAGCTTCGATCAGTAAGATCAAAGGCCAAGTCTGTGAAAAGCACATTTCTGGAGAAGCAGCGGCATGCCAGAATAGAAAGCCTTTGCCTTTGATGTGCAAGAGACTCAGGGAAGAGAAAATATTATTGAGAGCGGTGCAGCGGTGGGCTAGGAAGTCATCACAACCTAACATGAGTTTAAGACACCATCAACCATCAGGACCTCCTAAACCCTGAAATGAGGCTCTACAGTCCCTGAGGGAAACAGCAGGATTGGGCCCCGCCATTTTGTTCCATTTCGCTTCGAGGATAGAGGAGGGGGCAAAGGACTAGGCTGAATTTCAAAGGGCTTCAGATGCCATTTGAGTATCCGCAGAGATTGTGCTGGTAGAACAGCAGCTATAAAAGATTTACACAACTCGAACAGGGAGGAAGAGAGCGGGGTGAGAGAGACACCGAGACAGCAAGAGAAAAAGAAAGGCAGAGACAGACAAAGACAGGCAAGAAACAGGAGTAGCCATGCTTGTTTACCTAAAAGGACCACACTCTCAGCACGGGAGGGGGAGGGGAGTGCCTGCATGGACAGAAGGCAGGCCGAATGGGTGCTGGTGCTGGAGTTGCAGCTAAAGGCTTCTTTACCCTCTTACAACGCCAGCTGTTATTCTTCTATCTGAGACTCTTGAAGGCTGCACAGCAATATTCAAAGAAATTGCAAAGTACACTGCATATTATGAAAGCCACCTACTCGTCTTATTAATGTTAAATAAAGTATATTTTTAATCTCAAATGTCTCACATTTAGAAACATTTAGACCAACACTTGGCAACTACTTAAAATACTAACCCAGGAAACGCAGAAAAAAAACAAACGTGCTGTCTAAGAATATGAACAACCAGACGGTTGTTATGATCTTGGCTAGCAATTTTCAAGAGTAACGTAACATAAATATAATCTTGCACTGAGGGTATTTCTTAAAATAATGCATTTCCTTTAAGTTTAAGTTTTCACCATTCGTACACACGCAACAGCGTTTTAGGTTCCAAAACGGACCTTTTCGAATACTCTTTATAGGATAATATTCAATATTCAGAATGTCCACTTTCAGTGTTTACATCTGGATGGGCAGAAACACGGTGACGCAGATATATGAACTTAGCAGTATACGTTAGTTGACATAGTTTATGTTTTATAGCATACTTCTAAAGACACACACTTACTTTGATAATACAGTAAAGGAAAAGAGAAAAAACTGCTGCTTGCAATGTTTTGTATACAAAATAGCATCACTGACAAAGATAGTGTTAAGAGGAGTACTGTTTTCATCCCTCTTTCATAGTGTTTTCTGTAGGCAACCACCCACAGAGTAGACAAACTGCTTCCTGTTTACAACAGTACAAGCATGCTAGGGTTGTCGCGGTGACGCAATTTTCCCACCAACTCATAAGCTCGCCACAACACCGGTGATACCTGGTACACCCGGCTTTTTATATGAAACGATGCCCACCATCCATAGAACTCTGAATTAATTTACTGCCAATGGAACATTTCCTACTGCTGCAGCTTCACAGACTAGACATTTAACTTTTATTTTGAAGGAGGCTAAACACAGCAAAGGCAATGTGTTTGGTGAGTTTAGCGCACATCAGCCATTTTCTGCATTTTTTGACAGCAGATCACTTTGAAGTACACCAGGGTATACTTTTATATAGTCTGTGAGAGCAATGGAACAAGGTTGTTGGATGAAGAGCTGTGGGGAACAGGCTGCACAGCTCTAACTTCTCAGTGAAGTAACCAACTCCTTTTTCCTCAGTAATGTTATCAAGTTCCTGGTTAGCATTGGGTTTAAATTAGAAATATTACCCAAAAGGTGCTCAAGTTATTCGCTTTGACAACAAATTCTCCACCATCATTTTGCCAGCCAACTTCCCTTACTCTTATTATGTTTATAAGTGAAACGTGAATGATGCTGCACGTAGCCACACTCTCTGTTAACTGTTGTAGCACCACGCTGAAGGTGGTGGGCAATCAGTGTATGACACAACACTGTGTAACATCAGTAACACTGACTACAGCTACAAGTGTAACGCATGCCCAGCACTAGTAAGGACAGAGATCAATTCTGAAATGCTGCTACAATGAATTTCACCAAGAACATGAGGCTCAGCGTTGCCAAAACTGACAGTGATGGATTCAAAACATTTGCTGGATGGTGTAGTAAATTCCATAGAGAGATAAATGTCCATTTAAGAGAACACAGTAAACCATGCAGCTGTACAGTTATTATGCAGAGTCATATTCTGAAGCTTTACGTCTATTCTGCTAATGCTGCAATGCTCTCTCTGCATCTGCCTTTTGAAAGCCCTGCCCTCTCTTGTATATTATCCTTGATATGCTCTTCACGTTTTGATGACATTTCTACTTTCACTTAGGTTTGACGGTATCATATCTTGTCATATCAATACTTGTGCACAAGTGGGTTACTCAGTGATACTGACCGGTTATCAATGATCGTCAGGTTGACCTCAGCAAATGCTTCTGTCAAGCTACCCAAACACCGCAATGACAACACACTTGTTGTGTTTTACCCACAATGCAAGACCCAGTTGAGTTTGTCTTCAATAAGCTTAAAAAACCCCCCCCAAAAAACAAGACAGGTCACCTAAGATTCAGGCAACAAAAATCCATTACTTAAGATCAAGGAGGAGAAGCGGTGCAGTCAGGCATGTTTACGACAACACTTTGTTTACAGCACCGTCACAGTGGGCTGATGTGCAAGCAACCCAGAGGCTGACTGACAGTGGCGTGGTCCACACTGGTCAGCAAATTTCCCGCATCTGGGTAATGCGGCCATTAATGGAATATGAAGACTTGTGAGACACGAGTGCCACAGCAGTATAAGGGTAGAAACATAGAAATGTTGCCAGACTACCTTTAACACAAAACGTGTAACCCCAAGCTACAATCACATCTCGTGACCTTTCTTAACTCCATTTCCTGTTGAATGCAGAGGGCAAGGCTTAATTATCTGGTACTACTTATAGGAACAGGGGTCAAATCTAGCCATCACTAATGGGAAGCAGATGTGACATACAGTTCAAAAGTGTCAAGTAAAATGGGTTATCCTCGCTTATGACACGGTACAGTTTGACTAGGGATGTACCAAATAGTTTGAAGCTTTGAAAGCTTCATTCATAACACTGACATTCAAATTCCAAATCAACATTGGAATTCTGCACAGCACTTCCTTTTTCTCTGTATGTATCCTGTTTAAAACCAGAATATGCTCAGTTGCAGATAAAGTGATGGCTACACTAACATTTTTTGTATTATACCATTTGTCAGGACTGTTTCCCAAATGTCCAAACATTTAAATTTAATGTAAAAAAGATAGATGTGATCATTTCCTAATTCACAACATGTTTTAATCTAAGATCATACTTTCTTTCAATTTGTATTTGTTGATGTTTAGCATTTCATTTTCATCAATATGTCATAATGGACATGCTACTGACGCGAAGGAAAACGCGTAGAAAGACCCAGAAGAAATGTATTATTTGGTTAAGTCGTGTTCATTTGAAAACGCTGATTTCAAGGAAAAGGAAATGTTGTAGGACATTTGCCATTTAACACCTCAATAATCCTCAAATGTTGCATTATTGTAACTAGAAAGAATGAATGCGCTGCATTAACTTAAAAACATCAGTATCACATTATAAGTCATGCCTCGTTAAGAGGAACACACCAATATATGTCCTCACTAATATCTTGGATTGGTTACTGCAGAATAAAATTGAACACTAATACAAAATTTGACACCAAAACAAAAAAACTACCTAAAAAGCATGTGAAAAGTAAGTGTACAGCATGTAATGTCAAAAAGAAAACGAAAGTAACTTTTAATTAATTGACAGACTGATTCCAGTTGATATGTTGAAGAGAAACTGCAGCGTCAATGAGATTCTCTTTCTGTATCTGGGCTGTCTTACTTTCCCAATGTAAACACATCAGTGATGTATTGTAATGTACTTGAAATACTACGTGTAAGGAATTCTGCAAAAATGCCTAGTGTCCATCTAAATCCCACACATCTTGATCTGCATATGTAACTGAATAGTGCATGTGATACCATTTGAATTGAGGCTTTAATTATAGTGCAGAGAAATAGGACCTACGCAAGCTCAAGGGACAGAGATATGCATCACTGCCTCTGCAGTGTAGTCAACATGAACGCCCCAACAAGCTAAAACACTCTCAGTATCTTGGTGGAAAACACCACCAGCGGCACTGCAGTGTTTTCCTCAGCATTGGTACTGCACCAAAGCGGAGAGCTTCTCCTCAATATTCCATTTCCTCTACAGCCCATCTCAAATCCTACCATGTATACCATCTCCCCTCAAGTACATGTTATTCAACACAGAAAACACAGGCACGCCATTGAACAAACTTAAGTGATTACGACAGTTATCTATCCATACCGCCCACTGTTAATCAACCAACTGTACACAGACACTTCAAAGCACACCTCTTTGAATATTCCCACAAAACACACACACACACACACATTTTCTTCATGTGTTTGAGTTATGACAATCTAATTCATTGTTTGCCTTATTGCCAGTCTTGTAGCACATCTGTTGTGGTTATGTGCTGGAACAGACCAGCACATGGATAAGACATAGTGCTTCATGACAGGAATTCATGATGCTGTGCACACTTAAGCGGAAATGCAGATAGACAGATATTGTGACACGATCCCAGTATACTATATTGCTTTGGATAAACAAAAATGGGTCAACAATTGGATGTGATGATTGCACTCCCTTGGGAAATGTAATGATATGTTGTGTCTGGGATATTGGAAGTGTCCATTAGAGCTTATCCGAGTATGATCGAAAACTTAGTGTAGATTGACACTGCGAGTTAATTCCCCTTTACTTCTAGGAAAAAAAACCTTCGATGATATTGCACAAGATCTGAATCTGTTGTTATGCATGTACGTATACGTGCATTAACGATAGCAGTGTGTGCAACACTAGTTGCTTCCTCGATACATTTAATTGCAATTACAAAACATAAACACATCGTCAGTTGCAATCCAATCACACATGGGCATTGATGTACCATAGCTGAATTTGATTTGCTTGAACAACTTGTGAAATCTTATGCTCCCTCTGTGCGTAATGCACGAAATGAATGCCCTTTTTAAGCATTTATCAGCGTTTTGACAAATCCAGCTTAGCATAAACATAAAAAGGCTGCGTTCAAGAAATAGCACGGCGAGCTAAAGATCAGCATTTCCACTGAGTACAAATTACATAACCATGAGGGATGCATAAGGCATATGCATCCTTAAAAATAATTAGTAAATTAAGATAGTGCAAGTTGACCTCTGTCGCAACACACATCAAACCGAGTTAGCCACGGGGGCAGCAACAGTCAGTTTGTTGTTATTATCGCATTAGCTATGCAAGACGAGTGAAAATGCGACTTACCTCTGTCTGAATTTCCACAAAGTCAAATAATTGTAAGAATCTGTAATGATTAGTCTACGCCGCGATGTTTTCGGCCGATGCTGGATGATCCCATTTGTTGCCGTTGGTTTACTATAGTCTGGTCCGGAGACATCCGCATAAACTCGCGACGACCATCGCAGCTCAAAAGCAGCTCACTAGAATCGAGGCTAGGGCTAGCTTGTTAAAACCGTGCAGACCAGCAAACAGAGGTCCCAAAGAAAAAAACAATAAAATATCCACGAATACTCGTTTACAGCGTAGCTATTTGATCTTCCCCACAGACTACAAACCTTCAACACTCCATTTGTACAACGGTAGGCTTGCTTGGGTGAATCTAAACCATCAAAAGATCATATTTTGTTTCAGTTTAATCCTCTCCGCCAACCCATTCGAGCGGTTTTCGAGCGGCCTTTGACTTCAGTGTGTGGACGCTCGGGACGGAAACGCTTCGGGAATGAAACGACCGTCGTGATTGGCGCTGGAGCAGTGGGCGGATACCGTTTCTGCACAAGATGAAACAGACGCCATTTTGGGTCTTCACAGCATCCCGCTCTCCCTTCAGAGCAAATACAAGCTGAGCGCCAACGTGGCCGACCGAGGTTCACAGTTTCAAACTCAAGAGACCACACTCCATTATATAGTTGGAGACCAAGAAAAGGAAATGGAGTACAGACGTCGAGTGCACTCGTTTTCTACATTTCTGGACTTTGTTTATTCCATTTGTTGAAACATGAAACCCTATTTATTCTGACTCGTTGTTAATGCTTTTCGTTTCTTCACTGGTTATTTCAAATGCAAACGTGCGTGTGTACTTTGAGGAAATGCAATAAATATATTTTAAGCATTTTGTAAATCTGTTACTAAGGCTTTTAAACAAACAACGTATTAAATGTAGATATGTGTTTAATCTCCTCTCATAAATGTACAATCACTTGTTTCAGTGGGTTATTTGCAATATATAATGTTCTACTGAACGTGTAAGTTCTGTTTGCGGCGCATGGGTCAGACCTCAGACATTGGGTTTCGGTCAGACAAGGCGGAGTTGGCAAGAAAGCGGAACGTGCCGGTGGAAAAACTTGACGCACCCATGGTCAAACTGAAACGCGAAAGGATGTAAGGAAGGCTCCCATTGGTTCCAATAAAACCTCTCGACTATGATTGGCGAACTGAAAATGTCACTCAAACTGACCCGTACACGTCGCTTATTATGACATTGCTTTGATTATTTACAAAGCGACAAGGATATGGGGGGCAGCAACCGGCATGATCACCAGCCTATTACTGCAATTACTACAGACTCCACGAGCTGAGTTCATTGACTGACTGTCCTTCCAGTAAAGTAGAGGAAGTTATCATTAAATTACTTCCCTGAGGTGGTTATTTGGAAAGAAAACCATCTTAGCTTGCTTGGCTGGCCCTGCATCGCACACAGTTGCATGTGTGAATGCCTCTTACAAGTTATGAGTCTCATAACTCACAGCAAGATCTGTTTATATGCATTTATTTTGCTAAATTTAACTGGACCCATGTCTACTGGACCCAGAGTCGACCAATAGCGCACTCTGCTGGAGCACTCTTACAAAGTCAGCACACTTTTAGTTATTCTCAAAGGTTTTAGTCCATGTATGCCTAATATTCTCAAAAATCACTTTAGAAGATTAAATATTATTTTCATTGACAGAATCAAATATCACAATATTGATGCTGCAAAAATATTTTAGGGATGACTATTGGTACTTTCACAAGATATGAACACAATGAGATTTCTTTCTGAAATAATCAAGGGTTATGTGGATATAGTGACTTAAGTGGGCAAAGGCAAGAAGTAGAACAGTCTGATAATTCAGAAAATTACATCACTGTATTGTAATAATTTCTCTAAATTTAATATGACATATAGTCTTGTCAATCACGATAACAATATCATATCGATACATTGACGAGCCCTGAAACAGGGCAATTATGATATTATATCTAGTGTTTGGAAAAATAACGCCTATATAATGTTATGTCTTTCTAATAGTTGTGTACTGTTCAACACTGCGATCAGTTTCGTGATCAGTTTAACTTTTCTGTAAACCTTCAATGTGACAATAAATAAGCGCTCGGAAGCAGCAATGATAATCTATTAAATCTAAGTTACAGTTTACTGCAAAACTGACTGATTATTATGTGAGGCTGCAGCCTGCAGGACTCCTACGTAATACTGCGTACACTTTGCGCAAATCCCCGCGCAGCTAGTAGCTCCTCGAAGAGCACGGCGCAAGGTTGAAGTTCAAAGTTCGGGACAAAGATGTTTTGAAAGTCTTCGAGATGTGTTAAGCTGCACTGCTCCACCTTCTGCACATATTTAAGGCAGCCTCAACTCCAATGCTAATCAGACAATGTGGATAAAATCACATTTAGAGTAAATGCGTATCTCTTTTTTGGCTTAATTTTCCGTGAGCAGGAACTCCGGAAGTGGATAGTTGCCGTGTTGATGTCAAAGCAGCATCTTTGCCAGGCTGCACAGTTGAATAACATAGCAAGCTAGCTAGCTAGCGCTGAACGGAGGTAGACGGTAAACAGGCGTGTCATAACACACAGTTTCAGCTTAATAGCAAAACGATAGCTATGGCATTGCAATTGTGTAGTGAACGTACTCATTAAGTGACAATATGTCAGCTTTGTTGTTGCAGCATCGCGCTGCCCTCTGTAGAAAACACAGTAGGGCTTTGTTGTGGACACTGTCCAGACGAAACTCTCATTTATTAGCAAACAAGTCGACATCCAGCAGCAGTGTTAATAATGTGCTGTCCAGGTGGGATAGTGTCACAGAGATGCTTCTTTCGAAGTCAGTGCGGACCCTTACAAGCCAGCCACAGAGAGTCATTCAGGTAAGACAAGAACAATACAACAATCTATCAGTAAACATGAAAAGTTTGGATTGTGTCCTTTTCTGGTGGTGATGACGGTTAGTGATGTAAGTACATGATGTGTGAGTACTCTTTACTTTGTCTATAAACTGTGAAGAAAATAACGACGAGATTTAGATTCAGTCATTCATCGCTGTTGGCATCTTTTTATAACGAGTGTGAAGGACAACCCGCTGCATTCACATTGGTCGTTAACGCCTGTGCATGTGTTTCTGTGTCTGTGGTCAAGATGATTTCAACAAACTTCCGTCTGGCATGAGCTCATTCTTCACTGCTCCTTCACTATTGTAAATAGGGCAGGACAGTTAATAGAATATTATCAGAATTACATCATGGCCAAGTGAAATATCTATATCACAGAAGCAAGACATTTGTTTTTTTCTTGATAAACTGTGTGACAAAAAAGCATGATAATGAAGCACTGCAGTGCTCCACAGATTTCCTGGCCAACAAATCTCATTCTACAGATGGAAGAAAACATGTTTGTTTGGCGTTGACCTCAACAAATGTCACATCTGCATCAGTTAAATTGTTTTTGTTTTTTTACTCCCAATGAAAATGAAAATTATGATACAAAACTGTGAATTATGTTGCAGTCCTAATATCTGTCAAAACATTCAAATCATATCAATGTTATATATATATATTGCTCAAAATCACAATCACATTTCATCAGTGGGCTGAAAAATATGTGCAACGAAAAACACCCGCTGTCCTTAGACCCTCGATTCAAGTGAGGATGAACTTGCCATGATGAGAAAAAATAAATAAAAATCCTGCAAAAGGGGAAAAAAAGATGGAGGAACCCTCAGGTAGAGCCGCGTACGGACAGACGTGCAATAGATGTTGCATGTGCAGTACTGAACAGCAAGGTCACGGTTTACAAATTTCACAGAATGTCTGTCAATGATATAAGTAAATTCTATAAAACATGTGTGAAGAGTGTGGATCCAGGAGGAGGACTGAGCAGGCTGAGGCATCGCCAAGTGGGTCCCACTCCACCATGATGTCCTGGAAGAGAACAGGCCACGCAAGATAATTGGCAAAAAGACCCATCAGAATATGAAAAAGATTGTTTTTTT
The DNA here is from genome assembly GCA_903131615.1 of Diplodus sargus. Taxonomy (NCBI): domain Eukaryota; kingdom Metazoa; phylum Chordata; class Actinopteri; order Spariformes; family Sparidae; genus Diplodus; species Diplodus sargus. The sequence continues at coordinate 2,915,652 of CAEMYA010000013.1, forward strand.
ACAATACCCTGCAGCCCTAGTTGTAAATGCATTGTATTATAGGGATGTATATCATTGGATTTTTGCCCCTTTCCAATATGTTGATATTTTGCAACTCGTTCACCCTGATGACTTTACTTGATATATACTCTCAAATGATCTTCCCACTAATTGCAGAGAAAGCAGGTCACGTCCGCAGTGGAATTAATAAGAAAACTGCCAATGGTTCAATGGCTCGATCTACATGCTTACAATTAAAGCGTCATCTTATTGGCACAAAAGTTCATTTTAGGTGAATTCCAATGTTTATTTTTAAGGCTTTTATCAATGTCGATGGAGTGCCGATGTTATTGTGCATCCCTGTGGTACTGTGATGAAATGGTCACACGCGTGTGCAAACAACAGCAAATGTTTTCACTACCTGTCTGTCATCATTTTTTTTTTTTTCCTTTTTCCTTTTTGTCACAACAAATGATGTTGTCCCAATATTCTTGTTTTAGAGTCTTCTCCACAGACCCTTGGGTCCGGCCATGGTGGGAATCAGCAAAGAGCTAATCAGGAACAGCCTGTTGAGGAACCCTGTCGGTGTGGCAAACCTATTAGGTAAACACTCAATTTTAGTTTGATTATATACATGCTAATACTTATGATTTTATTTAGAGCTACTGATGGGGAAAATACTTTGTTTCAGGGGCAACAAACTTCTTCAGTACATCTCAATCTAAACAAGAGAAAAATAAAGGTAATGGACCAAAGGGAAAAACTCCAGAGGAAGATGAAGGTAAGTGATGAACTGCTTTAGCTGCCTGACACCTAAATTGTTCACTGCCCTTTCTCTGGTCCCTTTATACTCATGTCCCATAATCTCCTTCACCTTTTAGAAGAGAAGAAGCGCCGAGAGCAGAATGACCAGATGTCCCGAGAGCGTGTGCGGACCCTCATCATTATAGCAGTCGTCATGTCGGTGTTGAACTTAATTAATAGCAGCGGCGGTAACATCTCCTGGAATGACTTTGTCAATGAGATGTTGGCCAAGGGAGAGGTGTCCCGTGTGCAGGTCATTCCCGAGAGTGACATTGTAGAAATCAACCTTCATCCTGGAGCGGTCATCTTCGGAAGGCCTGTATGTTGTGCCCGGATTTATTGAAACACATTATTAGCATTGTTTTTCTGTATTTTTACTGCAGATCTTCTTACTCATTTCTCACCTTTTGCAATGTTTCTTTCTTTATTTTTATTTTTTGCAGAGGCTTGCGCTCACGTACAGAATGCAGGTCGCCAACATTGACAAATTTGAGGAGAAGCTGAGAGCTGCCGAAGAAGAGCTGAATATTGACGCCAAGGACAGGATACCGGTGTCTTACAAACGCACTGGATTCTTCGGAAAGTAAGAACAACCTTTCTTAGAACAGACTTTAAATCCAAAGAAACCCAGCCTGCAAATGTTTAATGAGCAATTTGAAGGAAAGCAATCTCCATCCAGAGTAATTATCAATTAACTTGTCAGCTGGCTTATTCCTTTCATTAGTAACAACCAATAGGTCTCATCATTATGTGCTGTAACTACAATCCCTTAATGGTCTCTTGTGGGAACGTTAAACACTAGAGAAATTAGAAAACAATTCTGTATTTTAAATGTCTTAAACTTGATGTTCACCCACTTTGAAGTAAAAAAAAAAAAAAAAGTGTTTAAGACTCAATGAAACGTTTTTTCCATGTGTTCACTCTGCAGTGCAATCTACGCTCTGGGAATGGCTGCTATTGGCGTGGCCATTCTCTGGTATGTCTTTCGACTCGCAGGCATGGGTGGCAGAGAGGGCGGCTTCAGTGCTTTCGTGAGTGATCCAAACACATGCAGACTGGCACATGCACGTTCAAGTTGATTCATATTTTCCAGTGATTTCACCAGCGTATGAACTGCATATTACTTTACAGAATCAACTGAAGATGGCCAAGTTCACTGTTGTGGACGGCAAGTCGGGTAAAGGTGTGAGTTTCAAAGACGTAGCGGGCATGCACGAGGCGAAGATGGAAGTAAAGGAATTTGTTGACTACCTCAAGGTAAGAGACATAATATGCTGGTATTGTACGACACTTTAGCCATGGTTCCTCAAGTTAAGGCTTTACCACAATATCAGTTTAATAAACTGAAGTACTTTGTGTCATTCTCACTTGAGTAAAACCTTTAATTGATGGTGTCATTTGTCAGAGTCCAGAACGATACCTCCAGCTGGGAGCCAAGGTTCCCAAGGGTGCATTGCTGCTCGGGCCTCCTGGCTGCGGGAAGACCCTGCTGGCTAAGGCTGTTGCCACTGAGGCCCAGGTGCCCTTTCTGGCTATGGCTGGCTCTGAGTTTGTGGAAGTCATTGGAGGTAGGTTAAGAAAGCACTGCAATATTCGGTATGAGAGTAAATAATGTTGGTTATAATAATTTTGCGATAGACTAAATGTCTCTTACCATGCCGGGAACTTTCTGTAATTTATTGATAAAATCATTCTTTTCTTGTTGTATACGTCATAAAAAATGATAATTGATGTTGAATGAATTCTGTCACAACAGTTATTGATAAAAGAAATAACTATATTAGATTTTAGGCTTCACTGCCCAGCTTAAGATTTTGTGTCAAAATATAACTTTGATAAAGTGATAGTTACACATAAGAAAATTTAATTGAGCAGAAGTTTTAAAGTATCTGACATCAAATGTACTTAAATATCAAAAGTACATGTAAAAGTAAATTATACATATATTTACATGTATGTTTATACTGTATACTTTGATAGACTGATCATGTTATCCGCTATTCAGCAATCTTCTGAATATCAGAATCAAACATATAAAAATGCACTATTTTGAGTCTGATGCAGAATGTATAAAAAGCAAAAAGATGGAAATACACAAATAAGGTACAAGTACCTCATAATTACAGTACAAGGTACAGTGCTTGAGTAAATGTACTTAGTTACATCTCAACACTGAACACTGTCTTTCTCCTCAGTTCAGATGTGACTAACATTGTGTTTGTGTGAAGGCCTGGGTGCTGCGAGAGTCAGAAGTCTGTTCAAAGAGGCTCGAGGCCGAGCGCCCTGCATCGTCTACATTGACGAGATCGATGCTGTGGGAAAGAAGCGCTCCAACAACATGTCGGGCTTCTCCAACACTGAAGAGGAGCAGACCCTCAACCAGCTGCTGGTGGAGATGGATGGTGAGTAAAACATCTCAGTTGTTGCCAGAGGATGAATTTTCGGACAGAATAATACATCCCTGCCTTCTTCTTCTTCTTCTTCTTTTGCAGGAATGGGAACCACAGACCATGTCATCGTCCTTGCTTCCACGAACAGAGCTGATATCTTGGACAATGCTCTAATGAGACCGGGCAGACTGGACAGGCACATCTTTATAGATCTGCCCACACTGCAGGTAGTCCTGAGCTCTCAGTTACCACTGACCTCAACTGAACAGTGACATGGTTACTAATGAATCATCAAACCCTCTCCTATGATCATGTATCATCGTGTCTCACAGCCCTGCTACAGTATTACATCATATATTCTCAAGCAAACAAACTTTATGATATCAGGACAACTAAACCAGTTTGTCACTTGAATCTTCATCTCATTTTTACCGTCACCTCTCAGGAGAGGAAGGAGATCTTCGAGCAGCACCTGAAGATCTTGAAGCTGACCCAACCAGCTAATTCCTACTCTCTGCGTCTGGCTGAGCTCACACCAGGCTTCAGCGGTATATATACATGCTCTCATGTTTTGTCCTCATGTGAAACAACACCTGCATGAATTGACATCAGCTCCTGGTCAATAAATATCCGTCATTCCTCTATATGTTGATCATGTGATTTTGTTGCCAACTCACTTTGGTCTCTGCAGGTGCGGACATTGCTAACATTTGCAACGAAGCTGCCCTGCATGCTGCCAGAGAGGGGTACAAGTCCATCGATACCTTTAACTTTGAGTATGCAGTGGAGAGAGTGATAGCAGGTACGAAGATTACAACAAAAAGTAGCCTTGTCTGGGAAAATGAAAATCTGTGTTTGTGTTAGTTGCCACTCTAACGAAATCGGATACATTTGTGTGTGTGTGTGTCCTCAGGAAGTGTAAAGAAGAGTAAGATCCTGTCTAAAGAGGAGCAGAGGGTGGTCGCCTTCCATGAGTCTGGACACGCCTTGGTTGGATGGCTGCTTGAGCACACAGAGGCTGTCATGAAGGTAGCGAGCTGCTCCTCGATGTAGTGAGAGCTTTTCATTTGAAATGTAAGACACGTCCTGTCTGTTGTATAACGTCTGTAAGTATAAGTCATATTTTGCTTTGATCAGATTCGTCCTATAAAACAAAGTTTTGGCACTTTCCAAAGTGTGGCTGAATCGAGGCTCCTAATGGAGTGTAGAGATTAGGAGAACATTTCCAGTAAAACGTTCTCCGACACCGTATTTAAAGAAATAATTTAAGGGCAGCCATCAGGACCAGTCTTCTTCTAGGGCTTTATTCGTAACACCTTTTCATTGGTTGAGCATAGTACCCTGCATCCCTTTTTCAAATTCACACATCTGACTATGTGTCAAAATGACACTGACCGGGACATCAGACTAGGTGTTAGATGTTTAGCACTCAATTAACATGTAGATTGTTACTTGATTGGGTGCCAGTTGGACTGCCATCAGCCTCAGTACATTTATGAGAGAGCAAAAGTCTCTTTCTGCTGATCACAGTCAGCGCAGGAGGACTTGATAAGATGACAAAAACAAAACCCATTTCATGCACACTGTGAAAGACAATTAAGAGAATGTGGATGAAAAAATCCCAAAACAGACCTTTTTGAAAACCTTTGAATTCATGCGTTGTGTTTTTCAGGTGTCTATTGCCCCGCGGACTAACGCAGCCCTGGGATTTGCCCAGATCCTACCTCGTGACCAGTACCTGTTCACCAAGGAGCAGCTGTTTGAGCGGATGTGTATGGCACTCGGAGGAAGAACCGCCGAGGCCATCACCTTCAACAAAGTTACAACAGGTACATTCCAATCAGCATCACTCACTTATTCTGCTGATTGCTTTCACAGAATTTCCTCAGAGCTCCCTACTCAATCTCATTCTTATCAAAATATGATATATATATACAATTTTCTATGCCAAAAGAGCGGCTATGGATTTTTACTTAATTTAGCGTGCAAAATGCTACTGCGTGTGCACAAGATGCAATTTGCTCCCACATTTTTGTTAATTTGAGTTAAAAGTATGTTCACTACATTGAATTTTGCATAAAAACTTACAACTCATTCAACACCATCGTCAGCTATACCATAAATTAAAAATAGAGATATGTGCAAGGTGTTTGTAAAATCAAGTTGACCCAAATGCTTCACTGGAGTTGGCCCACTTAAAACTTTTCTCTGTTTTCTGACAATTTCATAGCTTATACCAACCCCCGTCCTTGAAGGCATACTAGGGCTGGTTAAAATCAATGCAAATATTCGAGTAAAGGTCCAATGTTAATAATGCATGAACATGATTAACTTAGAATGTAACAGAGAAAACCCAAAGATAATGGATCAGAGTGACTGAATGCTTTAAAGCAGCTGAGACATTATTCTTTTTATATAAGGGAAAGCTTACAGTGTTGTTGAGTGAGTTGTTAGTCATCTGCACTTCTGTGCATCTTTACACACAGTGGGTTTGCTTGGATTAAGATAAGACTTAGATTAATGCTCTTATCTCATGTCTGAAAATGAACCAATACACAGGAATTGGATCACGCTTGCTTTAGCAAAACATATCCTTGATATATCCTCGGCAGATTTCTTATTCTCTCTATGGCCAGCCCAGGGCTCCCTAGTTTTCTGTACTGAACTCTAATGAACGATCATCTCTGAATAGGATCATCCTAATACAACTAATCTATTATATTGTGTAGTATAACTCAGGGTTCATCGTCCTCATTCTGTGTCCCCAGGAGCTCAAGATGATTTACGTAAAGTGACACGTGTGGCATACTCCATGGTGAAGCAATATGGCATGTGTGACGGCGTCGGCCAGGTCTCGTTCCCGGAGACAGAGGAGCAAGGTGCCGTTGGACGTCGTCCTTTCAGCCAGGGTCTACAGCAGCAGATGGACCACGTGGGTTCTAAAATTGAATGAGTTCTCTGTTAGCATTCATTAGCAACTGTAAATGTTGACATTATGGGTTTTGGTTATCACTTTAAAGTATTATTTAAAGTATCGATTTTGCCATAACGTTTTTCAAAGGTTTTCCGAAATAGGATTTCTTATATTCTCTGTTAACGTTGACCGAAACACATTGAATGTTGTTGCATGTCGTCTTAATGTATGGATGTGACGGTAAATGTTGTGCTTTCAGGAGGCTAAATTGCTGATAGCCCGTGCTTACAGGCGCACAGAAAAGCTGCTCATGGACAACAAAGATAAGCTGACACTGGTCAGTTGTTCCCCTTCTCTGATCCTAAATTCTGTGCAGCTCTTCTGTATTCCATTTGGTTTAGTTTTGAACTATTCCGGGTCTGTCTTTCCAGTTGGCCAGTGCACTGCTTGAGCGTGAGGTGGTGAACTATGACGACATCGAAGCCCTGCTGGGTCCACCTCCTCATGGGCCCAAGAAGATGATCGCCCCGCAGAGCTGGGTGGAGGCTGAGAGGGACAAACAAGACACGGGAGAGGATGAACCTCAGCCACCTCCCCGCAAAAACAGAGAGGACGAAGTAGATCCGCAGCTCGCCTGATCTTAAAATGTATGTCTCGAAATATTCTTCCACCAGCCGCATTTGGTGGGCATCATGAGGGGCTGGGTGAGTTTTCTTAGCCTGGCATCGATTCGGCACTTTGAAACTTTATATGCCCGCACATAGAATATTGCCAAGTTTCCTTAAAATCTGCAATCTGTCTTTGTGCAAACATAATTTCTAATGAGCTGACCCATAATCTGAATCTGGCCTAAACAAACCAGTGCAACCGGGAGAATGGTTTGTGGAGGAATTTCATCATTTTTCTCATGCGCTTGCTGCACAGCCATGTTATTATGTCATGGAAACAACAGAAACAATTCTATTTAGATGTGCAATATGTAAGAATTCTAGCTGAACACACTTGAAGTTAATGACATGTATGTATTGTTTTGAAGAGATATCTTCTGAAGTTAGCATGACAACCAGTCCAAAGCTCCCATGTTAGCGGTGGCAGCACCAACACTCCCCTGGTCCTCCAAGCGTACATTCTGGACCACTAGCTTCATGGCTAACTGGTCAATGGCATTTACATTTCACAGCAATTAGCAGTTACCCAGGTGATATGCTACTTCCTGTCTGTTTTGAGGATGAATTCGATAGATGGCCAATTCTTACATATTGCACCGTTTTTAAAGAGGATGTTTCTAAGCAGTCCCAAGTGGAGATGGTATAAAAAAGCCCTTTAGTCAACACTTATATTATGCAAAATCAACATTATATGCTCTGTCTTAAGCATACTGTAACATATATAGGTGTGGATTCAAGCACTGCTTCTGAGTATTTATGTTATTTCACTTCTGCAAATGACAGAGCAAGGGAGCAGCTAGCAGCTCGCCATTTGAAACTTGAACCATTCTACTGACTTGCATTAAATCAGGTGACATGCATCTGCACAAACATATTAAGGTCTACATTATTGTGTTTGGTATTCGACTGAGCTGCAGTGAACACTTAAAACAAACTGTAGTAGGTTGCTGTGGATAAATACACATTAAAATGTGTACGTGTGAGGAAACAGCATTTTCTTTGTTTGAGGTTGTTTCATGTTGATGATTAAACGGCTGATATTACTCCACTTAGCGTGAGACATACATATTGATGGCAGAGTTGGTGTATTCTTTGAAAAAAAGTCTTTGTATAATGGGCTGTGAATACATTTGATTGCCACAAGTGAATGTGAATTCCCAAAGGGTTATGTTGCTAGTATTAAAATAAAGCTTTATTTAAATATTATTCGATGCTCTTTGTGCAATCTTTGAGTATGTCTGAATTCTGGGTAAACAGTGAAGCTGGTGAATCATCTGATAATGAACAATACACACGCTAAATAAAAGATTTACATTTATTCTGTAGACACCAGTAAAACCTAAATTAAATGATCATATTAAAAAAAAACATAATTAGAAGTCTTCATCTCCAAACAATTAGATAATAGAGTATTGTGTTTTGAGTAATATTTTGTGCTGAGATTCCAAAAAAGATCAACAGAGGCTGGAATGGAGGATTAATGATCAAAAAAAGAAAAAGAAAATCAATATCAGAGCAAATTTACCTTATAAAATAATCACATATATAAAAAAAAACCACATACATTTAAAAGTTTTATATCTCAGGCTTCTTGTATGTATCATAACTGAGCAATCCAGGTCTGAGGTCTAAACAAAACCAGACATGGACAATCATTTCAACACACATTCCGTCTGCCTTGTAGCATGCACGGCTCCTTTCCACTTTGCCGATCATGTCGTCACACAATTACACCGACTCGCTTACTTCTCCCTAACTAATCACAAAACTTTGCAACAAGCCATTTTGTCCAAATGATCCTCATTAAAACCCAGGCACATTAGATTGAAGGCCCGTGGTTTTGGATGGCGTTTATTTTTCCTTGGCACACCTCAAATGTTTTCCCGGACTAAAATGTTTTCTGTAAACCTGAGGCATCATCTGTGTCCCTAACTGGTGGTGTTTCACACCGGTCTTTCTCCTCTGGGCTGCAGTCCATCTTAACGTGGGTCGTACATGTTGGCCAGTTTCTGAAAGCGTGGTCCCCAGTCGTTGAGGTAGTCGTAGTCTTGGTCTCCGTCAGAGCTGCCTGTAGCGATGGAGCTGAGGCTGCCTGCCAGTGAGCCCTCTCCCTCATAGTCGTAGATCAGAGCTGTGTCGTATGGAGGCACGTTAGGATCGTTGTCTGCAGCCTCCAAGCCCTGAGGGGAGAACAATTACAGTTTATTTTTAGTAAATACGGGTAAACAAAACGTCTTCAGAATTCTGTTTTAATTGTAAAAAAAAATGCTCTTTAAATCAAATTCGCTCTTTAACGAAAGGACATTTTCTTACATTCCATCTCTGAAGACCTGAACATGTAAACAAAGTGTTTGAAGGTCTGTAATTGGATAACATTACTCTCAAACTGTTGAGCTGGTCCTTCCTTTTTCAAAACATTACCTCATAATTCCAGAAAATGCTGGAACGGGTAAATAACATTATGTCATCTCAACTCCAACTTGCTTTTACTTGTTGGGACAATAAGTTTGGTTGATGTGACCTTCATCACTGAAAGGATCAGCCCTCCTTTTCAGTCTTATTTTCTGTCTCTCTCATTTCTAAGGTTTCAATGTATTCACTAAAATCATTAAAACAAGAAGTGGAACATGAAGGTTTTTCCTTCAGACCATAAGCAGTGTTGTAAGAACACTTAAAAAACAAACCAAGAAGGATTTATGTTATCATTTATAGTTTGTATTTTCTTAAAAAAAGACACTATTGAACATCATTCAAATCTGACAGTAGTAGTGGCTAATGTAGCCACAAGCTGCTAACCTCAGGCGGAGATGAGGAGCAGGCTACTCCACACCCCGGTTTTTTAAAACTGTTTTTAAAAATGTTTAACATACAGTCGTCAACCTTCACCAGCACTGACTCAAATGACACTTGAAGCAAGTAAAGAGAGTTTGCACAGCTCATGCTGAAGTCATAAAGGCTCCGTAACCTTTTCACATATGTAGCAGAACTCCCAAATATGTGTAAAATCAGTGGAATTCAAACAGAATAACAGAAGAGTTTGACTAAAAAAATAAACATTTAGTAATAAAGTTTATTATTTATCTTTACAAGTCAATAGAAACCTTTAACAGCATCCGACAATATGCTCTATCTAGATTTAGCTTTAGAAGCTCAGTCTATATCTTTGGGAGTCTTATTCCCGATATACCCTTTCATATAACTATAGATTATGGTTTTGGGCTTTACAGTAAATTTTGGTTGTGAATTTTAGGTACAGCAGGCGCGTAGCAGAAGCCTCTCACATCATTGATGTAGTCCTCGATGTCAGTGGGGTCTGCAGGAGGCCTTCGTGGGTAGATAGGTGAGGGCAGGTTATGCGGGGCATCTTTCCTGAGGGGCTGCTTGCCTCGAGGAACACCAGGGTACCCCGGGTAGTAGGAGCCCGGGGTCGAAGGCGCGTCGTGGGGATTCCACAGCAGGTCGACGTTAAAGGCGTTCTGCCAGGTGAGAGGAAGAGGATACAGATTAACTCAATATAGTGATGATAAAGTGGGAAAACACACGCAACCAAACCACAATAACAAAAGGGAATATATCAGAATTCTTGGCGACATAATCAAACCATCGAATAATACCATGAAGTTCCTGTTAAATACAACCAGTGAGACTGTCTTTATTATTGTGTATCATTCACAACTCCTGCACCCG
>CAEMYA010000013.1:2926240-2953571 GCA_903131615.1 Diplodus sargus
AGTTGAAGACATTGTCACGTATGTCGTCTTCCGATTCCCCGACAAGCAGACCTGTTCCTTTCTTGATATGGTGGCGTCTCCTGCAGGTGGTCACCGCCACAGCCAGGAGGAGCAGCACTGCAATCAAACAGGCGGAAACCATCAAGTCTTAATTATTTGTTTATCTGGTTATAGGGCTGCGACGTACAATTTGTTTGGAATTGTGTTGCGGATTTATTGAGTCCTTAAAATATGAGAAAATGGTAAAAAGTCAGTCAAAGTCACAACTTAAAATGTCTTTTTTTTCCCAACCATAGTCAATAACTACAAAATATTAATTCAAACAATCATTTTAAACAGAGAAAAGCAGAATAATGTCGTGTTTGACCTTTTTATCTTTTGTCTTTTTGCTTCAAAAACAATTTTGAGGCAGAATAAGCAGAATGATAAGATTTTTTTTCTCTAAAATATAATGCAGAGACTCACATAAAGTAGTCCCTCTCAATCATCACTTATGACCTGCTTGCTTAACTCTTGTGGGGAAAGATTCTGAAGAGTGGATGATGTGTTCAAGTCTAGACTTACGCAGCAGGAGTGCAACACTGGCCATGATGATGATGAGAAAGATGAAGCTGATTCCCACACTGGAGCCGAGGATGGCCCCTGTCACAGACTTACAATCTCCGAAGGAGTCGCAGAGACACACAGTGATGTTGACCTGAGCATAGGAACTCAGAACTGGACTGCCGGTGTCTGACACCATCACCGTGACCACGTAATCTCCCGCCTCCAGCTCCACGAGGGGCTGAAGCACAGCGTGAGTGTCTGAAAGGGAAAAGGAAATGGAGAGAGGTGTGAGATTTGGAGATTTGTGGAGAAAAAAAAGTTTAATTCAGATGTGCTGCAGCCTCACCGCTGATGCTTTTTTTTACTTACCGTTGACTTGAATGACAGTCCAGTTCAGTGACATGTCATAGGGCATTGCAAAGGTGAAGGGTGCAGCTTGCGGAGGAAGATCTTCATCCACAGCGGTCACGACCAGACCGGAACTCTTCCGGCCTGCACCCTTACATACGGAGCCACTCAGAGGGAAGAGCTGAGGGGGGAAGTCATTGGTCTCCTTCAGTGTGATGACCACGGAGGCAGTGGAAGACATACCGTCAGCATCTAAACAGGAGAACATACAGTACATACACGACTTATTCATTTGTCATGTATATGTCAGCCACAACTATTTACCTCTGAGGAGAAACCTGCCATGTGGGGTGAAGTGTATATCTAATTCACCTGGATTGAGGAGGTAAACTGACCTGTAACCTTGACGACAGCATTGTAGATATTGTTTCTGACATGTGGCGATCGCATGTTAAAGGCTCTCTTGGCCCTAATTTCTCCCGTATCCATGTCAATGTCCAGCCAACTCTCGGGATCTCTGCTAATCTCATACCTGCCACAGAGAGCAGAGGCAAAGAGTCAAAGACATGCAGAACTGCCCGATTAGTTTTGTCTTAAAAAACACAACTTAACATACCTCAGGTCAGAATTATCAGGGTCAAAAGCGATGTTGTTTTTCAGTAGAGTCCCAGGATCCACAGACTCAGGGACAACAATCTTTATGGGGTCCTCTCTGAAATGCGGAGCCTCGTTCTCGTTCACAACAGTCACAGCGACTGTAGCGCTGCTCAGTGGGAGGTTGGGCGCCTTGCTGCTCAGGGGACTGACATTTTCCACCATCAGAACCAGGGTGTACTCATCCTGCGCTTCAAAATCTAAAGGCTTCATGATGAAACAGAGCAGAAAAAGGCCGTTCGTGGAGGGAAAACTTTGCACTGCATTGTGGTTAAATAATTAAGAATTAATGATGAATCTATATGTAAATATCATTCATTTGAAACTTATACCCCAGCCTGCATAAAATATAGCAAAAGCATCTTTGCTTGAGAAACTTGGAGTTTACAAGTCAACCACTAGAGGGTGTTGTTGAGTTGTGTGTAAAGCACGTGCTGACTTTAAAGGACAATACCACACATTTCCAAAATTTGAATTATTCCTGCACCTCAGAACAGATTAGTCAACATTTGTGACCCATTGGCTAGAATTTAGGAAACTTACGGGAAAAAAAATGTTTGTGAACTGGGAGGTCACTGCAATGTAAAACCAAGGTAAATTGGATTTCTTATGAGCACAGGAATAACTTTTGTTGTTGTTGTTTGTACCTGCACCACTGTCAGAACGCCCTGGTTGGTGGCAGGGTCAGTACTGATGGCGAAGAGGCCATCAGGGTCGTTGGTAATGAAGTATCTGGCCTCCCAGTTCCTTGTTCCATGATCGTCTCTGTCCGTCACATTCACCCGGCCGATCTCATAGTCCTTCCTGTTCTCCACTGCTATCATGCTGTACTACAGGAACCACGCAGAAAACAGATCAAAAGATTAATATCAGTGTGACAAAATTATTTTCATTTATATATTTGAAATATTTGGAAATATCCGAATAATGTTGTCTGAGACTCACCGAGGCGGGGTTGAACTGTGGGGCGTGGTTGTTGATGTCGGACACATGTATGATTGCCACGCCTTCACTTGTCAGTCCCATGCCCCCCATATCTGCAATCTGCAGCTTTAATCGGAAACTTTTCACCACCTAGGACAGAAAACAGCTCATTTCAGTGAAATGAACCATGCTGTGATGTCTGAAAATGTCTGCATCTTAACCATAACCTGAGTTTTACCTCTCGATCCAGGCCTACGTCTCTTGTGTAGATGGCTCCCGTCTGGTTGTTGATACCGAACATCGTCTTTGTGACAGCGTTGGCAGGAATGCTCTCCTGGCCAATGATGGAGTAGCTCAGATAAGCGTTTTCTGTCTTTGGGTCATCTGCATCAGTGGCCGACACTGACATCACTGACGTGCCTGTCAAAGATAATCGAAAGCTTTCGGTCAGCTGGAAAGATTTGTCAGAATGAATCAATGAAGTGTAACATTTGTGCTAATTTACTGAAATCATGTCAAACTTTGCAAAAACATTTTCACATTTTATTTTACATCGTACAGTTTTTAAAATGGAAAGATGGTGTTGCTCCAGGTCAAGGATTTGGCCCCAAGCTGGCCTGTTCGATGCGGCTAGCAAAAAAATAGATTCATATTGTTGTATTTTTGTGACATAAGCATTCTCTTTAAATATGTAAGATCCCTAATTATTATTTTTTTTTTATCAGAGCACACCTGGGAAAAGTGACACAAATCAGCCAATTAAAGGAACTGGGGATCGTAAGTACCATTTGGTTTCTAAACAATACGATACAATACAATAAGTGTTGCTTTTGGCTCTTGTTCCAACATAAGTTTCAGTTCTGGCCTGAGAGGAGAAATAGTTGAGGCACCCCTGCTTTAGGTGACAACGATTTACTTGACTCACATGCAAATCGCTTTATTTTAAGTCACTCATTTGATGTTAGTTGTGATCTGCTGTTATTTTAACAGAGATCCGATAATCTGTTTTGCTCTGTTAAAGAACAGGATGATATATTGATATAATATAATATTGTACTTAAACCTGCAGCCACTGATGCAGTATGTTATACATGGACGTACCTGGGACTGAGAACTCAGAGACAGAGCCAACAAACTGGCTCTGGGTGAAGGCAGGTCTGTTGTCGTTCTGATCCAGGACCACTATCTCTATGGTGGTAGGATTCTCGAGCCTCTCTCCACTGGGGGACAGCGCAAAGGCTTTCAGCTACACACACACACACAAACAAACAAACAAACACACAAACAGTTACAACAGAGGCATTATTCTTAATAAAATCAGCATTTACGAGGTTGTTGCTTCATACAGATAAATATTGCAACCCCCGTGCTTTCAATGAGGGAAACAGGCCAACCAAGGTGACTTTTGGTATTCGTGGTATCTGCACAAAACATATGCTGGAAATGGCAGAAAGATATGTGCAGGATGTTCGGTTCAACATCATTGGTCACATCACAGGAATCTGGTCTGAAACATTTTGAAGTCTCTCCCAAGATGCCCATAAAGATCCCTGGAAACTGACCTCTGGCTGTTTGCACTAGCGTTCGAGACAGTGATATATTATTTGCGACAATAACATGGACATGTGCTTTGAAAACCACTGTGCAAGGTCTCAATGAGTGCATTGTAGCTTGTGTTAGTTAAGCACCACTGTTGATTGTGCTTTAAAACACTTTTCAAGTGGCTGGGTGATTTGCAGTGTCTCGCCCATAAACGCCCTCTCACCGTGAAGGTGTCGTATTTCTCTCTGTCCAGCGGCCGCTTGCTCCTGATTACTCCGGTTTTATCATCAATCTCAAAAAGATTCTTGGGCTCCTGGTCCACCCCCGGTCCCTCTAACTTGTAGATCACCTCACCTGTAAAGATTTTGTCCGATTTGATCTAGACAGAGAGAGGAGAGATGAAGTTGATGATAATCGCAACCTCAAGGAAAAGTATGAGGAGGATTGTAAACCACATGTTGCAACACCAGATGTGAGTATGTTGACAGTCAAGGACCCTGACACAAGAGTGGTGAAGCCCAGAGAGGCCTTTGACTTATGGCAGGAAGTGGAATTCTGGAGTAATAATAGCATAGGAGTCTATATTTCATGCATTGTGCATTCACTTTCTTTGACATATGCTCTCTGCTCCATCACCATCGCCATGTAAAATGGCTCAATATTTCATCACATAATTTATACATTTGCTGGTCATCTGTAGCAGCCTTAACTCAACATTTACATTTCATAGTTTTAAACACTGGTCTGTGCTGTTGTCATCATCTGTGATGAAGAATTACAATCAACAGTGCATGGCTGTGTTTTAACTGGGTTTAATCTTGTATAGCTCTACAGTCTAAGAGTAATACACAGTCAGCTATCAGCTCATTTCGCATGGTGAGGATTTTGTCCAAGACCTTCTTCTATACCAATCAATTTTGTCATAGTCTAGGTATAATATGTAATACTTGTAATTTGCTTGGGTATTTGGTTGAGCAAAAACGTTGCACCTGATGCTTTTAGTGCTACCTTAGTCCCCCCCCTTTTTCTTTGCTAGCCACAGCTGACTGTTAGCTAACCCCTCTACCACACACCAGATGTCCAGTAACGGTAATTTGGCATGGCAGAGATGTGTGGGGACTGGATTTTTAGTAAGGAGCCAAAACCAAAATAGAAAAGTAAAACTGTATTGGATAAGGTGGTGTAGTTTGTTTTCATGATTAGCTTTTTGGGACATCTGGTTCTGTCCTTTCTCAGTTACTTTTTTTAAAAATTGGTTTTCGGTTAAATGCCTAAAATAATTTCTGTGGTTACCACAGGCTTAAGATATTTACAGGTTATGTTCTACGGCATAAAACACATCATGTAATGTCCCACAATTTAATTATAAAGAGCTTAAGTGTCTTAAAAATACAGACAACTTACTGGCTATTATATATAATATATTGTGCTTTTTTACAATAGCAGCTTGCTACGAGTTTACTTTTTTTTTTTTACGTGGAATGTTATTGCATACAGTAAGATAAGTTTGTTATTTTCTGTCATGGAGTATATCACGTCACTGCTAAATGAAATCAGACTCACTGCCAGTTGCAGTATCTTATTATAATTTGCAACCTTTGTTCATTTTCTGTCTCAATGATTGTCATTGTTAGTACTTACATGAATATAAATCATTGAATATTAAAAAAAGAGATGAATCAAAATCAGTTAAATGTAAATACTAGAGCTTTATATGCAGAAAACCCACACTTTTCATGTCTACTATTTGTTTACAGGGCATATATATGGCGGACGCGAATTTCAGGGGAACGGGCCAACACAGTTTATGTGTCATCTACATATATGTCTATGGCTATAACACTCTATTAGCTAGCTTACACAGTGTGTTTGCCTGTTTAATGTAAGCAACAAACATTAGCATTTCCAGCCAACTACAGCTGTTGTTAAGCATTAAATCGTGGGAAAAGGAGTATTTTAAACTACATTACTTTATGGGGTTACAGGTTAATGTTACATAATAAAATAAAAAAGGCCCATTAACTAACATATCCACTGTCCTAGTGCACTGTGAGGAAGTTGGTTCTGTAGCCTATGCTGCTGTACCAGAATGTTTAGCTAATGTTTGCAACTTTTTCCTGCTCTCTTGTATTTTTAGAAGTTTACTACAGTGGCAGCAGCTGAATATCCAAAGACAAAAAGGTAGCGCGCGCACAGACACACACACACACACACACACACACACGCACACACACACACACACACACACACACACTTTCCTTGACAAGTTGACAAATCTCTACTTCACCAATTTATTTTCTGGCAATGTCAAACAACATGCTAACATTTAATTAAAGGAGTAGCCTCATTCAGCTAACGTTCCCAGAGACAGCTGGGGGGAAGTGAAGGAAACTGTTAAAATATGTACATATGAATCATAAATATATTCCTTGTCCAAGTAGTCATGTTAGCTAAGTAGTCAAATAGGGTTATGTTAAAATGAAATAACTGCATTTAGAGCAGTTAGCATATTTTTTGATTATCAATATAATACGAAGACTAACCAGCTCTACGTAGGAGCAATGCGTTAATGCTTATGTAAACAGTGCTGACTTTTTGCCAAGGACGTGTATCTTTTGCCTCATTCTTGGGCATCAAGTGCATATTTAATGACTTAAAAGAGTTTCCATTTTAAAAACATGAAAACTCAGCCAATCAGCTACAACTAGCTAGCTACAGCTGATCAAATCTGCTAGCCACAGCTGTCATTTTGAAACACAAAGGATCCCAAACAAATTCGACAGTGGCTGGCTAAAAATGAGAAGCTCGCTCCAGTCTACCTCTGTCTCAAATTAGGGACCCATGTTTCAAGATTACAGAATAATTTGAGTGGTAAATCTGCTACTGTTATCACTCCTCACTATATATGACTGTGAGAATGGAAAATAAATTAGCCCTTACTCTATGCCCTGGATAGTTATTTCCCTACAGAGCTGCAGTAGAGGGATAGTGACACAAGGAGGGAATTTTGCACTGAGACTGTAACTTTGGCAGAAATCCATTTGATTTATAAAACTCAGACAGCTGAAGCCTCATATTAGCCAGGGTTGTCAACCATCATGCTTTTGGCATGAGACCCGCTCTCAGTTTCTAAGCTCTCACGCTGCTCAGACAAATCTCTCTGAGATTCCCCCACCCACCAGGGAGACAGAAAGAAAGACTGGATTTTCTGCCTCTCTTTTTTTCTGACCAGCATGAACAGGAGGAGTAAGCACAGGAAGCACAACCCTGTTTCAGTGTGGGCCTACATATTGTCTTAGACGGCATACACTTTAAGTACAATTTATACCAGAAATGACACACTGATTAAATTCTGACTTTAAAGTTTTACCTGGACAAGGTCTTCAGGAACTTGCTTGCTATTCTCCAGCACTCTTATCGGAGGGATGATCCAGTCCCTCTTCACCCTCACCAGTCCCTTGCCTTGATTTCTCCATGGGTAAAGGGTCTGAGGGTGCAGCTCTTCTTCATTGTGATCAAGTTCTGCAGAGCTCCACGCCTGAAAGAAAACAACAACATCATGTAACTCAGGAAAGAAAGTTAACAAAGACAGTAACACACGTTGCAATTTACAGCAGCAAAGGAGGACGTTGGGCAATGCGGTAGAAGTATAAAGAATAGTTCACAAGCTCTGACTTGTTTGCGCAACTTTAAACCAATCGCAATTGTCTTGTGCAGCACTAAACCTAGGACGCGGATACACACATACTTGCCAACCCTGACAAATTTCCCAGGAAAGTCTGACTGCCCTCTCCTGGATTCCTCCGGGCGTCACAAGTCTCCCGTATTTCACCCAATTTAAGACAATTTATCCCACTTTCTCCACTGTTACTTATCATAACCTGTTTCTGGTACGGTACAGCATGTAGTTTGCCGTACTGCTGCACCTCGTTCTCCTCAGCGAGCGAGCAGAGACAGACAGAGAGAAATGGAGATGAGAAAGAATATTCACACACATTTCAGACACTTTGGAGAGAAGAATTCCTGCTTCTTCCGTAACGTTTTAAAGGAAATGGCTGTAAAATCTGCCACGGATGTTGCACTGCATGAATCCCCATGGGGGGGCCTGACAAACAGAGGGCAGTGGCATGCACAGACCTTCGGAGAGGACAGGGCCAAAAAATGAAGTAAAGTTGCAAAAGTATCACTAATTTTAATGCAAACCATAAACTTTTCTTAGAACTTGTCAAGTAGTTTTCTTTGAAACCAACTGTAAGACAAAGGTCCAGCATGTCATTTTTGCAAACAGTCAGATACAGTGTTTTGGGAGTCATTGGCAGTCACCCTTTTTAGACATTTAAGATTTGAGAATGTGTTGAGTACAACGTATGTGCACTTCTGCTTCATAAAAGCCAAATTATGTCATTTGCAGCTGTTTAAATTCATGTCAGGAGTCTCCCTCAGCTCTGCAACACTCCCAGTAGCCTGATGGAATGGCTGTATTCTTGCTGTAGCGCCGAGGCCGTCTGTAATGTGGAATCCATGAGATTGTCCCGGGCAGAGGGGAAGCAGGGCCGCAGCCTCAGGTTTCACACACTCATACACGTCTTTGTCAGCTTCCTTTGATCCGGGTGCAAATTCATCTCAGGACCAGGAAACACAAACACTCATGCTCATTTCACGAGCTCTCGTTGACGACATTGCTCTCTTGACTATGTTCACACAAATACACCCACGCGAGCCCACACGCACACACACACACACACACACACACACACACACACACACACACACACAACAGCTGTCGACTATGGATTTAGATCCTGTGCTTTCCCACCCGCATTCCCACTCACACTCACAAATTCCCCTTTATGCTCAGCCCTGCACCTGACTGGGAGTTTGGGGTCACCTTACGGATCTGCTCCGCTGTAGGAATTCCACAGACACGTTCATATATACGCTTTCTCACGCGCACGCACACACACATATACAAGCTGATGTACATGCATCAACAAAACACCCACCCACACATAAGCACATGTACACATTTCCGTAAGTTGCTTCCGTCTCTTCTGTGGGAATTCACTGGATACAGCATTATTTGGCATATGTTAAACAGTTTAAAGGCACAGTCCATAAAACAGGAAATAAATGTGGATGTATGAAGTGACCAGAAAGCCATGTCTGCTTCAGATACAACTGAGCATTCATTTATAACCAGTAGATTTTAAGGTGAGCCACAAATACATAAGCTAAATAAAGCATCTGTGGATACATTTTTGAATATTTTGTGAATGGCCTGTGGTCCCTGCCCTGTGATCAGATATACTGAGCCTTTGGCACGCCGCTCGCTGGACAGTGAAGGCAGGAATGGCAACCATGGCCGGCATGCGCAGATCGAGTCAGAGGGCAGGCTAATCTTAGACCGTTCTATATTCCCGACCCCTGCCTATTTAACTTTTTGTAGCCATCGTCATGTACAGTCTCACAGGGATGTTTACACTCGCATTCCAGCAGTACATGTCACCCACACCGATTCATCCTGATAGCCATCTACTTCCATACTTAAGCCTTCTGCATGTATGAGCTCTCAAACTTCCACTCGCATATCACACATTCTGCATTGCTACCTAACCTCAACATCAATAACAGCTGCATCACAGTTGTATTTCCAAGTATAGCACTTCTTAAGTTTGCCTGATTTGTGGACACTCGGGCTAACATGACCGCCTTTTTTCTAACTTGGAGAACGCACACACTGGGAGGTGCACACCAGTGGGATCCTCGGTGCATATTCATCACACTTAAATACACCTCTTGTCAAGTACACCATGCCTTATTCATAAAATGGGAAATGATGTAAAAAGATGAATGTGTTATGGTTCACTGCAGATTGATATTGGAGTTAGTTAAAGCAATGGACAAATGTGAATGAAGTCATGAGCAGCGTTGTAAAAAGTATCCAAAGGTGAGGAAAGATGCCATGTAAAATATTACTTACATGTATACTTATGCTTATATTTATGTTATTAATGAAAGACATGTATTCAAGTAGTACTTGAGCAAAAGTAACCGATGTTAAATGCACTCAAGTATCAAAAGTAATTTTCCTGAAATAAATGGAATTCAAGTACTGTATGTACAAGTTAAAGTAGATTATACATATTACTGTGTTTACATGTACATAAATACTGTATACTATGGGTTGAATGGCTATTTTTTCTAACATGTGCTGCTTTGGCTCTGATGCAGCATGCAAAGTAACTAGTTACTAAAGTTATTCAAAATTCAACTTGGCTGTAATACATGCTGACACATCTAAGTTAAGTGAGTTTTGCATGCTAACGCTCGCTAACTGGCACTAAACATGAATTGTGGCTGAGGGGTTGCACAAAACTTAGTCAATACATCTCACTTCGAACAACATGTATAATCCACATGGTAGTGCTCAAGATAGAGGACCCCCAAAGTCGTTAGTATACATCATCTGGAGACCATAAGTGTCTGTACAAAACTTAGCGCCAGTCCATTTTGTAGGTGTTGAAATATTTCACCATTTGAGACGTTAACCTGCTGGAATTAATGGGATCTATTCTGCGCTGAGTCCCATCCTCCATCCAAGCTTCGTGGAAATAAAAACGTTTTTGTATAATCCTGTTGACAAAACAACCAACCAGCTAACAGCTAACTTCTTGGCGGAGGTAATACAATGATGTTGTTTTGTGAACTCAGTATCAGTGGTGTTCTGTGCATTGCTCAACTAATATACAGTTTGGGGATTTTTCAGGGTCGTGTCTGAGATTGTTTCAGGTTTCCTCAAACATTTGGTGGATAACGCATTGTAAAGGTCGGCTATGTGTTTTAAAGTTTGTTGTACCAATATGACCACCTTACAATATCGGTTAAACTGTACATTCCCATTTTCTAGAGTGTAAAACATTGAGAGAGGCAGGAAGCTTGCAAGCATTTGTTATTTTACACACTTCCTTTACACACACCCGACCTGAACTGAAGCGTTTTGGACAGTGGCTCCACTAAGTATCTGCCTCTGTTATAATGTTTTTACCAGACCGAGGTGCAGGAACACAAAAAGTGTCATGTTACCAATTAGACCAATGAGAGCCTCGTCTGACAGGCTGAGCGATGACACCACACGCAGATTAACTGTTTTAGAGGCTTTTCCCAGAAACCTTTACAGCTTGGCCTTTCACCTCAGGCCCTCACAGAAGTATGGACAGCTTGTTTCGGGATGATATGCCCCCACAGCAAGAACACACACTTGAGCGCTCTTTTGCTGAGGAAGTGTTTAACGTTCTCGGGAAAGTTCGCTTCTACCGCTGTGATGTTGACTTTGGAGAACATAAGTTGGCTTTAACATTGCGGATAGTATTCCTGTTAATTTGGAATACTTTAAATCAGAGGACCTCCTCAAACACTAGTTGACCCACCAAATCATAGTCGAATCTGCCTTTTTATTCCTTCTTCGGAGCTAACTTGTAAGTACAAGCCTGAATTGGAAAACAGCATCTGAAAAGTTTTCATTTAATAATAACAAGGAGTTAAAACCCTTTCCAAAAGTCCACTATGTCTGTGTAAACAGTGTCTCCTGTCCTGATATGTGTGAGCAGAACAGTCGCTCAGATAACTCAAGAAAAGACCGTCCAGCCGAGAAGGGATGCCTGCAGCATGCCTCACAGTCCCTTCGGCCACAGGGGTTAGAGGTCACACAGGTGTCCTTGTGGTCACTTCTTTTACTGGTTCTCAGATATAGACATTCAACCAGTTAGACACCAACAGAACTGCTCCCACACACCCACTCATTGCTAAGTCATGACTTGGCCTGGCATGGGTATGTACAGCCTATTTATGGTGCCACTACCAGTGTGAGTCCCTCTTGGAGCAGATGTCTGAGCTTTTGGAATGCTGAGCAAGGTTATAATATTAAACCATGACTGATTAAAGCTAAATATATGAATATAAAGATTATTGGTTATTTCTTTGCATGATAAAGGATATTCAGGAATCTAACTTATGTGAAAGTGGCACACATTTGCTACCAACAGTGATACAATGAAGTGATGAACTGTCCACCGCCACTACTTTCCCAGTATAGAAGACACATTCTGTTACTTGGAATACACCTTAACAAACACACACAAAAAAGAATGCTGTTATTTGTATCACTACATGGGTTAATTGACTGATTTATTGGGGAAACCAAATAGCAAACTCATCATAACATCGCTGCCTTATTTCTGTGCTGGACCAGTGAAACAACAGCTGTCACCACTTGGTCTTCCATGTCTAAGTCTGTAAAAAAGTGTCAAGGTTAAAAAAAGGAGCGGAAATTGGCCTCAGTTGGCTAGATGTTATGATCTGGACGTTGTCTCTCTACCCTTTGCTCCCTCTGAAACCCTACCCAGTGTAAAACAGCCTGCAGGTATCCACACCCAGCAGGACCTGTGATTCTGACTCTCAATCCTCTGACTGATTATTTCCGATGAGTGAGACCTCAGCAGCAGCTGGACGCTGCTACAGACTCTTGATTTGTACCCGATTTCATGGTCCAGGAGCGGCCCACTCTTCTTTCCGCGAGGAGGATTACAGAGCGGGACAAATGGCATCACGCATGCATCTGCACAGCTGTTGCCCACCACTCAACACAACATACACCCAGCACGTTCGAACACTGCCTTGATTCAAAACAACAGCAGCTCACTGAAAATGAAGATCAACTGAAAGCTATCAGGTGACACTGAGGGAAGTCTTTGAATTGGACTGACAGCTGCTGACATTCAAATTAATTTCACTATTTGTCAGAATTTGTAACAGTTTTCTATGTTGTACTTGTGAAATGTTTGTACTTAATCATAGTATTAAAACACTTTATGTTTATGGGTTTTTCTTTCCAGACAAAACACAAAAATCTTGAGGGAAAAAGTAGGGACTTGAGATTGTTTTAAAATGATTGGTGATGTAGACTCACTCATTAAAGGAACAATCCACCAAATGTATCATCACGTCTTCAGCTGCTGTAGTCCTGAAAGGGGACTTTAAAAAGTTCACTGCTTGTTTCATGGTTTAGCATGGTTGCTGTCATTAAATGTACAGCTACATCGACAGACAGTTCACGGTATTATGTTTATATTGAAGATCTTATCAAGGTCCAGATGAATTGGCAGAAATATCCTTAGCCTAATGTCATTACAGTCTTCGGTTTGTGCACTGTGACTAACTGGTTTGACCTGTGGCTGTGTGAGCAATCAATCACTCCTGTAGATTTTCAGTGAATTTCTCCACAATCAATTTTGCATGGAATATGAAAATGAAACACAAAAGCAGCTTAAATTCGCCGCCTTTGACCGCATGGACACTGAAACTTTGCAGACACTTTTAGCAAGGTCAGAGACACTTCGCCGAGATCTGAAATATGAATTACCACAGCTTCACAACATCTGCAGCATTTAGACTGAATTATAGAGCACAACAAAGCAAAGACTTCCCTCAGGAATCACTGGAGGCCAACTCACTCAACCTCCCAACCTGGGCTCCATTACTACTCCAAACAGAGCAAAAGACTGATGATGGCTGGAAGTGCTGTTGGTAATAAGTCAGTTTACATTGTCATCCATTTTAGATTTCACAATGGCGTCTGCTGACAGGGGCTACTAATGATGCCCAGAGCCCCTCTGTACACATCTGGAGTCTCCTCCTCCTCAGAACACTTCATCATCCCCTTTCCAACTGGGATGAAGTGTTTAGATCAGCCGCAACCTTGTGATTGCAGAGCAAGTTTGGTGCCTCTATTGATGAAAATCTGGTAGAAGACTCAGGTAAAGGCATAAACTGTATATTTTTAGGAGCGGGGTGGCTAAAGGCCATTTTCTAAGCAGGATCACGCTCTGAGGGGGCAGGAAGTGAAGAATCTTGTGTTGAAATGTGGGGTTTGGCTGTTGACAATTGTATTATGGTTTAGTTGTGTGTTTGTACTCCACACCACAATGTAGCCAAGAGTAAATTGAAAAAATCTGAATCTAGACGCGTATAGCCGAGGAAGGGAGGAGGCTGTATCACATGACCCCAGTACCTTTACAGCAGCCTATCCAATCCATTTTCAGTCACTTAGTATTGACATTTTTTACAGCAATCAGAAAGTGGAGAGGGATACGCTCCCAACACTACTTCCATCGCTCAAGCACCTTTGCTCTTTCATAGAGTCAAACATTTAACTAAATCAACTGAAGATAACATTGTCCACAGTCCACACGATAAGGACAGCTTTAACTTTTCGTATTTTGAGACTCCTGTCATTGACAGGCAGCTCACACTGGTTATAAAACTGAAAACAAACACAAAGCAACTAATAGTGCTCAAATAAATCGGCATATAGTTCATTTTAGTCCACAGCAGCTACGAAGACACGTGATTTTTCTTACCTGACAAAGCAGAGTACCCAGCACACACACCATCAACATCCTTGCCGCCATCCTTTGTACCTGCACTCAGAAACTCAGAAGAATTAACAGACCTCTGATGACTCAAAGATCTGATGCTGCTCCACTAAGAACTGGGCTCCTGAGTGGCTCAACCCTGAAACCTGTCCCTTTCTCTCCTTTCTGTCTCTCTGTCCTCTTGCACTTGCAGTCTCTCTCCCTCTCTTTGCTTCCTTTCCTCTCCCAGCGTTTGTCTCTCACAGCTCCTCCCTGTCCATGGCTGGGGTATGTCTCACAGTCGTGGGGTAAGGGGGTTAGAATTTCAGCAGCGGCCCTCCCATGTACCCCAGCACATGTGCTGTCACTCAGAGCGAGACAGAGAGGCAGAGAGAGATGAAGAGAGAAGCAGGGCAGCTGTTGGTGGTGTAGACAGAAACAGCGTCTGCACCAGTTAAAAGTAGGTAAACTTTATTAAACACTTTATTCAAAACGACGGCACTTTACGGGGGGACAAAGGAGGGGGGAGAAGAGGAATGATGGTCCAAAACCCAAAGATGCAGAAGAAACAGAAACAAACAGAAGCTGAACCTGAGATTATTTCATTTGCTGTGTAATTTAGTAACAAACAGTTGTATTGATACATTCAAAGCACATCTTCTATCACTTTAGATTGAAGTTATACCACTTTGTTGACAATTGTACTTAAAGACTTAGTGGCAAACATCTATCTCCATTTATGATAAGTTGTCATATCAACAATGGGCTGCTTTCTGTTTCTGGTAAAACTGAGAAATCAGAATCTGCCACAAAAATGACTTCAGTATTTCCTTGACCACACTCCACATCGATCTGTTTCTGTCTTTGGACATCTGTTACTGCCACACCAAGAGGAAACCAGTGGTACTTTTTTCACTTCCAGGCCCCGCTTAATGGCATAACGTACTCAATTTCAGTTCAACTCAATAGGCTTTATTGCGATATTTGACATAATGTTGTCGGAGCACAATTGTGATTGTCAAAGACCATGTCAAAGGACAAGTTCAACCAACAGTGAAAATTCATGAAGTCATTATGTACTTCTGAAAAGTTGCTGTGAAAAATTTCCTTTCAAATCAATTTGGGATCTCTGTGTTTATCTACTTCAGTTGTTCAGGAGAATGCTACAATGATGTTTTGCTGTGAAGCTCCAGAAATGTTTAGTGGACTACAAAGCTTCCATCGGCATGTAGGTGAGAAGATAACGATTTCATTTTAATATTTCTTGGGTGAACTCATCCTATAAAGGTCTATTTTTTTGTTTGTTTCCTAACTCATCAAAAATTGATGCTTAGCTTTACAGTCGCTAGTGTAAAATAACAACACAAAAACTGTTATGTTTACAGTCTCATGTAGCTTGGCGCTTGTTTTCTTCTTAAATCCTTCGTGTCCGGATCAACCTTCATGTCATAAGGCCACATACGTAACCTTCCTGTCCAGTCGGTCTGTGTTGTGCCCTCGCACATTCAGAACATTCTGCCAGGACTCTTTGATCTCCTGCTATTTTGAACACTCTGTCAAAGCAGAAGATGAAGATATATGGTGCTCCGTGGGTGATGTCAAAAGCAGAGATTGCCATGTCTGCAATGCTTAAAATTTGACTGAAACGTGGCCATGACTGATGAGAGTTTTAGGCAACCATCTCTGTTGCAAGAAGGTGGAAAAACAGAGTGGGACTTCAACTTCTCAGGGGAGAAACAACCAGCAGGAAAGATGTGTTTGGCATTAAGAGACGCGAGACGTGGGAGTCCAGATCTCTCAACAATATTTTCAACACCCTATCAGCAAGTCTGCTCACAGGTCGAAGGTCGATACGGATCTTTAAAAGATAAACAACTGCGGACCCCATCGGTTTCTCTCTCACAGCAGAGACTTGCAGGACAGATGTTATAAAACAAAAAAGTGATGTAACAAGGAGGTAGGTGACTGTGGTCGTGCTCTAAGGGACAGATCTTTTGGACCATGAGTATGTCTTAGAGAATTGGGGGGTAGATTATGACTTTTGCCCTGGTGGATGGATACTTGGAAAAACCCCTTGCAAACTGAATTCAGACAAGTATCATGGTTGGTTTGCAGAAAACGAAGTGGAAAGCTTCATTCCTTTATCCCCTTTATTCCAGGACTGGATCTGGGTACGGTGGCTGCTAAAATCAACTAAATATTCTTCTATAGGCTAAAATGTAAGGTAGAAAAAAAACATTGTGAAAACCATTATAGATATTGTAGGTTTTTGCAGTTTCCGGTTGAGTGATTTCATAGGTGCTGGACTCATTTGCAAACATACCAAGACACATTCTCTGTTGTGTATACCGCAGGAGGGTGGATGTTGTAATGGCACAGCAGAAGGAAACATGCAGACACAAATACATTGACATTTTTTTTTACACATTTAGTTTTAAAGGACAGCAAGTAGACATCGAACAGTGACAAATGACATCTGACATCTACTTTACTTAACATATGATGTTAATACTATTATTCTGATAAACCTCTAGTTAATTGTTTATTTCATTAAAAGCTTAAGCTGCTTAATTTTATTTCATATATATAATTTCTTATGGTGTTGATCAAGGGTTGTGCCATTGGGTTTTTGTCTGTGATGTGGTTTAAAGTCTCTGAAAAATCAAAAATCCAAATCATTCCAGACTGACAGGAATCTTATTCCTCCACTTCTTCTTCTTCTTCTTCTTCTGCTGCTGCTGCTGCCTATTCTTCTTCAATGTAATTTATCTAGCACCTTTCAAAACATTGTTAGTGCTTTAAAAACTAGAAAAACAATCAAAGAAGGCAGAGTAACACAATACCTTCACATATGAGAATAGAAAGAAGTAGAACAAGCTGCCACGTGGTAACTGCAAAATAAGATAAAACTACATTAGTGATAGAACCCAAAAAAAGTTGATGCTATATCGACAGAAATGAAATACAAAATCATGACAAAATGTGTAATCACCTGAAATTAAGAACCATTGGGTTTCATGACTGTAGGATAAGATTTTTATATCTGCTGAGGGAGAGGGTCCTCTTCCACACAGTCCACCATGCTGCACCACTATGTTTCTACAGTATACCATGTCTCAAACAGTCAAATCAAACACTGCTAGAGGCCCTTTTCACGTTTTTAGTGGTCATTGTATGTGAAGGGTGAATGAGGGGTATTCATTTGGTCACAATCTGCAACTCCACAGCTAGATATATGCTAAATTCTCCACACTGGACTTTTAAGTACCCAGCCCAGTCAGCATTATCTACACAGATACATTCAATTAGTACTTCTCGTTTGTATCATATCATCAATTCAGTTACGTTCAGGTGACATCATTTACATCAAGATGTCAAGACAGCATTTTAACATTTGTAAATGTGAAACCACTGGAGGTTTTTGACAAGGTATCGGAACAGTTTTCATCTGTGTTTGTGGCAACAGAAGCAGGTAAGTCAAAACCTGATCTTTTCCTCAACCTTACCAAGTGGTTTTTGGCTTAAAGCAAACTAAACCAATAGCACAGTGCTGTCACAACATACAATTTAACATTGGGCGTTAAGAATCATTAAGTTTCAACATATCCAATATAACATACCATAGTTATAAACAACTAATCAACTTCACAGATGAACCTCTCTGGAGAACAGAGATACTGATGATACTCTAAAGTATAGAAAATCTCATGCTAGAAAGAAAGGGCAGTGAAATCACTGAGTGTGTTGGCAGGCCGACTGTGTGTGCTGAGTGGGTGTCTGCATGCTTCCATGTGTCACCGTGTCCATGAGCGCGTGTGTGTGAGAGAGTTAGAGGGTTCTGGTATAAAGGGGGTGATTTTACAGCACCTGTCTCTGTCATTTCAGGCTCAGGCAGTTGGCAGGAGCCGCCCTGATGTTTCCCTTCCTTCAACCCCCCCGACACGCACACACTTACTAACAACAGGCTCTCATTCCAGAGTGCATGCAGACATTTCAAGTGGAGCTGGGAGGATAAAGCTCGCCCATTAGATAGTCTAGACGAATGTTTTGCTATAAAAGGGATTCAGGTGTGTATTATATAAACAAGCCCAGGTCCAAAGGTGATGCTGAAATTGAAATGTTGAACCAATTACTGACATCCTATTAAAAAAAACCCTCTACAGCGTCAGAGATACTGCCCACTGTTGGCAGAAATAACAGCTCACATTAACTCAGAAGTGGACAAGCTGCAACTAGATCACAACAATAAGAGTGAGCCCAAAATGGAAACTATGTTCACTAATCCTGATTTAGGGATTTAATTACTGTATTATTGAATGAAATACATTATTGCTGTCTTTCTTTTATAATTAACCATATAAACATATACATATGAAACCATAACCATTTCAAATTATGGTCTAGACTAAACCGAAAAGTGCCATGAGATAACTGTTGTTATTTGGTGAAATGTAAATAAAATTGACTTAACACACATTATTCAGATAAGCATTAGTTGATTTTCTGTCCATCGGGGGCGGCAGAAGAAGTGGTGAACACAATGTCACATCAGCAATAGAATTTAAAGTAAAGCACATTTTACTGCTGGTGATGTATTTTAATTTTACGCTACTAATACCTTTACTGGACTACATTTTGCATTCTTCATTGTACTTAGACACTAGTTACCTTTAAAGTTAAGATTTCACATGCTCACCATCTGAGGAATTTACAAAATGTGATGCAGAGCTTTATTATGAGACCAATAATCAGTGTATAATCCACCTAATATTTGCTACACATCTGCAAATTACATAATCATAAGTATTACTATCCAGTAATGCACTGAATAATATTATGAATAATGCAAGTTAACATGTTGAATGTTTGTCATGGAGTATTGTTTGAAATACTTCTTCCACCCCTGCGTACTTTCACTTCAAATTGTTATGGAAAAACTTGTTACCATACAGTTACAAGCTGGCAGAAGGCAGACACAAAGCAACCACCATTAATTTGTTTAAAAAAAACACCTCCAAGGCATTTTCCTTTAAACTGTTAAAATGTGTTTACTGGGGTCTACCTTTGACAGCCTGAGTTTGTTTTTAGGTCTAACAAGACCAGGGCTTGACTGTAAAGGCATTTTAAGAGAGAGTGTCTTTGAGGTATTGGGGGGAATTGTTCACATTGCCATGCAGACTTGTGATAGTATGCAGGGGTGAAAGAAGTGATTTTTAAGTCTACATGTGTCCCCAATCCATAAAGCAAAAGGGAATCCTACCCTTTCATTTTTAAGCATTAATTTGGAGTTGGGCTTCGATTATTATTGACAGCTTTCCAACAGTCATGTCCCTCTTTGTGGAGAGGTAAGAACAGTTAGTATGTCAAAACATTAGAGTTGTTGGATATAAAACTGAAACAGTGAGCTAAAGAATGACACTTGTTTTGCTTCATATTCTTTTTTTGCCAAAAGAAAGAAGGATTTTATTTATTTATTTATTTTTTTTATCTATTAAAGAGGAAGGTGTAATAGACAGAATAGTTCACAGGCATTGCCAGAATCAGAGCCTACAGTATTCATCTCTTTAGCAAAGGAAGTTGGACAGATTAGGACAAAATCTTTGCATACATATGGATATTACAAACACATGAACTCCAGAATTCTGCATGTTAATTATAAAGAGAAATAAGATGACATGCAAAAGCAGAATTTCGCACTGCACCACATTGTCCACTTTGAGTTGCTGAAGAATATCCGACCCAGCAGAACATGCTGAAATGAGATCATGAGTTTCAAAGGCTTGTTCGTGCAGGGTCCCACTGAGGCGATAATAGCGAAGCGGACTTGTGGTGTGCTTGAAGCTGCAGTCTGATCACTACACAATATTCCTCTGAACACACAGGAGGAGCCCCACTGATCAGGAAAAAGGGAACCCAACCTGGTAGCTGTCTGGCTCACCAGGCAGACAGTAACACTATTAATGATGAATATTGGAGGGAGGCAGAGGAAATCTGTGGTCGGTTTCACACTATCACTGACGACAGAGCGAGACACAGTGGTGAACTGTCTGGAAATCTGCTGGTGATGATTTTTATATTATTTTTGGTTAAACTTTCATATGTTCATCAATATCCACAAGATTAAAGGAATGATATGGCAAAAACATATTTTCTATTAATTAATATCAACATTAATTTTACTTTTACAGTTCACAGGATTGAATGTATATTGATCCATATTGGTTTGACAAGAAATCTTCAAATAAACAGGCCTACATGTTGCTTTACTCATATACACAATATACCCTGTTTTGCCTGTTTTTCCTTACATTGTGGTTGCTTTAGCTTATGTGTTTTGACCTTTTTCTTGGAAGTATTCAACCGTATTTTGTATTCTTAATTTGTTAGTTGATGTCAGTCGTTGGATTTTGCTTAACATAAATTAAAAAACAACTTTCAACCAGAAAGCTAATGGAGCCGGCTTTATGTTGATTAGGGTTAGGGTTATTATTAGGGTTATTTTTGCCTGCTTGCCTCAATGACAGGAAGTCAATGCCAACAAAGCCAACAAAGTATTACAGCCTCTAAGCAAGCAGCTAATTAGGCCAAAGCTCTAATGCCCATTGAAGTGCATGGCAAAGCACTAATGTAATTTCTGCATGTATAATGTGGAATGCAGAGTGTGAGTCATTGATTGGATGCCAAAATACTTGTTAAAGTTGCAAGTTTTGCAAATAGCTGCACATTTGTTAAGAAAACATCTACAGTGAGTATCACACATCACAAATCAAATCAAAACAGAAATGCTTTGTCATGTTTAGAGATAACATTTGTAGAGTATGGCAAAAATGCGTAGATATATTTCACCAGAGTAACTGACAACTGCTGCCGCTCTTTGTTATCTATCCTTGACTGCATCTTAGCTAATTAGCTCATGGTTCAGTTAGTTGTGGAGCCAGTGGCCCTAAAGTCCCTCTGTACGGGGACCTCAGATCACGGGGGAGTCCCTAATAGCGACAAAGTCCAGCTCAACTGGATCTGACTGTGTGATGTGAGAGTGAGCATGCCAAGCCAAACACAGCCTCCAAGATGGACAAGGGGTACAGTATGGAGGTGATTTACAAGAATTGGTTGGTGAGTTTTATTTATTGTATGTTGAGTTTAAATGAGGTGTGTTTTAAGATGAGCTGATGAGGCAGTTAAGCTCATCTTAGTTTGGTAAAAGAGAAACACTTAAATTAAGACGATACGTACGGTGGCATTTTTCTGTTCAGTAAAGAAAATAGAAGTAAGAGTTCGTTTTTTTTTTTAACATTTTGCTGTCCATGTCTTACAAATAGCTCCTTTGACCATTACATTTGCGTAGAGACGTAGAGTAGATGCTGTATCATTGTTGTTTAGGTGGACAATAACATAAAAAAACAAACCATAAAACAAACATATGCAATGAAAAAAAAACCCAACTTACCTCTTACCATACATCTGTCAGACATTGTATACGCTAAATACCTTTTCTCTCAGTCTGTGCATCAGTCAGAGTGTAGACTGACTTCTGTAAATGCATGTTTTTTTCTTTTAGGCTTTTTCATCCTACCATAGAAAGATCAAGATTCAAACTGTGACTTGCGAAAAATCATGTCTTTGTCTTGCATTTTGTCTTGATAGCAACATTTTGTGTTGTGTTGTGTTTGTGTAACATGTTGTGATTTTGTGCACCAGCAGAGGGCAGTGCTATACCATATAAGCATCCAGCTGGCGAGGAGAGGGGGACAGAAAACTTGTGAGGCGAGGTGAGGAGGGTTTGTCTGAGAAGAGATCTGTCTGAAGAATAGAACAAATGGTGACCGTGAGGATGAAGAACAACATATTAAAAAAATACAGTCAGACAATGACTCACGGTATGAGAGTAAGACAGCTAACTTAGGTCTCCTTATTACAATAGAACACAAAAGCCCTGCAACGTGCACACAGAACTGTACAATACATTATTCTAGATCTCTGCATGATAGTCAATTTGTTACTGTGTTGGGTATAATGTCTCTGGATGTGTGTTGACTTGACTAACAAATCTGTAATTTCTTTGTCAGCGATGAAAAACAAAAGCAATGTATCATTTCTTTTATGGCAGCAGTAAAGGGAGGTAAGTGTGTGTGTGTGTGTGTGTGTGTGCGAGAGAGTGGGAGGTGGTGAGGTTATTGTAGCTCTGCCTTCACCCCAGTCAGCCTCCACCAGGGTGGGTTGCCAATTAGAGACAACACATATGACACACTTGACTCCCCCGCTTGAACCATGGCTGGAGATAATAGGCCTCTTCCTGCAGCTCAATCGATGACATACTGTCCCAGGGTGGATGTCTGCCTCAGTACGCACACACACACACACACACAAATGCAACACACTTCTTTCTTTCTTTCTTTCTTTCTTTCTTTCTTTCTTTCTTTCTTTCTTCCTTTCTTCCTTCCTTCCTACAGAGTAAAATGTCAGCTTTTTGTTTCTTTACAGAAATATACAAGCAACACACACACACACACACACACACAAGGCTTTCTGCTCTCGTTCTTTTATTCTCCCATAAACAATAACTTCCAACCAGAAAAAAAAAAAAAATGAGCCTATTGTTCACAGCGAGATAAGAAACTGGTGCAAAAGAACACATTGAAGCTATATGCAAAGCTAATCCATCAGCTAACTGCGTTCATACGTCTGGCTAACCCCGCAGGAGGCGTCTGGGCTGTGTGAGGGCACCTGAGTCATGGGGATTACAGACATTACAGTAATGGATAGTCTATCTGCTGCGTGCGGTAATAGGCAGACGGCTTGCGTGAACTTGCTCTCAGCAGTCGGGTCTCGGCGTTGTTGTTTCTGACTTGCATCTTGATG
Source organism: Diplodus sargus (assembly GCA_903131615.1). Classification (NCBI taxonomy): domain Eukaryota; kingdom Metazoa; phylum Chordata; class Actinopteri; order Spariformes; family Sparidae; genus Diplodus; species Diplodus sargus. The sequence continues at coordinate 2,949,523 of CAEMYA010000013.1, forward strand.
CGGCTGTTAGAACTCGGCTATCAATACGGCCGCCTCATAGCTGGCTAAAAAACAGCATAGACATTGCATCAGTACAACCTAACCATGTACCTAACCATCATCCCCAGAGCCTGTAATACTTAATTTCTCTGGGAAAAAAGAAGAAGTGTGGATTGTATCAGTTGTTAAACAAAAATAGAGAGGAGAGTTTGCATGGCTGGGGAGGAAGGAAAAGGATGGATGAAAAAAAGTGGAAGAGGGCCTCTGCTTAGCTTTTTTGGATTGGGGGGTGGATGGAGGATGAGTGTGGGGTGGGAGGCCGTTGACAGTTGTGTGCATGCGTGAGCCTAATCTGCCTCCATCAACTGTCAGAGTCAGGGATGTCAGGGCTACGGAGGCTCCTGGTCCTCCCTCTTTCTCTCTCCCTCCCTCTCTCTCTTCACAGGCAATGTCATGTTGTCAGCCCACATATGCTTGTCTGCAGTGGAGGGGAGGGGTTGGAGTTGTTTGGGGGTCGGGTGGAGGGGACATAGGCACATGGGCAGCCTCCGTCTTTTTCCTGTCGCCGTCGACACTTGTCTTCTTGCCTGTGCGCCACTGATGTTGTTCCCTTTTAACCCCTCCAGCTCCCCCCGTCCTCTCCTCTCTCTCTCTGCATTTGGATAACATCGGAGGCGCCACTTAGTTGAGTCGAGAATTAGGCCTTTTTGTTTTGTTTTGTTTTTTACCTCTGGCATGATTTTGTCTACCCGCCTCTTTTCTGCTCTCTGATCATCACAATAGATTTTGTGGCCTCTTTCATTTGGGCAGCATGGTGGTTCATCGGTCCTTCAGTGGGTTTTTACATTCCCCCAAACCCCCAGAAACCAGGTTAAGTTTATACATTTAACAGCAACATGTCTTTCAAGTAACAGAGTCCATTTTAATTCGTATGTGTCACTGAGCTTCAGTTTGTCCGTCCTCTGATGTGTTGCCGTAATTGTTACATATGATTTTTTCTTTCTAATTTTGTGTTTTTTCATGCTAAATAAGGCGTTAATATTGAGTTTTTTGTGTTTTACAAAAAGACGAGGTCATACCTGGATCGGAAAGATGATTGCAACTTGAGAAACCGATTAAAAAAACCTTTTCTTTTGATCATCCAGATGGGTTTTCGAGGATAATCAGAGCAGCCGCAAGTGTTTTTACACAACCTTCCGGGTTTGTTTAAGAGTTTATTTTTCAGAAAATCAGTTGCTTATCCTTGGTGACTTTGTTGAGAAAAAAATCTGGCTCACTTTTTTATTGCAATTTGCAGGGAACCAGTCATTTAAAACCTTAATTTTATACTATCACAATTCTAAAACAAAAAGTGATCTCACTTAAAAAAATCGTCAACCACCGAATACCTTGACATTTCAATTGAAGTTGTTCAAGCTTTTCAGCTTGTATATCTTTGATGGAATAAAACATTACTTGGTAATCCTTAAGTTATTGGTTTCCTGATCTTTTTCTTAAGTAATGTCAACTTATACAATTTACATTAAATCCAGTCTGCATTTTTTTCTGCTATTTGTGTCATTAATTTCAAAGATGTGTTTAACATTTTGATAATAGATTAAAACTGCTATAAAATGCCGTGCGTATTCATAGGTGTATATGAACTACTAACTTCATTTTCCCTCACTGGTTGTACACCTGGACACATGTATTTGAGCTCTGCATGCTATTTATCTTATATTTATGTATGTGGCTGTGGCAAGTTTGTAGCTTCTGTGATAAATTCCGTTTCTATGGAGCCTTTTAACATCTGAACAGGGACAAAAAATGAAAAACAGGCAAAAAAAAACCCAATTTTTTTTCTAAAAAATGAATAAATCAGCATCGCGGGTCTCTTCTCCTCTCTGTGAAACCACCAAGCTCATGTGTTCTGAGAGGCACGTAGACAGCAGTCAAACGTTTGTATCTGTATGGGTAACAGTGCTCTTGCCCCGCTGACCTGCCCCTGGCACCTGCCACAGGGGGCTTTGAGACTACCTGTCAATCAAACTCACATGACCCCCCCCCCCTCTGCCCATCATCCTTTCTTAGGACTCACCATGCAAGTCTTGGCTAACTCATTACATCCCACCCCCACTCATCTCTGACTTTCCACACACAGATGATATCTCTGTACGGTACCCAGTGGAGCGCACCGCCTCCCTGTCTCAGCATGCACGTTGCATGTTAACCATAAATCCCATATAGTGTACAGTATGTCTGCTCGAATGGATTACTGCGCTGTAGCACGTTTGGCTCCAGTCTGCGGTTGTGGCTCCTCATTGAGGCTGAGCTACAGCCATGTCTGCAGATGTCTAGTCTGTAGGATATTAATGCAGAGCGGCTTTAACAGGGAGCAGGTCAAGGCTCACATTAAAGCTTCAGCAGACGGCTTGTGAAAAGACTGATTTGTGTTAAAGAATTAAAGTTCTGTGCTGCCCTCACTACCTCTAGAAACTAAGGGAACAGACTGAGCCGTATTTGTAATTTATCATAATATTTAGCCTTAGCGATAATATGTATGATTCATAAAACATGATCAATGGCATTGAGCTTTCGGGAGCAACTCGCGTGCTTTTTTTTACATTCAATTTTCACGCCCTCGCCTTGCGCACAAGCACAGAAAACACAAACATGCCTATTGAAGACTCCCTCTGTCACACACAGATACGAACACACACACACACACACTGAAACACACACCCCTCCCGGCTATGAGCACCCTTGCCCCGAGTGCTCCCTCGCTGCAGTCTCCATAGCAGGCAGGGCGACTGTCTGAGTGCTTTATGTTTGCTGTAACACAGAATCATCACTGTCAGGGCCATTGATTTGTCAACAACATAGTGATACACTGTAGATGGATAATGGCCCATCTTGTGCACAGTTGCTACATTTTTCTGGACAGCCAAGGAGCATCTGTTGTTGTTCTTTTTTCCTTTCCCTTTTTCCTTCCTTCCTCCTCCTCCTCTTAAACCTCCCTCTCTCCTCCTTCCCTCCCACACACACACACACACATCCTTGCAGTTTGAAAACAATAAAAGAAAAAGCAATGTGTCTTGTTCAGCTACTAAATAGCTGTCTGGTTTGTGTCTCCTGAGGTGGTTGCACATCAGTGGCTAGCCCATCTATCAGGCCGATGCACGGCCCCTCAAACCTCCAGGTATAGAGATGATAAATACCCCACCTCCTGAAAAGGGCATGGAAAAAGATGGATGGATATGGAAAGAGAGAGACAGTTACAGATATCAAAACGGAGTGATTGAGGGGAAAAGAAGGAGAAGAATCGATGGGGGAAAATGAGGATGGGTACAAGGAGAAAGATAGAGATTGAAGACAGAGAAAGGGACATCTTATCTTTGTTTTAAGCGTTTAGTAAGTTGAGATTCACACATCACTAAATTAAAACGGGTTGCACCACACAAGCTAGTTTTTTCGTTGAGATCAGTTGTTAAGTACTATTTACATCCACTAACTGCCAAGTGTGTGTATTGCGTAGGCTACGTAGCTAACAGAATGAAAAGACAAAGCTAATGTTTGCTTGCTCTTACTGTTACTTATATCACCTGCTCAGAGCAAGTGTGACCAAGTAATTATGTACAGTTCTCAAGCAAGTCCCAAATCATGTTTTTCTTGAACAAGTAAAGTCAAGCCAGTCCGCAAAAGACAAAAAACAAGATATTGGTACCTGTCTAACATGATACTCTTTACCATTTTATCCCAAGTGTTCAGAAAGTAAAGAAACAAAGGAAAAACAAATGTGTGTTCTATGATAAATGATAACAAAAAAACAAGAAAATAAACTGTAAACATAAAATAAACACAAGTCATTCAAGTGATCATGTGTCAAGTCAAGTTATGTCAAGTTGCAAGTCGTCTTAAAGGTGACTTGGGTCCGCATCTCTGGAGAGCAGTAAGAATGATGGAAATAAGGTCGACATATCTGACCTGACATGTGACCAAAAATGCTGTTAATAATGATATAAAGTAGGAAGAAATTAAATCAAGTGCCACGAAAAAATAACCTCGAATTACAAAATGTCTAAATGACGAAA
>CAEMYA010000013.1:2953590-2967069 GCA_903131615.1 Diplodus sargus
AGTCAAACCAGCAATTTTATGATTACTTTTGCTGAAGATAATTTTGGACGGTGGTGTGTGGTTGTCTGTTGTAGCAAAGCAGCATGTCCCACTTCAGTACAGTCTAGTTCGAAGGGGCTGAATTGGCATGAAAGTTTACAGAACAATATTGCCAAAGCACAAAAGTACAATATGTCCAAAAAGTTGGACTATACAAAACGACTGAGATATGAACAGTGGAAAAAATGTTATGGCCTGACTGCCGTCGGAAATAATCATCTGCAAATGTTCCCATGATCTGAAAATTGCTTGTTTTACTGCAGTTCTATGTGAGGTTTTGTTCAAGTGGTGTTGCCGTACCAGCTGTCCCAAGACGGTGGACTCATTCTCGCACGTGTGACTCGGACTGGGTAATGACAGGCCACAAAATTTAGCACATCACAAGCTTGAAGCTAGTTATAGTCACAGAGAGCTTAAAAAAGGACTTAAGACAGAAACTTAGGGATGGATTTATGAATAGCTGTAGGTACAACCCGGTCCAGGCTCTCCTGCGCTCATCCCCTATTCCCTCAGCTGGTTGATTAAACAGTACTTTCCCCCCATTCCCCCTTATCTGGGCTGTCGCTGCATGAAGGAGCTATCTGCTGTGTGACTGGCAGACGACTGCCTGCTGCCTCCGATAGCATTCCACTTTGGTTAGGTAAATAGGAACTTAACTGAACTGAGACAATTTAAACAGTCTAAATGTAAGGAGATTAAAACTGGCCAAACAGTGGCTGAGCACAGGGATGCATCAGTGCTAGTTATGCACTGCTGCGAGGACGAGGAACACACACGCGGGTTTTGTTGTGCACGGCCCGCGCGGAAATTTCACAAAGTCAAACAGAAAGACACGAGCATCGGAGACGCCCAGCAAAAGACACGCAGAGCCAGAGGACACGTAGAAGCAGCCCTCAGTTGTTTTTGATGCCTTGCTGCCCTCTGACCTACAAATTCACTTTCTATGCGCGCAAAATCTCCACAACACAGACAGACACACATACGTACACGCACGCACACGCACACACACACACACACACACACACACACACACACACACACACGCGCACGCACGCACGCACACACACACACACACACACACACAAACACACACACACACACACACAGACAAACAGATACAAATGGCATGAGGCAGGCAAAGCAGGATGGACCTGGGGACAAGTTTCCGCCTGGACGCCCTCATCCAAGCCAGTCCTGCCCTTCTCTGCCCACAGGCCTTTCCAGACTGGCCAGTCGAGTGAGCGACCTACCCTGACTCTAACGCTGTGTGGCAGGGGGACCTAGAGACAGATGTTCCCTGCCACTGGCATGGTGCAGACGAGGAGATGGTATCCCATGTGCACACAGTAATACGTGTCTATGAAGACAGAGGGAGAGACAGACAGAGAGAGAAACTGAATGCTTGACTGGCGATGTTGGGAGAAAGAAAGGAGGAGCAGCAGTGGGTGGTGGTGGTGGTGGTGGTGAGGGGGGGTTGTAAAAGGAGAAATAAATCAAGTCAAAGCAATTTGTGGCAATAGCTGCTGCAGTGTCATTAGGAATCCCGTCACGCAGCAGCTCCTCTGAGCAGTCAGCAGACGCAGGTTGACAGCAGGCCAAAGAGGAATTTTAATTTTTCCCCCTGTCTCCCAGCTCCCACCTCAGAAACATTTTCGAAACTACTGGCCCACCCTGCCAATGGTAGCCTTCAAACTCATCCTCAAAGCTGCTGCCACTTCCTGGATTAAAGCCTTTCTCAGTGTCATAATAACACAGGATCACTGCAAGAAGAAAGTATGCTTTCTGATTTCTTTGCAATTTTACAAAAGTTTAACACAAAGGTGAGAAATCAAGCAAAGCATAATTCTTCTTGGTTGACATGCAGCTTCTGCATCACACTGTTCAATATAATAACAATTAAAAAAAATGTTCAAAACATTTTCTTTTGCAGAGGTTTTGATCGATTGCATTTACTATAATTATCAGGTTTTTTAACATAATTCTTGCAACCATGCTCCATAGGAAAAAAAAACACATTAAAAAAAATGTTTGCATATTCCTACTTTCCCCCCAGCTTCCTTTTTCTGTGTTAAATGAATCTTCAACATTTCTGACAAGTTAAATATGCGGGAAATTGCACTGTCCAGTTGCCTACGATACAGCACTTTGAATTATCACGACCTGGATGACGGAGAACCTTCAGCAACAACTGAAGAAGGAACATTTTTATATTGGAGGAAAAAGTCAAAGTTGCAATAGTTCCTGGAATCAGTGAAGAACAATGGAATAAATTGTAATTTTAACCAAATTTCATACAAATGAGTAAAATGAATGATTTGACATGGCTGAGGTGAAATTATTAACATTCAATTCATCTTGTCTGCGGTGCAGCTTCTGAATCACTAGTTGTCACTTTATTTTAAACCACAGATGAGGTTAGTGATATAATGATAATTAAAGAAGAGCTTTCAAAGCAAATGTTTTAGTATAGTAACACGTTTTATTCACTTTTCTTTTCTTCACATTCTACAGTTACATTTTAGATGTATTATAAAAATGTGTTATCAACATCAATGTTTCTGCAAGATTTAAACATTTCTGCCACCATATTCTATAGAAAGAATGCATCATAATGTTTTTTTGTTACTTTATTTTTGCATATTCTTACTTTGCCTCATCTGACTTCACTGTGTTAAATGTTTGCTAACATTTCTTTTTCATGTGTCCAATTTTCTTTGTTTCTGTCTTTCTACATGTTTTGCAGGTATACACAAAACTACTGTCACTATAACATACAGACATATCAGGGCAATGAAACAAAACAACATAACATAACACAACAAATACATTTTTTAATCTTCTCTTAATAATTCATGCATTAACATTTTAATTGCAATAGGTAAGTAACGTAAGGCATACACCTGGATCTCCAGTCTTTCCAACATGGTTTCTGACATGATACAACACATTTTTCATACATACACCTATGCCACAGAGAAAGCTTCTGAAGAGGGCAAATGTTTCTATGATTGCTGCTGGCACTAATGTTGCTACAACCACAATGAGAAGGAAGGAATAAATTGTCCTTTTAACCACATCTCATACCAATAAGTAAAATTAATGACATGAGTGCGGTTGAAATCATCCAATCGATAACATTACAGATGATATTACATGATGCATTCGACCTTTTATAGAAATCTGTTACAAGTGAGATAGCGTCTCATCAGCAGCAGCACATGAGTGATACGGACACGGTGGATGTGTGTCAAACACAGAACCAACAAATCCAAATCAGTGTTATGAGAGGATAAGCAGCACAAATGGAGAATGTGGTAATAATGCTGCCCGGAGCCGAGCGGGGCAGAGTAATGCTGCACATTTCTCCTCTCAGCTGCCACTTTAATGAGCAGACAAAATGGCCACCGTTGAATAATTAATATGCGGGTCCATTAACAAGGCATTAGAATGCATTCTATCTCTTATTGATTTTTTCCTGTCTTTTTTCCTTTTTTTTTTTTTCAGCTGAAAACTTTTACTCCGTCCGTAGACCACTCTGCGTCCAGCGCTGGCGAGAGTGAAATATGGCTGCTGCTGTTTAAATGTCAGCTTTGTAATTACACATGGAGCCACGAGCTGGGCAATCCCGCGGCCTGAGGGCCTCTGATTTATGGTCAGGCACTGATGGCGACGGCACAGACACGTACAGACAAAATGCATTCGCACAGAAAACATCTCCTCTCCCCATTACAAAGACATACACACAACCTAAACTCAGATTATGCCCAGTATTATTTACTGTATACTGTATTAATTAAAGGCTTTTATTTACTGACAATAAACACAACAGTAGTACAGGTGATCTAATAATTAACCATGTACTTTTTTTTCTGTTTCTTAATGACCCTTAAATGCATTCTTTTGGTCTTGGGAAACCCCCAAATACTTTCTATTCAAATTATTTTTTCTCATTGTGAATGGGTTTTGCGACCACAATGGTTACAAATTTGTGTTCGGTCGGCCACTAAGCAGTAACAGAGGCATAACAAAACTCAATATGTACATAAACATACAGTATAAGTGGCAATTGTATGTAGTAAGATAATATGTTTTGATAACAAGACTTTTCAGCATCAGTTAGTTGTGACTGTGTTTTTGGGGTTTATGTTGTCTTTTAGCGAAACAGGGTTACTTAAATGCACAGCATGTACTTTCTGCCAAAGCGACATTATGCAACTTTCTTCCCCTGATTATTGGAATTAATGTCTATATATCTGATAACTAATCAAATAAATTAATTTAAAAACGTGCTACACTTTGGCTCAGATGCAGCATATCAATCGGAAAGTGACTAGTAACTTACGACTCAATGTAAGATGTGTGCTGTAGGGCTGTGGAAAACTCCCTACTTATCTAAGAGCTGAAAAGCCCTATGCACATGTGATATAAACACCTTTTTGTACACTATTGTAAAAATAATGTATACAATAAAAATGAAAAATCACATCCAGATCGAGTCTCTCAAATGCACGGCCAGGTATAGTTAAAAGAATATGTCATTCCGATACGGATACCTTGACTTCGAAACCGGTTCCTGAACCAACAAATGTGGTCGACGCAAATTTTCTGCAATCCTGTCCAAGAAAAGATTACTTTGCACTTACAGGGGTTGAGCCCCGTCTGTTGGCATAGCAGTGGCTTTCCTGCGCACCTTGAGACAGCCAATCATCACCACTGTTAGATCTTGGCCGCAGAAGCATGCTGCATGCTTATTGGCTCGCAGATGCTGATGAGATTAACTGCTTAGGTGTTGAAATTTGGTACCGAATGATGAGACATTTTTCCAATACTTGATAGTATTGAAGCAACTGACTCGGTGCAGCTGAAGTATCATAGTTTGATACCCAGACCCACCGAAATGTGAGGATTTGCCTTTTTTTTTAGGTGTTTTATAAGATTAGAAATGAATTATCTTTGCATGATGGACTGTCAGTTGGACAAAACTAAAAATGTAAAGATGCCATCTTGCTATTTTCTTACAATTTATAAACTATGATCAATCAATCACTCAATCAATCAGTACATCTACAAGTAACCAACAGTTCAACTGATAATGAACATAATTGTTGCAGCCTGACACGCCTTTATCTTTCTATTGATTCAGCTACTGATAACAGTGTCACTCTTCGTCCCAGTATCTGTTAGTCTTGTGTGAAGTGTAACCTCGGCCCTCTTTCCTCCTCCAGCACTTTTTGCTCAGCGGTCTAACACACTCTAGTGGCATGTGGGACACCCCGGTTCAATACACCCTCCCTCCCTCACGCACTCCGCCCATCAGTCAGATTGTAGGCACAGATACCTGCTGGGAAAACCAATCTATATCTGGACGAATGGAGGAGGAGAGGCGAGGCCAGATCAATGTACAGATATTGATACACGCAGCCATGCGGGGAGACTACACTCCTTATGAACTCATTCTCTCCCTCACTGCAAAGATTAGGGATCGAGATGAACTGCTGAGTAAGGCGTGTGCGTTTGCGGGATGACAAAAGAGACACTGTAACACACGGGCAGATACAACAGATAGAGGGGAGAAGAAGGAGGGAGTGGGGATGCGTAGTGCAGACACAGATTACCACCACAGAGCTCCGTAATGGTGTGAGAGGAGCACGTCAATAATAAATACCTCCCATTACACCACATTGGACCGCTGCAGCCGCCTGTACAGCACGACACCACGCTGACTCCCTGATCTACCCCAAATTACACTGATGCTCTCACACTGGGCTTCTGTGGACTGCAACACATTGACACAGAGCACAACTATGCACAGATGCATACATAAAATCACACAAGCGGCTGCGGCTCTGAATTCATTTTCCAGCACAGCACAGGGGTTGAGCACCGGGGTTTGATCCCCCCTGCCGACTCCCCCATTAGGGTTTGGTTTTATTTTTAAGGCTCCACTCCCTCCCTCCCTGCCTGCCTCCCGCTCTTCAAAGAGACGAGGCTTGACATCCAGGTGTTTTATAGTATTTGTGGCTCTGATCATCCATCAAGCCGATCGATCACTCTCCCAGCAGCTTTTATTAATGATCTTGTCAGCCAGCCCGCTCTCGGGTGCAGCCGCTTGTCCAGAATGATAGATCATTAGCTAGTCTGCCTGCTATTTATTCTCTCATGACCTTGTCTCTCTCCATTGTTGAGTGGGCCGAGTTATGAGTGCTAGAACATGATAATTCACTATTGATTCTGCTTTTGTTTTTTTGTTGCAAAAAAGTTTCTTTTTTGGGCGTCGTTCAACTGCAGACAGGCACAGACAAAATCAGTCATTTAGGCAAAAGTAGCGATATCACAGCATAAAAAAATATCGGATACAAGTAAGAGTGCCGAAGTTTTACCAACAAAATGTAGTCAAAATATCAAAAGTGGAAGTGTTACAGTAATTCACCTTTGGATGATTCGGAATGATTACTTTAACTTCATACTGTATATTGTTGGGTAGTTTCACATCTTACAGTGCATCATATGCACTACAAGTATCACGTGTTTTTTATATCAAATCTAAATTTGTAAAGCATTATTTTTTGGCATTTAAAAATATAAATATTTTCAGTTTTCAGACTTAGTTTGGTTTGGTTAAGGCAACAAAAGCACTTGGTAAGGTTTAGGAAAAGATTGTGGTTTTGTTTAAAATAATATGTCTACATAAACTTGCTTTCACACAGAACATGAACAATGATCACAAATAAACATCTGTTTAAAGTCACAATAAGGTAGGTTAGTGAGGTTTTCTGCTGGTTTAGTTTGCGGGTTATGGCTTGCTAGTTTAACAACAAGGTGATGAGAATGCCCAATGCGAGCCAACAAGAACGTGCCTCAGGCACACAACACTCTGCGATGGCGTCCCCCAGGTAAAGTAAGGAGCTTTTAGGAGTCCCACTGGTTAAACACACCATTCATAGTTGGCCCCTCTTCCCCAGCTCAATGAGCAAGACACATAGAGAGAGAGCAGTGGTGGTTGAGAGAGCAAGAGAGCGAATGAAGATGAGTGGCATTAGGGAGAACAAAGCAGTGAATCAGAGTAATAAAACGACTGTTTCTCGGCGGTTTCATTTTAAAACAAAAATAAACACACCCACACCTCCAGAGAAGCCTCTGCTCAGCTGCCTCTCTGCTCTGTGTGTGTGTCACGTGTGTGTGTGTATGTAGCTCTGCCCCACCCTCAGTCAAACATACACACACAGGCCTCAGCAGCTTTTCATACATCCATGACAGACAGAGAGCAGAGGAGAGAGATGGAGACTTATGCAAAATGAAAAATAAAAAATACATAAAATGTTTTCCTCAGGAGAATCCGCCTTAGTATACCTTTCAGTATAATAATTATGTGGACTGCATTTAGTTTACAGCATTCTGTTCAGTCATAAATAATGACTTTTGTCGTCACCTTCATTTACAAAAACCTGTTGTTTGAACATAATGGACAATGAGACAATAATAATAAAAAAGTGACCAACAGACATTAATGACGGGCGACAGGAAATGAAAGAAAAAAGGAGAGTGACAGAAAGGAGAAGAGGGAAAAAGGTCAACAGAGAAAAAGGCAAAGAGAAAACAGCGAGCGAGTCAGCAGGAGTTTCACAGGAGCGAAGCCCGAGGCCGAGCCAGTGAGGTGTAAGCAGCTTTAGAATAAACATGAGCTCCATGTAAACAACAACCTGCCACTACAAGCATCGGTTACGCACCCACACAGACCTGCTGGGGCTCTGGATTCACTGATGTGTGTTTGTATGTGCGTGCACTGTATACTCAGGCTGTCCCTGGGGCTGAAGAGCCTTGCCTGTCATCCTCCCATCACTCCTCTCTCTACCCACTTACATCCATAAAGCCTGTCATGTTGATCAAGTAGCTACAGGCCCGAAGCCTTTTGTGATTGTCAAAAGTGTGCACACGTGAATATCTGACTGAATAATTGTAGCCTGATTTTCCGTTTGTGTCTCTGATGTACAACAGGCCAGAGGTGTATAAGTGCTCTACCACTGAGAGGTTCCTATGTGTCTGTGGCTCATTTCTACAGTCTGGTGACCTTCAGCGTACAAAGCGAAGCGGGAGGAACTTCCTGCTCCTCCAGAATCATTCACGATGGATGGCTTTCATGTTTGCAGCGGATGATGGGCTGACTGAGCCCGACTGAGTTTCAGCAACACACTGCATGAAGTTCAAATACAAACTTTCAGAATAAAGGCATAAAATAAGTACAGTGTTTACCTCTCTGTGTTGGCTACACTGTGAAGTTAAATATTAGTGAATGCACATCGAATGCAGTACTTTTACGTCAATAGTCTTGCAACCTCACACTGACATCCAGCTGTTTGCCTCCTTTTGCTAAGTTAAGCTAACAAGCCGCCGCGTACAGGTTCATTATTGATTCATATACATAGAGAGGCATCAATCTGCTCATCTAGTTCTCAGTAAGAAAGCAACAATTTCTTTAGCATTACGTGTGATGAACATCTCTATATAGTTAAATCATCACTTGATAGCATGAGTTTTTTGTTCATACCTATCCTTTCTTCTGTCTGTTTATAACAACTTTATTGACCGCCCAGTGGTGTTTGTCAGCCCTGTGGTGAGGTTGAAAACTGTCAAGTCTTTCTGTCTGCCTTCGACCAGGTGTATGCTGGGATCTGATTCTGAAAAGTGGGCCGAGAAAATGAATCGATGATTGAATGAACCGGCATTCAATCAGTGTGCTCGCTGTAATAAAAAATCTCTCTTTGAAATGTAATACTGTTTCAATCCTTTGTTAGCTTGTGATGCCAGCTGGTTCCTGTTACAACCTAATGTGTGCGTCGTCTGACGAGATGATAAATTAAATATCATCCTGCAGGCGGGCGAACATTCAAAGGGAAACTGTGACAAAGTAAAAAGACACAGGCGATATGAACCCTCCCGTCATCTCTTTTCAACATCACCTGCCTCTTTTAAACCTTTGCCACTCTACCCCAAACTCTCCATGTGACTCGGAACACACAAACAACCTCACCGGTGTCCCCCATAACCCGCCCTCCAGGACCCTGGGGCCCAATAAGCAGCCATCTGCAGACAAGCTCTTCTCACCACGCTCCAGCAAACACAGGCAGGAAGTGTTTGAATGTGTACGCGTGGATGTAGTTCAAGGGCACGAGTACTCCATCAAGCTGGAGTCCGGGGAATATACACCAGCTTCCCCTCCCCCTCGCGTACACCAGGGAGGCACTGGAACCCGTCCTGAGTGCCCCCCTCTAAGCACACACACCTACAGTAGAGTGTATCTATTACTGCGCGCCAGCTCTCTGCACTTCAGTTTTGATTTTGACCCTCTGCAGCCGCCCCTGTCTTCCCGCCCGTGGCCCCGACCAAGTCCTAGCTCTGGCATGGGTGGTTGGGTGGGGTGGCAGGGGGGGTTTGGGGGCAGTGAAGCTGTCCTCTGGTGCTCCTACAGCCCTGCCTGCTCATCCATCCTGGCCTGCCAGCCCACAGATCGATAGCTCTGCTCTCTTAATCAGGTCTCTGGTGACTGTGGGCGGACGAGTGTGTGTGGATGTGTGTGTGTGTGTGTGTGGACAGGAGGTTGTATTGGCTGGAGGTTACACTTGTGTGTTTCTTTCCATCTTCACTTCTCTGGCTGTTCATCATGACTGTTTATCTCGACTGTATTTTAGTGCCTCATTCTCTCCTGCCCCTCGTTCACTTGCTCAAAACCCTACGCCGACTTTTTCTTCACCATCTTCAGTCCCGTCACCACCCCCTCCTCTCCTCCATCAGCTCTCTCTAGCCAGCTCTTGTTAAGGCTCCCGACTGTCCTGCTTTATATTTTCATCTCCTCTCTGTGGCTTTTCTTTCATCTCTTCACGCACTCTCTGCCTATTCTGGCAGCACGCCAGGGCTCATTCAAAAGGAGTCTCAAAGTCGAGTTGGTCCCGGTGCCACCGCAATCTGTTTTGACTTGTGATGAAGACAGAAGAGGCAGCAGTATTGGAGAAACGGAAATGAGAAAGGATGAGAGGTGAGAAGAGCGAGCGGAGCGAGAGGGTTAGTCAGATGGAGTGTGGGGCATCCAGCTGTGGTGTTGTGCCTTGCTAGAGAATCCGCCTTTGGGCTCTCATCACACCTGTGCAACCACAGCTGCGCGCGCGCACACACACACACGCACGCACGCAAGCACGCACACACTCTTGAGAGAGAAGCAAACAAAAATAACTCCAAAACACTTCGACTCAAATTCTCTAAAACTTTTTTAATTTTCAGATAAACATTATCTATTATTTCAAGTGCATCAGTGTGTGAACAATATTAAAGGTGCACCATGTGATTTTTTCAGCCTGTCCTCATCAGAGCCTTTGTCGTGTGTTGAACTTGTTTTAGCACAAGATGGGCTGTTTTTCTTCGAAACCCCATACAACATAACCACCATAACAGTTTTGCTCTGATTACAAATACAAAAGTAAACATATGGCTTTAGAGTAAATCTAAAGCTCATGTCAGCTCTTGCAAACTACAATTGCACATATCATCAGCTGTGTCTCTTGTTTGTTTATAGGCCCGTAAAAAAAAGCAACACGGTGTACGTTACATAATATTAACAGTGTTTGCTCACTGATCACATTTCAAAGTTCATCATGTCTCCACCACCATATTGTCTTGATTGATTCTGTCTGGTGCGAGTGTAACTCGTAACGATTCTTGATTCAAGTCACACCACCAAAACTGTCATACCGTATTCTCTAATCACACCATTTTCACAAATAAATCATCAAAGTACTGGACACACTCTTTACCAGTAGTTACTGATGTGTTTTAAGTATTCTTACTTGAACAGATGAACATCCTGTTTTAGTGTTTGTGTAGTTATTCATCATGAGCCAATGCGGACTTCAATAGCTGTTCCCATCTCCTTAAGGCAGAGTGAACAGTGCATCCCACAGTTCATAAGGGACACTCGCTTGAAGTGCACATATCCAATGTTTTGTCCCAGTTCTATACTACATAAAATTGTACAAAACATGTACTATATATTATTCTCTATTGTCCATGGTTTCTGCAGATAGGATACAAAATGCCACAGGCAAATGAACTTCATGCAGAGAAAGCAACATGTTTTCCCGTGTTTTATTTTGGGGAGGTGACACGCAGCAAAGGGACAAAGGTTGGATTTGAACCCTGGGCCACTTGGGCAAGCACACAGCCTCTGGACATGAGATGGGCGCTCCACCAACTGAACTACTGGGGCACCCTGAAATCACGTGTTATGCTGAAAAAAGTCAGTGTGAATACCGACTGTTCTGTATTCTTTGTCATGTTTCTAGTGTGAACATACTATAAACCTGTTTAGAATTCATACAGTATGTAGTATGGAACTGGGAAACTACTACGATTGCAAAGCCTACAAAAGTGGGCCACATTAGGTTGTGTACCACTTAACACTGCTTGAAAATTTCTTGTACATCACATGTTGGACTGTTTCGAATGCCACGTCTGATTATTCAGAATTTTTAGGATAAATTAATTTGCAATTATGGCGCAGATTTCTCTCCTCTTGATGATGTTTCAAAGTGCCTCAAAAAATTACATTTCTGACAAGGCAATTGATAAACAATGCATTGGTATGAGTGATATTTACAGAACACAGAATTACCTTCGGAACAGTTTTTGTATTGTAATTAAGTTACATCCAAGGTTAAAGGAGACCTATTCTACTTTCTGTTTTTGTTCTTTCCGTCAGTGTTTCATGGGTTCGCCTCGTCAACCTTTGATTGGGTGACTTCCTTAATGTTAAACTACGCAACTGTGTCACACATTTGCATAATGTAGTTAATCTAGCTAGTTTGGCACATAAAATTTAATTTAGCACACCTGCTATGTTGTTGCTAGCAATGCTGGCTCAGGTGTGTGTGAGCTGACCAATAAGAACAAATTGGGTATTCAGGAGGGGGGCCTTAAAGAGACAGACACTAAAACAGTGTTTCAGACAGAGGGGGAATATTCTAAAATTCTAGCAGTAACCTGCCTGAACCTTTAGCATAATACGTCTGCTTTAAGTCACAAAGAGTTAACTCTTTACACATTGTATTTCCTCTGTAGCCAGGAAGCTACACCTGTGTTTTTTAACCAGCCACCTTTATGCTGCCATATGCATCAAAATGGTTCCGGTCATGGGAAGAAGTGACGCAGGAGGTCTTTCTTGTTGACCTTGCCCATCTGATTCCTTGGCATCTCCTCCACCAGCTCCAGGCCTGTGGGGATGGTGTAGGGCGCCATGTGCTCCCTGCAATAAACACTGATGTTAATACACTGGAGACTGTTTACTGCAGAGAGGAAAGATAAACACAGACTCAACTCAGACAGGCATGCACAAGGACACATAACGCTGATCAATGTGCACACACGCGGGATGGGACAATGCACACGCACACACAAATGCAACAAGAAAAAATAAAACAAAAGCGGAAAAACAATTGCAAAACAAAGGCTAGCCCCGTGGCAGAGTAGTCGAGATAAGGAAAGAAATGTCCTTCATACACTCTGCAGCTCTCCTCCCTAATATCCACAATTCGCCTTCCAGACACAGACAATTCCCTTCGTACAAAACAATATAATCACTGTGAGATGAAATAAAAAAAAAAGGAAAAAAACAAATAATAAAAGGAAAAACAGAAGGCTGGGATAATTAAAAGTGTTTTATTTTTTCCGTTTTGAGTGCACGGTTGTTACGTCAAGTCTTGAAGCCTGGAGCTTTTCTATTATCTTCTAACCTAGTTTGTTTGTTTGTTTGTTTGTGCCTGAGTGTGTGTTAGTGTGTGTGTGTGTGTCCCTGTGTGGTGCGAGGGAGCATAATGACTCATACTGCTGCCATCAAACACTCCTTTCAGCAGATGTCTCCGTCTCTCCCTCTCTCTGACTCAGTGAGTAAAGTGTGAGTGAGTATATGTGCATACATACACTGTCTCTGTAATGGGGCTTGCTCGTGTCACCAATTTCTCCAGGGCAGTGTGTTTGTGTGTGCGTGAGGGTGTTTGTGTTTGTGTGTGTGTGTGTGTCTGTGTGTGTGTTGAAGGCAGTGTGAGGCGCAGAGGGTGTGATAGAGATTCAGACTGACAGCTGAAGCCAGGGCACTGAAGAGTGAGCATCCATCTACTTGTTTATGTCTCATTTTATCTCCCTCTCTCCCCTATGCCCTGGCCTCAGCAGTGGGCTGTGGGCTGGCACTGCCTGTCTGCTGGCAGCACCTCTGGCTGCAAACACTGTGTGTGTATCAGCGTGTGTGTGTGTGCAAGTGTGTGTTAACCTGGGTCACAGGCAGCAGTAGTATTCCACCATGCTGGACCAACAGGCCACAGCAGTAGGTTCTAACACCCCCACACCATATGGAGCCCACAGCCCTGACACACACACACACACACACACACACACACACAC
>CAEMYA010000013.1:2967146-2981867 GCA_903131615.1 Diplodus sargus
ACACACACACACACACACGCGCATCCCTGCACGCAAACACACGCACACACAAAATGCACTCAGAATTCAGAGAAGTGAATAAATGACCGTGGTGTGTAGTAGATGGATAGTGCAGAAGACAAAAACCAGATGGTGGAAAAAGAAAAGAAATATGTGGACAAATGAGTTGGACAAATTTCTACGTAGAAGGCGAGTAAAAAAGGGGGGAACAAAAAAACAAGCAGTATTAGTGCTTTCAAAATAAACTCTCCTGACATTTAGGAAAAAAAAAAGAAGCCGTTAGCATGTAAGACGAAGCCCTCCGTAACAATCATTTGTCCGCTTCCTCCGCATCCTCTCCTTTTTCATGTCCTGTCTTTACTTCAGCTCCCCTCATTAGTCCATCTCTGGCCTCTATTTCTCTCACATCCCTTCGTATTGATCTGAGGACTTCGGGGGCTGGTCACTGGGGGATGCGTGTGCAGAACTGCTCGGAGAGCTGCAGAGTCCGCATGAGGAGCCTTCATTTGTTTACCACAGGAACAGCAAAGGGCTTCTTTCCAATTGAACATAACAAGATTTAACCAAGACAGGGTCAGCACTCCTTCACAATGATGGGAATCGGTGCTCTTTTTGTGTTTTTGTTGTGAATGGTGCAGGACAGTGCATAAGTTAATTCATCAGCTGCTGTAAATTGCATCATGAGAAAGAATTTTTCAAAGTGGAAAAAAACCCAGTTTTCTTGCAAAAAGCAGTCAGTACATTACTCACGCTCACACTACAAAGTCAAAGTAATAATTAACTCAACTTTTACCAGAAATTTTAACTTTGCAATATATTGCACTATGGCAAAACTTGCCAGGCGAAAGTTTTTTGCCAGATATGAATGAAGGGTGTCATGGTTAGCTCTGTCGCCTCATGTTGTGAATATTTGGAACCTCTTCACCAGCCTCTCTGGGTGGAGTTTGCTTGCCCTCCGTGCTTGTGTGGGTTTCACTGGATGCTCCGCATTCACATGTAGTCTGAATAAGGGATCTTAACGATTAATCATTAACTGATCAATTCATTGATTGACTGATTCAAATCTATCAACCAACATTAAGAGATGGGCAAAAATTATTACAAATGAATTACAAATTACAAATACTTCTCCTCCTCAAACATATCAAACCAAAATGCAAAATACTGTGTTTAATTAAAATGTTTCGGGCCTATTGTTGAATGGCTACAGACAATGAAAATGAAGTAATTATTTTGCGTTATTAAGTCAAGACTCAACTATTTTGGTGGGTTAGGGTTATTTGATCTGCTATTTTAACTCCTAATACAGCCAATTCTGATTTTGCATCAAGCATAGATCGAGTTGTGGTTAAAAACAGTTTTCTAATGGAAAAACAGCCACCTATTAAATCAAACAAATGCTTAAAATTTTCATCCCCGGTCCAAAAATGTGCAGGTTAGGTAAACTGCCCTCAGACAATGATAGTCTGTCTTCGTGTGTCAGCCCTGTGATTTGTTAGTGACCTGTCCAAGGTATAACCTGCTTCGTGCCCAATGTCACCTGAGATCCTTTAAGAACAGGTAAGCGTGTAAAGCTGATGGATGGATGAATGAAATAGGTGTGTTTTGTTCATGTATTGTTGTTGACGGTAGTCGTTACATTATCAAGCTGAAAGTCACAGTACCTTGCCCAGGTCTTCAACTCTGGCAGGGTCATACTCTGCCCCTTCTTCAGCTGCACCACTGCAGTCACTTTCTGACCCCAAACAGCATCTGGGGCCCCGATCACAGCCACGTCTGCAAGGTTACAATCATACAAAGCAGACATGTTGCTAAGTTCTAACTCAAATTCTTCCATCGTGCGGTGCAGGGCGTAAAAATTAGGACTCGAACGCATGTGTTCAATCTGTATTTGAGCACACTGATTTTAAAACAGAACAATAACTGGGGTTATTCACGCTGACTATCTTTCATAAGAAGGTCTTTACATGAACAGCAGGAATTAGTCCACTGATAAGTCAGACAAAACTCTTTGATCGTTTCGTCTCTATGGCGAGGATCATTGTCCTGCTGCATTTTCTTAAACTTACATATAGCATAAAAAGGTCTACAGCACTGACCTTATGTTGATTTGGATGCTCTAAATAAGATTATGTTAAATCCATTGTGTTACGGAAGAGAGACAAAACTAAACAAAAAGGATCTGGCCAGTTACTTACAAGTCAAGCCAATTTAATTTATATAGTGGCAAGTTACAATAAACGTCATCTCATGACACTAATAGGTAGGTTCACAGGCACCCGACATTGCCCCATGAAAACAACTGCCACCGGTAAGACACTAAACCAAGTACAGCACTCTTACCTGTGATGTCCGGATGAGCCAGCAGCTGACGCTCCACCTCAAGTGCACTGATCTTGTAGCCACCACTCTTGATGATATCAACGCTGCTGCGACCCATGATCAAATATACACCGTCTTTATAGACCACAGTGTCTCCTTAAAGACAAGAAGAGAAAAGGTACACGCAAAGTAAGAAGGAGTCACGGTCGAAGTATGTGTTTTCTTTGTGAGTAGGTAAAAAAACTGGATGGACTGACATTAAATAAAATCTGTTGATTTGTGTATTGGTGTTTACCTGCTAAAAATGAGTGAAAATCTAGCAAAAAGCAGCATTTGCATCGTAAACATGACAAATTTTGACCATTTGCTTTTTTATAGTTACATTCATGCAGCGCAATCAGCAACTTATTAGCATTTTCTCCTAATTCTTTCTGTCATCACTTGAAGCTTATTCTGAGCCATGCCTGCCACAAGACAACCTAATTTACTATAATTGCTATGAGTGGTTTCTTGCAGGAGACAACAACAGCTTTCCAGTTTGTGGAGAAAAATCAGTGTGAAAGCCAATTAAACCGAACAAAAATCAGAGTATATGGTACAGATAATATTCATATAACCTTTGTGACTGGAAAACAAGGAATGTAGAGTGAGTAAACTTGATTGAATACGTGGGGTGTGTGAGTGTGTGTTTAAGACAGAGACTGCAGTGGATATGTGAGTGTTTAAGATCCCCTCACGTCATCCTCCAGACACACACACAGACACACACTTAGGTGTCTGGGGGACAGGTGTGGGGGAGGATGAGTACAGTATGTGGGATGAGGGGCTCAGCTGGGCCGGGGGATGACGAGAGGAGGAAATGGGTCAGTATGGATGAGTGGAGAGAGACGAAGGGGGAGAAAAATGGACAGAGGAGCGAATGAGCGGGGAGGAGAAAGGAAGGAACAAGAAGGTGTCCTTTTGGATTATTACAGGTGGCATGTCCGCAGCTGGGACCGAGGAGGCAATGGATGGGTGTGTGTGTGTGTGTGTGTGTGTGTGAGACACTGTGATGAGGTCAAGCTGATGCTGTAGTTAGGTGGTAGACTTAGAGGTCAGCAGAGGTCAGGATTAGGGGCCGTGACTGTAGCTTCAGTATGACTGAGCACACCGAGGACAATTCATGTCCGCTGTTTCTGAACATTTGGGGGTTCGATGATCCGAAGATAAATAGACACAGCGAGTTTTTAAGTTTTATGGCTAATTAGATATCCTTAAACATCACAGTTTCCAAGACATTTGAATGCACATCCGAATCTGAACAATTTATTTAATTAAAGATGCAAGATGTTATTATAGACCCTCTGTGGACATACAAGTCTGTTTAATGAACAATCAAAATAAATTCACCCACAATTCAATACATTGTTTTGGAAAACAATTTAGACCATTGTGCAGGGACATAAAATGTAAGGAAATTACAATTTAATGGTTACATTAATATACAGTAAAAAAAATATAACAATCCAATAGGGTCAATAAAATATTCAGTGAATTCAAAAGCTTTTGGTTGGTCATTAAAGGAATACTGCAACACTTCGCAAAATAAGCTTGTTCACCTCTTTGCCGAGAGTAAGATGAGAAAATGGATCATTCTCTGATATGAAGACATTTATGCTAAGCTAAGCTAAGCTAGCTAAGATAGCATAGCTTCATACTGAATGACCACATATGAGTGAGGTATCAATCTTCTCATCTAACTCCTGCCAATAAAGAGGATAAGTGTTCCTCTTACTACGTACTACATCTTTACATCTGGGGTGTCACTGGGAGATTTTAAATCCTGAGTGCAGCCCCCCTCAGCACATTTCCAACAGCTTCAGCTGTGTGTGTTTGCTGACACTACAGCAGAAGCAAATTGTCTACACTTGAAGTATTGAATCAGTGACAGAAAACAACTGATTCTGTCTCACCTGGAATCAACACGATGAAGCATTTTAAAAGAAGGATTATTTTTGGCGGTGGCCTTTTTTTTGTTTACCGTCATCTTCCGCCTGTCCTTTACTCCATCATTTAATCTCA
The DNA here is from genome assembly GCA_903131615.1 of Diplodus sargus. Lineage (NCBI taxonomy): Eukaryota > Metazoa > Chordata > Actinopteri > Spariformes > Sparidae > Diplodus > Diplodus sargus. The sequence goes on from CAEMYA010000013.1 coordinate 2,971,530, forward strand.
TTTATTCTCTACACTAATGCTGCATCCCTCCATCCATCTTACACTTTTGTCCACTTTCAGCCAAACACACACAAGTATGCTTTTTTATTTCCACTTTTTTTTTATTCCGATCCATGCCCTCCATCTTTTCTCACTACCTCTGGAGCATCTCTCATCACATCTCCTGTTTCCGTCTCACCACCTATCTTCCCATCTCTTCTTCCCCCTCTTGCCTCTCCGCTTCAGCATCAATAGAGGGCCCATCTGTTCCCATACATCACGCACTTCATTTCAGTTTATTAGCTGGGATAAATCATAAATATTTCATTATACATCACGGGCGGCTGTCGCCTGCACACCGACAATTTATCACTGCTGCCCTCTCTGCCGGCTTGCCACGGCGGCTATAAGCTTTCCAGTCTATTAAACAAGATTGATACAGTGTGTAAATTTAGATATTGGGAATTTCTTCACAGACCACTGCTCCGCACTGATAGGCCAGGGTAACAGGGGAGGGGAGGAGAGGGAAGATGGAGGGAGAGGAGGAGGAGGGAGCAGAGGAGCTTGTTTGGGTGTTAACACCACTAACAGAGTGCAGTTTCCTCTATTCTCCTCCCCTTTTGGATGGAGAGGGGAAAATAAAATAAAATGTGGGACTAATTTGGTTACAGCCATGTAGCTCTCATCATATGCGTATAAATATAGGGAGAAGAGCCGTTTATATGCACACTGATAAACTGTTGCTGTGTGCGCACTGGCTGAAACAGATAAAAAATACCATAAAATTCTTCCATTTGGCTGTAAATATTTAAATGCAGAGGAAGGAAACGGCATTAATGAGGCAATGTTTGACAAAGGGGTTGAAAAGAAACACTCAGACAACATACTTGGATTGAGTTTGAAGTACTTATACAGGACTCTTTGACCTTGTCTCTTTGAGGAGAAGGAAATAACGAGGGATAGAACAGCATGTTTGCAGAGCGGCACAAGTGGGAATAGTGATTGGAGAACACAGACTGATAAAAGAGGAAAGAAGGGCGGGAGAGAGATTGTTGGGAACTGTGTTACTAGGACATACACACACACTACTGTATGTACACACACGCTGCGCACACACACGCTGCGCACACACACGCACGCACACAAACACGACTTCAGGCATCAGAGACTCTCTGCCATTATGTGTTATGGCGTCGGAGGCAGATATGGCCGAATGGCTTTCTTAATTAAAACGATAAGAAGCCTAATTGCACTGGGCTTTCATCTCATTCTGAAGCATTAAAGAAAGTGAAGGCACACAGTGTGGAGAAAAAAAAGAAATAAAAACAGATCAAGACTGGAGGATGGAGGGCAGAGAAACTTCCATAATGTCTTTTAGAAAACTAGAAAATGACATTAGTTGGCTCTGCAGAAAACTTTATTCTGTTAATTGAAATTTCAGACAATCAACACAAAATTATTTTTAAGCCATTAATTATCATTTTCTTAACGGGAAAAACAACATTGTGCAGAGAAGTGTGTAATCAACGTTTTGTTAAAAAGAAAAAAAAAAAATCCAGCTCCAGCAATTTTTCAGATGAATACAAAATTGCCTTAGGAGGAATTTCTGCTGGAGTGTGACATTTTAACAGAACTCTGGTGATTGGCCTTCATTCCTGCAGCCAGATTTGTGGTTGCACAACATTGTCTACATGTGTGTAATTCTTGACAGTTTCCATGGTAAACCAAGCATATTACATTGAACAAACTAGATGAAAAAAGAGGAGAAATACAAATTGTCTGCCGTGACAGTAAACATTAACTGTGAAAATGTAGACAAAAATAGATTTTATAACATGTTCCCTCCATACAGCATTACACAGCCATAGGCTGTAATCGTTTTTTACCGGAACTAGGGACCAGTCTGGCAACAGTCTCAGAAAATAACATGATTTCACATGATTACGGTATACAGTATTATGTCATTGTTAATACACTGCTCAAAAAAATTAAGGGAAACCTGCCTGCCTGCCTGTCTGCACTCCTGACAACGTCTGATGCTGGTCCTGCTGCTGGGTTGATGCCCTTTTACAGCCCTGTCTCGTGTAGCGGCCGGTCTCCTGGTATGCTCCTCAGTGCTCCCAGCTCTTAGACTGTGCTGGGAGACACATTGGCAAACCTTCTTGCGACCACGCGTATGGATCTGCCCCACTTGGAGGAGCTGGACTACCTGTGCAACCTGACAGGACTGCAGGTACTGCGTCATGCTACCAGTAGTGACAGGGACACTAGACGAACACAAACTAGAGACAGTTAGGAAGGTTAAGGAGAGAGTGGTTGTCTGTGGCCATCACATACAGAACTGTTCAGTTTTTGGGGGTTGTCTTGCTTTTGCCTCTCCATTGCACCTGCTGTTACTTTCATTTGCACCAAAGCAGGTGAAATTGATTCCCAGACACTGATGCTTCCTGAATGGACAGATTGATATCTCTGAAGTTTAACTGACTTGGTGTTATAGATAGCTATTAAGTGATCCCTTCATTTTTTGGAGCAGTGTATTATATCCAGTTACAATGAACCTTATGGATGAAAACAGAAGGAAAGACATAAATAAATGTATCTGTGTATCTGAATTTAGATAATTAGGGTACGATAACCATCAGTTCCTATACCGTGGTATAAGTTAAAACCAAAAATATCTCAGTGTTACACAATTACTGCTTCGCAGAGGTTGTTGTGTTTTTACCTGTGAGCATTTGTTTTTTGGTTGGCTGGTTTGTCAGCAGGATTACACAAAAACGACTGAACAGATTCCCATGAAACTTGGATGGAGGCCCAGAATAGACTTGAACTTTTTGTGTGGATTCCTGCATTGGGGGATGGATTCAGGATTTTTTTCTCACTTTAATTCAAAATTGTGAGACAGGGCATTTTTTGTCGTTTTCATTGATTTCTCAGTGAATAGCACATGGACTTTGATGAACAAGATGAGGCATATCTAAGATGTTTACATTTTTTTTCAAATTTCTATAGATATTGCAATAATAACATTATTGTGAACTTGTTTGGCCATCGTGTAGTGAAAGTCTGATATCCTAACACCCAAAATCTAAAATGTTTAAATTTGATTTCACACCATGGTCGATCTTGACTTGAAACTGGAATACTGCTACAACCCTCACTGGTAATAAAAAGGTAATATGTAATGTGATCCCCCCCACAAAGACACACATAAAAAAAACACAAAATAAAACACATGCCAATATATTTAACACCGTTTTGATCATGCAGTGTCTGTTGCTACATGTGATGCACTCAGGTTGGAGCTTAAATTTATCCCAGACAAGGCAGGTGAGTCCCTCCCAGCTGAACCAAGCTGTGGGCTCTTTATCCATCAAACCAACTGTTTGCCTCTCTCCCTGAGTACCCACTCAACAAACTCTCAGAGCAGCACGGGGGCTCCACAGTAATGGCACCATTGATGTTACCTTAGACAAATAGGTGCTATGATTTGACAAGATTCAGAAGTAGCTGTATTTTCAATGCCAACCCCAAATCATTAATTGATGTCATAAATGCCCGGCGTTTTCAATTTATGTCTGATTGTGTGCACACATGAGCCCTCGCTCCACACAACTGTTCAAAATAACATGGACACAGACAAACACACACATAGTCTAGACATGTGGCTTTGCTTAGACAAAGAAATGTGTGAAAGAAAAGGGCATAGTGTGACATATGACAAAGGCCAACATCACAAAAACACTTCAGCCTGTCTGCCACGAGCGTTACAGCCAGAGGTGTCGGGGAGGCAGAGAGGCAACTCAAAATGCACAAAAACAGTTTCTGTGGAGGTGGCAGAAGTCATCCATTAGTTTGTCTGGACATTCTGACCCCATAACAGATTTCTGCTGTTTCTGGAATAACCGTTATGTAAGTGTTTATAATTGAATGTGATTTGAGTCTGACCTTGATCTAAGTACCATGTACTTGTTTTTTTTGTGTACCCCCTCCACTCAACCCTGGAGATGTGTCTGGCATGTAGCCTCCTGTAAAGTGCACTTTGAGTGATAAAATAAAACATGTCCACACTCACATTATTTTTCTCACTCTGCTTTTGACTCAAACTCAGACTGCAAACTCGTCCGTGTGTAAAGTGTAGCCAAAAAAACAGCTCCAGACACTCAAGTGGGCGGTTAAAATTAAAAAGACATTTTATAAAGATTCACATCTCTCCTAAAAACAAGCCTGCATGTCTTTGATTCCCATCATTATACAATGAAATACCACGCAGATTCTATGAAACTTGAGACGCTGCATAAAACATAAACAGAATGTGATAATTGCTATTCCTTTTTGACACATACTCAGTTGAAAAAAATACAATATATTCAATGTTTTACTCTTTGTAGAACGTTAAATATTCAATATGGTTAAAACACATTTCAGCATTGCCAAAACATCAGTTTTCTCATTGATTTCTTATACTCTGAATGTTGAGACTTTAAGTTTTTTTTTGCTAACACATGCAAATAAATACATGAGAAAATAAACAGCAATAAGATTACTGTTATGTAATCCAAATACATAAGTGTTTCTTACGTAACAATACACACTTGTGCATTTAGTTTCAATCAACAACAGACTGATGTTGTGTGAGACTTGTGAGGTTTTTGTCATGTGTGCATGGTTACAGACTAGCACAGGGCTGCTGGCCCTGTGGACCAAAATTGGTCTACACATTAGGTTCAATTCAGCCCGCCAGATGTTTCTAGAGAAGAAAATATATATTGAAAAAGGTGCAATGTGTAGGAATTTTATATTTAAATATTCAAAAATGAACCAACATTATCAACAGATGTGAAGTATTACATTGAAAAGATCTCAACTGAAGTTAGCATGCTAACCTGCTGGCCCAGGCCCAGGTATAAGCACCTACGCTCTAAATGCGCACATACACCTACAAAATGTGATATAAAGCCCTCTTCATGTTTTTTTTTACTTTTGAAAAATGCTCTGTAAATATGTAGGATCCCTAATTACCTATTAACCTTTTTAATCTGAGAACACCAAGCACTTTTACCCTTTAGAGTCAGTTGGGATCCTAGTACCATTTTGCATCTTGACAAAACAATAAAATAGCTGTCTGCTTTTGGCCGGGTGTCGACCACTAAGTTTAGCTTTTGCTCATTTTAGGGAAAAAGTTTATATCATTCTCTGTTCTAAATTGTAATCCTGTTAGTAATACCCAATTTTAAGAAATGTACCTGTAATCTTATTACATAATTCTTTCTTTAACAGAACAGTTGCCCAATTTTGTTTCCTAATTAAAAACAATTTAAAGTTAAATGAAGGGATACAACGAATGAAATGTTTCTGACTTAATTTTATAGTATGTAATTATTTATGGTTATTAATTTACAGTCCAATATTTCCTGTAATAAAAAATACAGAACCCTACTGTGATGACAGTTAGGGTTAGGGGTATTTTATAGGTATTGTGATTAAATTCACAATGAGCATACTGTTGAATATATTACAGCACCCCAATAGTTTATTGCTGCCAGCCATATATATATATATATTCAAATTTGTTTTGAGTATTGTTTATCAGTGTATCTGCACAAGCATTGGTTAAGTGTCTAAAGTAAGCTTGGCGAGGAGATGCTTCTCCACTGTGAGTATGAGCAGAGTCACATTTTTCCACCACATTCGACTCTCACACTGCAGGTTAAAGCTGAGTGTCCTCCATCACTGTGGAGAGGAGAGCCTGATATCTGAACAAAGATGAGAGAGGTCTAAAAGTGAGTCGTGCCTCTTCTCAGAGTGACTGTAAACACTTAGCATATATGAATATTAATGTTCCACATTAAAGCCCCGATGACTAGATGGAAGAGTTAATGAGGATAAATAACAGACAGCCAAGCAGTGAAATCTCAGCTCTGACATTATTTATCATCCTTAACTTTTGTCACAGCTCCTTTTTTTAGTAATTAATATCGTACAAGAAAGCACTTTGCACTTGGATGAGTGATCTAATTTGTTTAATATAATGCAATTAAAGAAGCTTGAATTGCTTTATGTTAATGTTACTGATTATATTCCTCGCTGGGTTGCCTCTCCACCAGCAGATAACAAGCTGAACTTGAGGATTGATGTCTGTCTCAGATCTGCCATGTTCATCAAGCAGACTACTTAACTGCAGTTTACATGCACCTTCTCTGCACTGAATCACACAAATCTGATAGTCGACCCAGACACACAGACAGCAGTCTACTGTAAAGCCTGAACGCAGAACAAACCGGATTCGGAACTCAGGGCAGTTTTGCTTTTTGCACTTTTGATTTCAAAGTTTTCCTTCTCTTTGTTTTTTAACCAGAAAAGATATCTTATTTAACGTTTTCACTCTCTAAGAAAAAAGTGGCAGCTGCTTCAAGAGTTTGCTATAAACTCCTGGAGTTTAGTAGCTCACGTGATGCAACATTTTACTAAATTTACCTGCAACTGGTGGTAGTAAAACTGGGAGCACCGTGTGCTGACACCTTGGCTGTGAGTTACAGGGTTGGTTGGTTTGAAACAAAGTGCCAGGAGGGGTGGGGTGTTGGTGGATCCCACAGGGAGCTCTGACATTGGAGTTGGGAGGACACAATGTGACTCGGGGTGAAATATGACATTGGGAACACGGAGAGGGATGGAGGCAGTGGAGAGGAGAGCGCAGCTGGGAGCGATAGAGCGATGCACAAATGACTAGTGATGGCTCTGCAGGATATGAGCCACACTTCTGTCTGTCTGTCTGTCTGTCTGTCTGTGAAGAGAACTTACCCTGCAGACCTTAAGCTCACCTTTACAGCCGGGGTTAGATCTCTCTAAGTCTCCAACAAGCAGCCACAGTCAGACACACAACCTTTATCAAGAAGCACACACACACACAATCTCAATTAAATTTGTTTTAACTAGAGCCAGATGGTACTCGATCTTTGATATTAGGAATGAGCTAATCCTGACATTGCTATATATCGCCCCATATACACACATTTGTTGCAATGATCCTGCAAATGTCTGTGGTTATCAAACAGTTTCTACGATCAACTTTTTCTGCATTACAATCCCTAAAACAAAGTTTCCTTATCGGCACATATTGTTCACCATATATGCTGATTCCAATGTATCTGTGATTGGCCAACACCTGCCAATCAACATATTATGTGGGCCTCAGTTTTAACATTCAAGCTTTGTCAGATGAAAAGAGGAATAAGGTTAGCTTCAGAACGAATCAACCTGGTAGGAGCATCTTAAAATAAAAAGAAAATGTTTTTTAAACCCATATGTAAAACCACCCATTGGTTGGTGGAATACCATTTTGAAATGCTCAGTTTTGCATTACTGACATTGCTTTCTTGGTTTTTTGGAGCCGGTAGTGACCATATTTGGACAAGAGGGTGGAGCTCTGTCCTGATTGATCTGACGGAGAACATGAGGACATCCTGTGCTAATTTACAATATGAATATCATGCTGGGTCTTTTTCGCATAAGCTTACATTTAATCAGAGGTCTTTTTGAAACCAGTGGAGTCGCCAGATATTGGTGATTAAAAAGGTTTCCAGGCACTGCTGCATTAGCCTTTGGTGTCTGATCTAAAAGTTCTGCCCATATTGTATACAGTCAAATGTTGCAGCAACAAAATATCAAAACATGTCACCAAAACCTATTTTGCCACACTTTTTGTTAATTCTTGCCCTTACAAGATTCAGTTGCCTCACGTCGGTAGATTCTGCAGGGAATAGGCCATTAAGAGTATGACACTGAGGTAAAAAGACAAAGATTTAACACCCTTGTTGACTTTTATGCCCAGGAGTCTGAGTCCCTTCCAATTAATTAAATAATCAACCATCAGATAAGGCAGGGTTAATCGTCAGCCCCCAAACACAGCTTCCTCCACACTGCCTGCCTCAACTAAGCTTCCATTATTCATCACTGAAACGCAAAATTTGAAAATTGCTAATGCTCAAGCTCCCTTCTCTTCCCACAAGTCCTTACTAATTTATGTATTCATACATTTATTTATGGTTTATTTCAGAACATCATAATCAATTCCAGGGGAGCACTGGGCTCTCTTGGTTGACTAAACCCAAATACACTGCACCATCACCAGTTGCCCCTTTACTCGTCAGAGTATTTGCAATCGTGCAACAAATCAAACAGCAGCCCACTTGTCAAATTGAGCCGAACTCATACTGTAGCTCTGGGCGGCAGATGGACTGCAGCAAGAGCACAAGAAAAGGGTTAAAAAAGGTGAGAGAGGATCAATGTGCTCAGAGATGTTTGTGAAGATGAGTGGAAAGAGAGAGCACTCGGGAGAAGGTGACAGCTTCTCTATAGAGCTGCCAGTCATGCTACACAGCACCCGCTTGCACTGGCGAAGACACCTCTCGCCAGCTGAGGACTTATTGATCCAAACTCTCACACTCCTTCTCCACTTCTTACACTTCACTTTTCTTTGGCAATCTCTCCCTTTGCCTCCTTCTCCTATTGGCCTGTCAGTCTCCTATTAGCTTTTTTTCTTCTCAGATGTCATCTTTCACTAGGCCACACAGAACAGTTTTTAAGACCTGTGTTGGATTTTAAAACCTTCTTATTTATTATTTACACAGTTCTACTGGACAAAATTAAGTTTTTAGGTTATGAATGTAGTAGCCTGAGGTGAGTTACTTAACCCTGCTTAAGATAACGGGGAGGAATATATCTCTCTGCTACATCACCCTGTTTCCATGCACATTTTCAATTTGTGCATCGGATACCCTGAGGGGATATGTTGGAAATTTGAGAAAAGGTTGTAGTATTGCAGGAAGATTTTTAAGTTAAGCTGAGATGGGAAAGTTGATATATTGATCGAAAGAAAATGGAAAGAGACTTACAAAGAGTACAAAACCTGTGAAATGCATGAAACACCTGACTTAAACAACAACAACTGAAGTCTCAGGGGAGATAAAATGACTGGATAAAAACACAAGATCTTTGTGGAGGGATTAGGGCTAGGCAATAAAACGATAACGATATCTATCCCGATAGACACGTGATCAATATCAATAGAAAATACGTTCAATAGAACGTCAATAATTTCACTGAACTCCGGAAGAAAACCCCGATCCAGAACAGCAAGGCATTCTGGGGATGTAGGCAGAAGAAGGGCTTCAGCCTCTCAACCTGGCCCAGCTAAGCAAGGTTGGTGGCATGAACAAACTCACTCACTCTTTGGTAACCTAGCAACAACCTGTTGAGTGACATGCACAGCAGCACTTTCATGTTTCGCCATTGCGCCTCATAACGGTTTTAACGAAAAGAACGGTGTGGAGTGAAAGGAAAAAATTAGTGCGACAGCGCGAAAGGAATTTGTGGATAAAAGAGGAAAGGTCACGTCACCAATTCGGCAGTATTTCAGATATTTTAAGTCTGACAAGAGTCAGACCGATGTTGTCTGCAAACTATGCAAGGTCGTCGTCCCTACCAAGTCTGGCAATACGACAAATTTATTTTACCACTCCAGTCGAGTAGGCAACAGACCACCATGGAGAGATACCCGGCAGCAGTGCCATACGACAAAATATCGAAACGTTATAAAAAAATAATGGATGCAGTGGCGTATCATTTAGCGAAGGACTTGCTACTGCTCAGAACAGTTGAGAAGTCTGAATACAAAAATCTTATTCACGTGCTTGACCCCCCTTACATTCTTACTTCAAATAGGTTAAAAAAAAACAACCAATAATTATCGATATCGACTGATATGAAACACTTATATCGTGATACATTTTTCAGCCATGTCATCCAGCCTTAGGAGGGATGAGGAGGCTATAACCTTCCTCAAATTAATACAGGAAACGGTAAAGTACATGTCATATTTCCAGCACATTTTCCTTAGTGTTTTTGTTTGAGGCTTGACTGGCATTCTTTTCAATACGTCATCTTAATATGCCATCAGCATTATAAAAAAGTAATAAAGAAAGTAAGAGAGCATGCTTGTTTGGTACTGACCACAACAAATGTTACATCGTCATGACAATAGTTTTTTGGAGGATTCTTTAAGATCTGAACAATTTCAGCATTGAACCACTTTATGTTGAAGCTCAATAATAATTTTAAATGTACATGTTATAGATTATTTGTCAGAAAGGTAGGATTTAAAAAGTGAAGCTATCAGTTTGGTTGTTAATTTACATATGGGTAAGAACACTCATACATACAAAACATTAATGCAATCCAACCTGGAGTGTTGATTACTTAGAATATAATCAATGGCATGGTTCTGAACATCATTTCCCCATTCTGACCTGTTTTTGTCTTTGTAACTAAATATATTTAACCTAATGTCTGTCTATTATT
>CAEMYA010000013.1:2982660-3007603 GCA_903131615.1 Diplodus sargus
GTTTCAGAAGAAGTCAGAAATGTCAATCAGAACTGTGACAAACACTTTCTCAACACATGCTACACCATATTTCCCCAGTTAATCTAATATTGACTGAGAATATAACAATTGGCTAGGGGAACAGTTTGATTTTTTTGGAAACACACATGTCTGTATGCTAAAAATTAAGCTAGAGGCAGCAGGCAATTAGCTTAGCTTAGCATAAAGATTGAAGGGAGGGGAAAAAAGCTTGCCTGCTTCAGTCCATCGCTAAACATGTAAACGTAACAGCATCTCCTCTTACTATTTAGCCCTCCAAACAGCTACATCCTGGAGTCTTTACTGATTGTCTGACAACCTCACGGTGAATTCTTTAAACGAGCTAAATGTATTATCATTTTGTTACAAAACACAGTTTGTGTGGAAAAACAGAATTTTCAGATGAGTGGTCGGGTGTCTCTTACTGAAATGATCTTCTGGATTTGTAATTGACTTCTTTAAACAGTACCCCACTGATCTGGCACAATGCGACTCATCCTCAGATAGTTCTTTCAGAGGTTCAAGTTATTCTGGTAGAGGTTAATGTAGAAGGCTGCAGAGGTTTGCTAAGATCACTTCTTTTCAACTCCACAAATGCAATCTTCAGCCCCAATTGATGCTGACTCGTGTGACATCATGCCTCATCACCTGAGGCAATTCATCAGATTTCCTGCAACTTACTCTGGGGTCACAAATAGCGTAATACAATCTTTTTCCACGCATGCAGTACTACTCCCTGAGATCTGTAAACAGAGTTTGCTGTGTATAATTGGTGGAGTTCCCCTTTACAAACCTTTTAGTACCAGATATTTTAGAACTAATGATGTAACCACAAGAGGAGAGCTTTTAAAGTGCTTCAGCTGTCACCTAACATTGTCTACAGAAAACTCTATATGTGTGTGCCTGAGTGTGTGTGTGTGTGTGTGTGTGTGTGTTTAAGTTGGCATCAGGGAACACAGGCAGGTGGGTGGGCAAGAGTTTGATAGCTGCCTATAGAGTAATCCACAGTGTGTATATGTGTGTGAGTGTGTGTGTGTGTGGCTCGAGGGATCGGTCTGTGGGGAGCTGATTGCACAGGCTCTCATTATGTGGCCAGTGGCTGTAATGGAGTGTGACAGCAGCGTGCTGTGCTCTGGATCTCTGTCCTTCCAGCCTGCAAAGCCAATTAAACACACTCTGCCCTGCTCTCCCACTGCTTCGCCCTGCTTCGCTCTCCGCCACTCGCTCCTTCCCTGCTTCTTTTCACCCACCCTTTCCCGCCTCCACCATCACCAGCTCCCCGTCCCTACCTTGTCCATCCCCACTCTCTCGGGAGCCTTACATGCCCCCCTTTGTAGCGTACTCTCTCTCCCGTCCACCACTACATCTCCAAGCTCAATACTTCCAGCTCTCTTCTCGCTCTTTTTGCTTCTGGCTCTTATCTCTTGTAGTCTACATGACAATTAAAAGCTCCTATTGGTTCTGCCCTCCCTTCTGTGTCCCCCAGCCTCCACCACTCTACACACAAACAACGAAATGCCTGTCTACTGGTGGCTTTGGAGTAAAGCAGAGAATCGCAGTGCTGCAGGGAGAGAAAGCCTCTGATGACAGCTTCCCTATGTGCGGCCACACACACACACACACACACACACACACACACACACACACACACACACACACACACACACACACACACTAAAGAGAGAGAGAGAGAGAGAGAGAGAGAGAGAGTAATACTTGGTTTCTCAAGACCCAGAGCAGTCACAACCACTTAGGAGGAAAAATGCCCTGCAGCACCAAAACACACATAGTCCATTTATCACTCCCTCATAGTACCCCAAAATGCGCACGCACACACACATATGGCACAATTTGTGTGTGTGTGTGCTTTCTTGCTGGTCTCCTGGTTTTTAAGTGTTTAAAATGAAGCCCTGAAAGTGAAGCCTGCAGCAGAGCTGAAAAAATCTGTTGACATCTTTCCCCCTCCTGTGAATCCCTCCGACAGTAGAACTCATGTAGATGCAATTAGTGGCAGGATTCACTCCCTCCAAGGGAATGTGTGTGAATGCGTGCGTGTACAGTGCTCAAGTGTGAGTTAAGAGAAAAGGGGGTCAGATGAGGAGGGTTGAGTACCTGTTTTGAACCAGCCGTCGTCAGTGAATGACTCTCGGGTCTCTTGAGGTTTGTTCCAGTATTCCTTAAAGACAGACGGACCACGGACTAGGAGCTCCCCTTCTTTGCCGTCCAGGCCTGGACGTACCTGCATTATTCAGAGAGTAAGAGACCAAGAGAGACAGTTTTGAAGACTTATGGGTAGTTAAAAATTAGCCAGAATAACACTTAGAATGACAATCCAACTGGTGCTGATGGATGTACAGCAGGACAACACATGCTGAACTGAATCTAAAAAGCTTGCAGTTGCAGAGTTATGAAAGCAAAAATATTGTATTTCCATGTGTAAGAAATGAGAATAACCTGTATTTTATAGTTATTTCTAGAAAATATGTGGTCGCTATCTGTATTGTGGCTTGTACAGGAGAGTTTGCGGTTTGAAATTCACCAAAATTCTCCTTGCAAAATTAACTTCTCGAAAAAACCCAAAACAGAAGCTATTCACAATCACAACCTAAATTTCAACCTCTTTCTTTTTCAATTTGTAATGCTCTGTAGACTCTGTAGACAGCCAGGCTTGAAATAACTAACACATCTCTCCATTTGCACCATTAAAACACAATATTGCAATAAAGACCTTTATTCTTGGCATCCGACATGCCACTAAATGTAACTCACATTACAAATGTACAAGCTTTGTGAGGGTTACCTTGGTGATGTCAAGTTTAGAAACAGGAGTAAGGATGTTTAATTATGTGTCCATGATTCGTCATTAGACTGTGGACAACTTCAACATCAATTCATAAAAATCTAAAATCGCCGCCCCTAAAAATAGGCTTATAACTTATTAATTCAGTGTTTACCCGAGTCTCTCTGTGATTGCCCTCCACAATCGTGATGTCGGTTTTGTTATTCATGACAATCTGGACTTCCACAGTCGGCAGCGGCAACCCCACAGCCCCTGTCAGTAAATCAGGCAGAAACACACACAAAAGCACATGAGTACAAGGGAATATAGTAAGTTGAAAGCAAGATGGGATGATTTTTGTTCCACAATAAAGAGGTTGAACACTTTGTGTTGGCAATGACCAATGGAATGATCGTCATCAAGCTTTGGTGCAGGATTTCTACTACTGTGGGAGTGCTCTCTTCCAAGATGTCATTAACCTCCGTCTGCAGGGCACAACGGGTCACTAAATGGTTTGCTGAGCTTGTGAAACACTAAACTGAAAGCTATTCGTCTCAGTCGCCAGTCAGCTTACTCGGACAGTAGTGGGGATTTCTGGGTCAGTGGCCTGACATAGCTGTTTTCTCCAGCGTTGAGTAAATACCGAATGGAGAACTGTGTAGTGGACATTTTCTCAAAGACTTGTGGGAACAGATACATTCTGATACAGTCAGACAGAGTCCTCTTAAAATGACACTGCCGTGCAGCATCCACAGCATCTAGTCAACCCAGAGCTCACAATATCACCCCACTCCAACACACACGATGTCAGTCATACTCCTTTAACCTCCATAACAATCCACAAACAGTCTCAAATTTGTGCACCTGTTTGATGCCGTTTCTGATGGAAAAAAGAAAGCAGTGACTGAACAGTAGATTTCAATCTTCCAGTCAACTACTGCTGGGTGCTTGACAAGGCTTTTTATTTCAGCACAGTTGCATAAAAATGTTACATGAGCCAACAAATTATGAAATACAATAAGACCTGTCAAAATGCAGAAATTGTTCTCAACTGTGAGCTGCAGTCAGTTTTGAGTGAAACTCTTTAGAAGAAATGTGTTATAAAATGTGGTTCACAACGAAAATTTCCACATGTACTGACACCACCTGCAGTCTCCATCTTTCTGTGTGTGCAAGTGTGACATCCTGAGTTAAGTAATTATAGCAAAGAGTGCACAGGGGATGCACAGAGAAGGTCTCAGTGGCTTTTTTTCTGTGAGTGTGTGCGTGCCTGCCTTAAGGCTATTATGCCATTTCACAGACCACTGCTCTCCCAATAAAGAGCAGGTCAGGTCCTGATTAAAGAGTGATTCTCTCACTTCATATTGATCTAATCCACTCCAGTCCTGATGGGCAATGTCTATCACACACCCTCCATCACTTGCGCTTGGTCCAAACAGGAAAAACCAACTGACCACAAAAGTAACTACACTGTTTGTCGGTGGAGACGCAGGATGGCAAACAAACTCAAATCAGAAGGTCTGACAAGTTAAATCTAGCAAGATTTTAATGATCACTGCGTCCTGAACTCCTGGTGGGGTGTGGAGACGGTTAATTGGGACGTAAAGCACGAGGTGGCTCTGCTGTCTTATTTTCATTAGAGGAACGGTTTTGGAGGACAGAGTGGATCAGGTTCAGCTACAGCTGAAGGAGACTTACATGCTTCATCTGACATGATGGTCTCAAGATTAAATATCTTCGGAAACACCCTCCCTTAACATTTTTCCGGCTTGGATTGGAAGGGTTGCGCCTGACTTTTTTTGTTACTTTTTGAGATACAGTTGAACAACACATGGCACAAACTAACTCTTCACTAGAATAACCTTACCCTTGTTTTAGATCAAGCCTGTCATGGTTATGACAAGTCAAGAAAGCTCAGGGAATGAGAGATCAATGTGCTTTACGTTATAAAGACAAATCAAACATAAATATAATTAAAATAAGCGTTTACATAACTCAAACAAAAAAAGGTCAGTCTCTCAGCCTCGTGTTCTCTTTTCTTCTGACTGGAGTGAGAAGGTGAAGAACGAGTAATCTTGTAAATTGCCATCGACAAAATGTCCTCTCCTTCAATGACAAAGTCTCCAAAATCCATTTAAAGTGTAATTCGGGGAATCTCTCCCTTTCATATTTATTTCTGGTGAAAATACAAAAAAAGAGCCTGACAAGTAGAACACAAATCGAAAAGATGAAAGGGATAGCAGAGTGAGATAATAATGAGATAGATAAAAACTGTGTTGAACAAATCTAACATATTTACATCTTAAACAGGGCAATATTGACCCAGAAAGACACACTGCTGTTAATCAGGAATGCTCCAAAACTGTGTGCTATACAACAAAATCGGGTCAATTAGATGTCCTAAATATATTTAATATTATTTATATGAAATAATACTGCTGTCAATAGGTGTTTTATAAGCCGAGTTGTCTTCTTTGGTGGAGGACATTAAGAAAGGAAAGTGTGTGAGAGAGAAGAGGAGAGAGACTGCACACCTCTACTCAGCTGAGAGTGTTTCCTATAGCTGCTATTGATCCATTTTAACCTACTTAAAGACAAGACAGGAACACACTGACTCAACAGGCACAAGCTCATGCCCGCACACACTCACACCTCCACACACACACACTCACACACACACACATACATACACATGCACGCAAACACACATCTTTCAAAAAAAGTGTCTGTGCTGCAGCGGAAACATCAATAGACCTCTTGAAGCCATTCTTAAAAATCACTGGAGAGGAATCAAACACGGCCTGCTCAGTTTATGCCAAACATTACCTGACAAACAAACAAAACAATACCCCAACAAAACAGCCAGACAGAGGATTACTCAATCCACTTGCAAGCTAATTAGCTCTACCTGCGAAGAGGAAGAGTTGGCTGGGGAACAGGAGGGGAAGGAGAAGGTGGGGAGAGAGAGGAAGGGGGGAGGACAGGAGAAGACAGGAGAGGAAAGCAACCGCTGCTTGTCTGACCTCATTTTCAGACCCTGCCTTTGTTTGTGCATGTGTGAGGGAGGTGTAGCTGGGATCGTGGGGTTTTATCTGACATCACACCAGAGAAAACTGCCTACGATTGAAACACAACATTTGAAGGCAAAGGGCTGAAGCAAACGGGTGAGGGAGGTGGACAATATGGGAGGGGAAAGTTTGCTTTCTTTGGTCGAAAGTGAAGAATAATCCAGACTGAATATACCAAGCTGTTTTTACTGCGTGTCATCCCATTTGTAAACCTGGGCTAAGAAACATGTCCATTGGAATCCACTGAATATTGAAATACAGTCATCAAAAAATGTATTGAAACAACACTATTTGAGTTTATAATATCCTTTTTAGAAGATCTAGCTGTCAAGAGCTTTTTAATCAAATTTGGTCCTGTTGTAAGTGACACATAGCAAATTTCACCAGCAAATCGGCAAAACCACACTTGTGATGTCCTATCATCAGCTGCTTTACAATAAGATTCAACTTCAAGAAAGAGGGGAAATCGAAAAACCCCATTCCTCTGCTCAAATTTTCATTTGAATTAATCTCCATGAAAGCCTCAAGCGCCATCTCGAATCATACTCCCAGGCCATGAATCCTGGACATTAAATAAAAATATACTGCATGTGATTGAAGTGGAAGAAATCGCTGATTGCAAGTTTGCTGATTGATGATCATTAGCCTCAAAACTCTGAAGAACAATGGCAGCTACATGTAGAATTTAATTACTACACAGCAACGACTGACAAAAGCGGTACCACTTAAGTTATCTATTTAACGGAATGCCTCTGATGACAAATCTCAGACGAACATTTTGATGTGAACAACATCCACATTCTGCAGTGCTTTACTGCTGTGCCCGTGCTGGCCATTAGAAAGAATGCAGGTTAGAGGTACTTCCGCATTGGCTATGTCCATATTTTATACAGTCAATGGTTTTGTAATTAAAGGGTTTTTAAGTTTGAGTAGCTGCTGATTATCAGATGCAAAACCTGTCTTTAAAATGTTTTTCTCTGTTCTAGCTTGGTTTCCTGCCGTTGATCGAGCAGTTGGCTTGTAACCTCACCACAGTTCACTTGGCAGAGGATCAAGACTTTGACTTTCAGCTGTTTTACTGCTGTAAGTGTTTAGGAAGTATACGAAGTATAAGAATAAACTTCTCTCAAACAGTCACTTTATCCAATTGGAATTTATTTCCTCCTATATATATGTGTGTATGTCCACATTGAGTAAAAGTCTGAGTGTGTGTGTGGGTGGTTGTGTAAGTGTATCCAGTCAGTCAAACTTGAGTACCTGGGATGCGTGGGCCGTTGAGAGGGTTGGACAGTGCCATGCCGATCTCGGTCATGCCATAACGTTCCAGCAGTGTGTGTCCTGTAATCTCCTCCCAGCGCTGCAGCGTGGGAAGAGGGAGAGCAGCCGAGCCCGAAACCATCAGCCTGGAGGGAGAGGGACGGATGTGAGGGAACCACTCTGCTATGCCATGGAAACTTTGAGAAACATGTCCATTTCAAGTCTATCATCTTTGAGGTTCACAGTTCTTGCTATTTGTGTTGTTAGACAGTCACAGGTAAGTAGAGCTGCAACTATAGTAGATTAATAAATGAATAAACTTTGCCATTAATGATGGTAACTGTAAACTGTTTGGGTTTTGGACTGTTGGGTCAAGACTAAAGAGGGAATTTGACTTTGAATAATCATTTATATAATCTAATTTCTGTAAAACATAAAACTAAATTGTGAAAAAATCGACATATGGATCTACGAAAATATGAAAACATTTGCATCGCTAATGTGATGTTGGTGATACATGTGTTGAGAAGCTGACTTGATGAAAAAGTAGTAGAGAATTTAGGCGCCACACATTCATTATTTAGAACATTGAATTAGAAAACTCCAGACACATCACAAAACACTGATAACATACCATTTAACAATACAAATGTTTTGTCAACGACCACAAAACAGCAATATAGTGCTCATAAGTGGATCTGATTAAAAAGGGCAAAACTACACCAAAAATATCAGAGAGTAGTAAAGTCTAAGATGTTGGGCCAACAAAAGCCTGTGGAACAGCTTTCTTGCTCCTTCTTTTCTTCTTCATAGTCTCTGCACTTATGCTAGGGTGATGATGACCATTCTTTCAAAAGATAATCCCTTATTCTGTGTTTTGATTATAGTGATGAGAGCTCTGTCCAACAAGTTGCTCCAATCTCCCATCAGTGTTCAGTTAGTTTAATAATACTCATTACACTGTCAATTGGCAGCCTTTTTGGAATCAACTTTGTTATGTTTTTATTGTATTTATTACACATTTTTCTTTAAATAGGGGCGCGTGCGCACACACGCACAACACAAAGGAACATGTTATCTGCAAATACATCTACCCCTGAGAAAGGTGTCTGTCATTGATCGCACAGCGAGTACCTGATCCTCTCCTTGCACACTGCTTTGACAAAGTCCTTGACATGAGGTTGTCTGAAGTGCTGATCATAGTACTGGATCAGCTTAGAGTAGATAGTTGGCACGGCCATGAACACGTTAACCACAGGAGCCTTGGTGCTCAACAGCATCTCCCACACCTGGGACACAGACAGAGGGAGAGAGAGACACTCAAAAAGAGAGATAAACGCAACATAAAACTGAAGAGCAAAGAAAGGGAGTGGAAGAGGGGGAGATTAGGAAAAGGGGCCGTGCAAACTAAATTATTACATCCAGATTCATTCCATTAGTGCATGCGCAAGTGACATTTTTCTTCTTTTCTCTGATGTAAATGGCAGAGTAAGGTCCAGACAGCAGCCTCATATAAAACCCTGTCAACACCACGCCAAAAAAAGACAAGAAAGAAAAGTCGAAATTTGTAAAGGTCAGGGGGAAGAAAACAGCAGACCGCTGTAGGGCAGAGCCGGCATGCTGGGCAGTTAAAAGGCCTTCCGCATGGCTACTTTTGACAAATGTGCTTTTTGACTGTTGCAGAAGGAGCCACTCACGGCCTTCGCTGCATCAAGCGTAGCGCTTTAAATACACACACATACAAAGGACGTTAACGGACATAAACATACATCGTGAACTAAATGCACACATAAAAATACTATTCAAATATCACATAAACTCACTTGTTCAAGGACAAAGCCATTTTACACACCCCACCCTACATACGCCACCTCATCCCTCACACACACACACACACACACACACACACACAGACAGACAGACAGTCTGGGTACACCCGCAGTAGACGATGGGAGGATGGGACGACAGCATGAATTAAGTGAAGGTGAACGACAGCTTCTCTAAGTCCCATCTCCCCCCCTGGGAGACAACAGCTCCTCCCCAGCTGTCTCCCCTCCCGCTCCCCTCTCAGTCTACTTATCCTCACTTCTTCTTCATCCCACATTCTACCTTCATTCCCCAAGTGCTTCTTTTTCATTCTCCACTTTCATCTCTGACCCGACATCTTCCCTTCATCTTTCTTTCTACCCCCCCCTCCCCTCGCTCCCTATCTCACATTCACTTACCTTCTCTCTCCGTTTCGTAATTTCCTGCTTCGCTGCCTCTGCAGTCTCTCTCTCTTTCTCTCACACACACACACACACCCAGACACATACTCACACACAGAGAGATGCGGTCTTTACCGTCATCCCTCTCACCTGCACTACCAACACATCCCTCTTAATGCGCCAACAATTTCTAAACTCTTCCTTCCACTTCTCCTTTGAGTCACCTCATCTTCGTCTCACTTAATCTATTACCAACCAACTGCTCCTCTGACCGCCTCTGCCTCAGATAAGCAAACTGAAATATATAGATGAATAAAGTTAAGATGATTAAGACTAGTCAATGGCCATATTGGTTTCCAATCCCTGTTTCTCACAAAATCATTACGAGCAGAATAATCGTTGGCGTTCACAGTTCACCTGTGCACATACAGAATCAAACTTTGAGAGGAGGATTATTAACTGAGTGTGCCCCAACCATTCTGGGTGGTGTCTATCAAGTGCAGTCGAGCGCTTCCACCAAGTCCAGTCTGGTGGGGAGAGGAAGGCAATTTATGTCCGTCAAAGAGCTGGCCTCCACCTAGGGGACAGGATGTGGTGAGAACCCAGAGCCATGGCCTGCATCCTAAACAACTCAATGAGCTGCTCAGCCTTGCACTCAACATGGGCCTCCGACACAACTGCCAATTCTTCCTGAGGAGGAATGGATGTCGAACGTCAATATGTTCGTAGCATCTCAGGTATCAAAAGTTGCCATTGACGCTTACATCTACGTCCAGTGTGCTGATTCTTTCATCCATTTCCTTTAATCAGCTATGATAATTCCTCTAATTTCAGGCTGTGTTTTATCAAGAAAATGTTTATGTGCGGTTAGACACGGATATATTGGCTTATCTTTGTAAAAAGGGAAAAAAATAATAGTTTTGGTACTGTTACTGAAACTCAATATACTATCAAATTAAGATTCTACAGCCATGCCACCACCTCTGTTAGACTGTAGTTTGGCTGAGCAGTAATTTCAGCTAAATGTTAGCGTTGCATCGTAATAAGCCCCCAATGCAATCAATGCAAACATACTTCATATTGAGCTGGTACAGTACAATATTTACCCTGCAAAACATTTTCATTTGAAACAACAGGGGCGACAAAAATTAACTGAGGAGAAAGATGAGAGTCTGCACCAAAGTTTCATGACAGTTTTCTAAATAACTGAATAATGACAGATATTTCACTGAAAAACTGCCTCATGGTGATGATAAACAAAAATTCAGGGGATCGCCAAAGTCAATGGAATTCATCCTTTGGCGATCATGAATGCCTGTACCTCCCAATAAATCTAGAGACTGTTGAGATATTTCACAGGTTAAAACAGAATGGCACTCAGTAGACAGCATACTTCCGCCAAGGCCTAACAGTCCCCTTTGGTACAATCAATTTGTTTCCATAGAGTGACTAAAAAAGACTACCCTCTGTGACAACATATTTAAATCCACTGGACCTGCATTTTTACTTGGAGCTGCATCACATTGTACTCACTCATCGATACCAGTCACCTAAATACGGCAGATTTTTTCATCAAAATCCAAGCTTGCAAACCCGAAGAAAGTGAGAGCAAATTTCTGGGTCCTGGAAGCGGACATGGATAAAAACATAACCTCCTTGGCAGAGTGATTGAAAAGTTGGACCCGCTGGACATGCTAGAGAAATAAAGGGTTATAACCAAAGCCAGTAGGTCTTCATCCTCTGGGAACCATTAGTGTAATGACAGTGCGAAATCCTATTGAAATCCATCCAACAGTTGGCAAGATATTTCTGACTGGACCAATATTGCCAAACATTGTGAATATTCCTTTATCCACCAAAGCCAACCTAAACCACTGGTGTGTGGAATATTACTCTAGAGATATCGGCTCTGACTTTGACTCGAAGAACAGGCAGATTTTGAGTTTGTAGGGACACTTTCGAAGCCCTTTCAATAAAAGGCTCAACAAAATCTATAATACAGTATCACATGTGAGTGTAAATGAATTTCCTCTCCTTAATTCAATTTTTGCTGCTATGATAAAGTAGTCCATGGGGATGCAGAAAAAATCTGCCCAATGTTGTATGAACCGCAGGAATAGTACTGGCCTTTGTCGGTCTACAACAGCACACTTGAAATAGACTTATCTGCGATTTACTGGATCACAATTCCCGCACTGAAAATCTTTGTCACTATCTCCAGGCGATATCAGAAAAAATCAATGGCGGCCTCTGCTGCCTAGGCTACCCTTCAGAGATCTTAGGAGATAGAAGAGACAGACTATCGATCACTTCATCAATGTACTGTAACTTCAGGAGGAGGAGGAGAATAAAGGTTTTTTTTTTTTGAGGCTGAGAGGAGGGGTGTTGCGGTTTGGTGCACAAGGTCAGGGATAACAGCTGAATACTGATAGCTGTAACAGTGTAGCAATACCCATATTGACAGATACATATGTCCTTTAAAGACCTTTCCTTTCCTTTCCATCTACCTTCCCTGCCACTGTGCTTTGCAGGTCCCCACATACGAAAACAAAAACAAAAACAAACACCCACATACATTGGAAAACATGTGCATTGACACCCATATATGTGCCAAAGCCACATCTACACACACACACACACACACACATACTCCGAGCCCCCCATCTTCCCCTCCCTTCTGTGGGCCAAACAAGCACTATCATCCTTCAATGTCAGCTCATCGATTGATCCGCTGCTTAAGCCCCTGCCGTGAGTCGGCATTGGTCAGATACAAAGCCACACAGGGCAATTCATCACTGCGCCCCAAACACTTAGTTTGACAGTCAGAGAGGGGAGAGGAGGAGAGACTGATAGAAGGAAGAGGGGGCAGAGGAGATGAAGCGAGGAGAAAGGAAGGAGGAGAAAAGTGGAAGTGGAAAGGGAAAGAGAAAGAGGGAATGATGTGGAAAGAGCTGAAGGTCTTTTTCAACCCAGCAGCACTGTGCCCATATTCCTCATCGTCAACGATGGCTTGGGTCTTGCAGCCACTTCCTGAGCCATGCAGCTGCACAACTTTGTTAATGAATGGTATATTGTACAAAAAGAAAAAGATAGACAAGAAAAAGGAGGAGGGCGGTCGAGACCTTCTGAGGCAGGAAGTCAGGCAGCATGACGCAGGTGGCGCCCACCCACAGCGGGCACAGAAGCTTGTTAACGATGCCGTGCACGTGGTGGAGCGGCAAGGTGTGGAGGATGACGTCATCTTTGGACCACGCCCACTCTGAAACCAGACACTGGACCTGATGGATGAGACGTGGGAGGAAAGAGAGGGTGTCTTTACGATGAATTATCGCAATCAGCTTCCACTGTTGCAGACATTTAGTTTGCTTGTTTAACATTTTCACCTCCCAACCTGCTGCATTCACACCTCACTTAGTAATTCATACAAGAATTACTCCTGCCCAGAGACCCCCTCTGAACAATGTTTATTGCTGCTGTTGGAGAGCATAATAATAACTCAAATTTATCATAATCCTGGTGGTTTTAAGCTGGTCCACTGAGGCTCCTCTAGGTGGAGAAATCCGTTCACTCTCTTCAACAGCTCATTTCTCCCAGTGTTTATTCCGCATGTTTCGAAAAATATATGTCTGCTGTCATTATAGCTGCTATCAATATTTAATATGGTGGCACATCATCACATGAATTTAGCGGTTAGCAATAAAAGCAAAAATCACCAGCAAACTATAAAATAGGTTTAGAAAATGACATCACTTTACTTTAATGCAGCTTTTAGAACCATGGAAGAACAACACTGTGGATTGCTGGAAAATTTCTCCGAGAATTAAGCCGCCAGATCTATCAGTCATGAAGAACATCAGCTCAGAATTCCCTATACTCAAGTCAAATAAGGTCAATTTTATCTATATTTCTTAGAAGAAAAAAACATCAGAAAATTGTCTTTTACAAAATGTAACACTCTCTGTCCTCCACTCTGGATTCAAAATGATAAACTCCTCAAATTCACCATTAAGGTTCATTTAGTTGCCAAAATTAGATTAGGTGATTATGGAGGGAATGGAAATTGAACTTCATCCTTGCGCTCCTGACAACCACTAATGATTGCTCAGCAATTCATTTTGGAATTGTGCCCTTTTAAATGATTGCACATTTCCCGCCTGTGAGTGTCCAGTTATAGAGCAGCATCTGAAATAGTCCAAAATGTGCATTGTGTATAACAGGTTTAATCTCAACACTAGCTTTGTAAAGCTGATGCTGTTCTCACTTTTATTAATGCAATTGGACGGTGATTTGTTCCTGACAGTGTTGTTGAACTGCATTAGAGTAAACTGTACAAGCGTTCTGGTTATTGTGTCCTGTTTGTTTGTGTAAGTAGATAATAAGTATGGTCTTGTTTATTGAGAGTGAAACTTCCACCAAATGCAATACATACATGGACATTAACTGAGCAGTTCAAGGCTAGAAATTGCTGACACACTTGCATAACGCACACATGCATGCAGATATCCAGCCTCGTGTTAATGTTTGACTCTACTTGAAATAAGAACTCCAACAACAAGGCAATGTGGGTCACTGAGGAGTGGTCTTTGTTACAGATGTGACGGCAGATTCTGATCACTCAGACTGCATTCAGTACACCTCTGACACCCTTCGTGGTGCGTGTCTGTAACTAACGTCATGCACAAAACACAACCCAGGCACAGGCTCAATCATTACATTAGGAATTCAGCGTTCCATTCACGAGGAAGAATTGCATCATTGCTGTCTGCGTAGGCATTATACAGGTGTTTAAATACTGAACGACACAGAAAATGACACACGCGCACACAACCCCCCCCACATTGTTACAACATCAGAAATGGTGAAGTGGATTGGATGATAGGGATCAGATGTAATCGTAAATCCAACCTGGTCCAAATTAGTCCCAAGTCTTCCTTCACATTAACCTGGCGGAGGAGCTTTGCAGGAATTCTGACAACCTGATGTCGTTGCCTTCCAGTCAAAACAGACAGACTCACTTAATCACTCACTCAGCCACCTCCTTGAGCCAACCAGAGACAAATGAAGCTCTGTCGTCTTTCAGAGTGATTTAATTTTCCGCCCTATTGGACATGTAGGTCAGCTGTACTTAAAAATATACAGGCAAATCTTCAGGAGATCTTTAATGGCATAAATTAGTGATTATTCAAGAAGCTCAAGTGGAACAAAAGCGGAATGATGCTAATCAGGGAGTCAAATGGCTGAGGGGGTGTCTGAATACTCAGAAACATGCAGACATTTTATCCGTCTGTATTTGTCAGATTTGTGGAGCTCTGGTCACGGCTCTAGTTGAACTTCCTGAAAATTGAAGAAAGAAAATTAACTCTCGCGGAGTTCAAAGCCATTATCAGACAAAGAGACGTGCGATTTATGTCGATATAAATTGTACTGTCGTAAATATTCAAGCTGGCTGTCAATTATACTGGAAATACATCGGAAGGTGTTTAAATATCATACCGGGGGTATCACACCTGTTAGCCAATGGATAACTACCAGTACTTAACTCTGTATTTCATGGGGCAAATTGTATAAAACACCAGCGTTGCACTGGTTTCCACGAATTTTAATAAGGTGTGTACGAATAAAAAGGGCCCAAAAAGCAAAGATGAAAATGTTTTAAATAAATGCTGTTATTTGCTGTCACATTTAGATAGAAAACGAATCTCTTCTCTTCTATTTGGAGAACATCTGAGCAGGACACACAGACTAGGGAGGTTTAAGGACATTAAATCAAAGATGGGAGTGTAGATTTTAAAAATGTCAATGCAAATATACCGATTACTGATACAGTATCTGATAATGACATACTGACATTCATCTTTTTATATAAACATATCACAAACACAAATAAGCTTTATATGGAACCCTTAGATTTGTTTTTATCTCTTTTTAACTGTGACCAAGATAAATACCGTCTCTAAATTACCTCAGACCTAGTTTGGCATTTATCTAATGGGATTCTTGTTCTTGTCAATATAGAAATATCTGCAGTAAGATTATATATTTCTATAAGTAAATCCATCAATATCATGATCTCACTATTTAGTACAACAAAGCGCTGTTGAGTAGAACACAAAGTATGTTATTGATGATATTATATCTGAAAAGGTTTAATTAAGTCCCCTTGGATGAATTCAAAATCATCATTGGCTGTATTAAATTCAAGTTAAAAACGACTGTTTTTTGTTGTAGGTACAGTGGTGTGTTTAGCTGTCATTCAGGTCTAAAATGTCCTAGTAGACACAAAAAGCCAATAGCTGGTTTATAGACAATCCTTGCTGCTCGGTATTTTAATTAGCCACAGCTTCGAGTTGCATTCTCACTGGAGCCTGACCGATATAGGGATTGGCTGATATTTTAAGCTGATTTTAACTAATCAGTGTATGCTGTATGCTGTCTTATATGTAGAGATATCAAAACTTGTTTTTGCGGTCCATAATGCGGATAAAGATGCCAAGGAAGTTTATTGTTTCTGTGCATTTAACTGTAAAAAAAAATAATACTACCATTAATAGTGTTTGATAACAACATTTGAGGGATAGTTTTTTTTATCCAATATATAAATACTTGAATGTTTATCCTCCTGAGTACCAGTATTGGCATCAGCTTTAAAAATCCAGTAGTGGTCGGGCTCTAATGAGCACCAGCTTAACCATCCTCGGTTGTCAAAGATGTAAATCGACCTTTTTTGCTACTTACTTAAACATCTATTGTTATCAAACTAGAAGCATATATTTTGTTGAGTCTCCAATTGCATTATAGTTTAAAAGACAACATTTACCATGGCTTGGATGCTGCTGTGTGTATGCAGAACACCCTTGGGTCTCCCTGTGGTACCACTGGTGTAGATAATCATCGCTGGTCGATCAGCCCAGTCTGTGATCGCTGTCTCCTTCTCTTGGGAGTCTGTCCCATCTAAAGTACTTAGGTCAGACGTAGGGGGCAGCGTCAGGCATGGCAGCCCCAGCCTCTGTGCCAGTGGTTCAAGAGTTTCACCATAGGGATGCCCTGCCACCAACAGAGAACTCTGGGAGTCAGAGATGATGTACTCCAGCTCAGATTCGGGGTGTTTTCTGTAGAGTGGTACTGCCGTTCCACCACTCATCCAAGTCGCCCACTGTGCCACTGTGTAGGAAGCATCATTAGCACACAGGAAGGAGATGCGTTTGCCTTCCAGACCCCCAAAATCTGATTTGAGAGCAGTGCTAATTCTACCTGCCAGACGTAAACTGCTGCAATACAGCTGCTGGTAACTGTGGCTGCCACTGCTGTCTACGATAGCCAGCCTGTCTCCAAATGCTGGAGCTCTGGCAAACACCGGCTTCTGGTTTAACCTCCATGAAGGTGCTTTAGTCCATCCATGAGCCCTTCTTTGAACCACAGATCCCAGCAGCCATTGCCTTTGTTTTGACGGGTAATGAGTCCTCTGAAGAGCGACTTTCCAGTGAGGCAAAGTACACTTCAGAGAGCGGCAGGCGGCAGCAGCAAGAAGTCTTGACAGCATGTCTGAAACTGTTCAGATCCTGCAGAGTTTGAACCTCAAGATGGCTCCATCCTCAGTCACCTGCATACGCTCATAACTGACTGTCTGTGAGTTGACAGGAAAAAAAAGCACGTTAGCGCACAACGTTTCACATCTTCCTCTCTGATCTATTCATCCTCCTGACTTCCTTCTCTAACATTCAGTTTTAGTTGACAATCACTTCCCTTAAGCTTCCATTCATCTAGAATAGCACTATATAACGCAAACTTACTATATGCAGCGCAAATGTATCTGAAGATGTAATGTAGATTGGAAAAAAATGATTAGTAGTTGATTAATTTTCAAATAATTGATGAGAGAATAATCAAAAGGGTGTTCCATCGATATAGTATTGTAGTTGCTTTACAAGAGTGAAATTGTTCAAATTAGTTACATATAGTGTTGTATAAAGTATTAAATAAAGTAATAGATATTGACTTGAGGTAGACTTGAGTAAAAGTCTAAATACTTTGTGATCCTGTAGACAGTAGGGCAGCTGGAACAGCATGTGTCCTGTATACAGAGGCTATTTCCAGGGGCCGAGTCTGACCTGCGGTCCTTTACTGCATGTCATCCACCCTTCTCTCTAATCACTTTTCCTGCCATCTCTAAAGCTGTCCTATCGATAAAGCCATGAAATGCCAAAAAAACTGATATTACATCTTCGTAAGTATAAAAGTATTAAATGTAAGTAAGAGTAAATCCTAAGAGTATTTACATGTAAGCATATACTGTGTACTATGGCCAATTATTGGATCCTATATTTTTTAAAGAATATATTTTTTGGCTTTATTGACAGAACAGCCTGGAGAAATGACAGGAAACAGGTTACCCTAATCACTCTGCAGCCACGGAGCTAAACAGCCCCGGATCCTACGTTAACCTTTTTTTTTTTAATTATTGGAATCAGTGCTTTTTTAAATCTGATTGTTGATACAATTTGTTAATTTAAACATGCACTCATATGGCTCCGATGCAGCATGTCAACTGAAAAGTAACTAGTGATTTAAGTTATTAAATTAATCTAGTGATTAAAAAGTACAATATTTGCCTCCAACATGTAGTGGAGTATACAGTAGCAGAAAAGGGAAATACTCCTAAACCTAATCTGTCAATCCTGCCAAACACTGAATGCTACATTCTCCATCACTTTATCTCGGGGAGCGCTGTCTACGATAATTTAAGTGCAGCTGATGTGTAAAATCGGTGGAGTATTCCTTTAATTATGAACCGTATCGTGCAGTTGGACTGTAGGTCGGACAACTTGGTAAAAACAATCGTTTATTTCATAGAGGAGAGAGTCTGAAGCTAAATTATGTTTTAAACTATTTTCAGTAACTTATGTGGAAACGATCGGTTCTTTCTGAGTCGGGTTCGGTACCGGTAACATTACCTTTACAGGTGGATAATAGTGACCATTGTATAACGGTATATGTCTATGATAGTGACGATCGCTGACATTATTTCGGTAAATCAGCTAACTGACAGTTAAAGACGAGCCTGAGTTGACGGACTTCAGTCGAAATAATGTCTAAAATAACGGACGATAAACGTCCAGTTTCTACGTCGAATAATACGGAATTACTTTATATGAATTAAGACCTGTGTTTCAGTGTACACGTATCTCCTTTAATCCATGTTCACCTTACCTAAAACAGAAGCCGGTGCGTCTTGTAGTGAAGGACGGCGCAGCGGCATTAATCTTCCGACATGAAACACGTCGCCGGAATGGTTCCGACCTGGTAAGGTACATAACAAACCACGAAGGCTACAGTTTTTACTCGTCAAAGAACAATTTGTGACTTTAATGAAGCTGCATACTTTCGCATTTCACATCATATGATTTAAATGCACCTGCTATGAGATGAAGAAGTCATCTCTGCGGATGATTATTTAATTGTAGTGCTATTAATTTGAATTAAATTGGATATTAAGATCAATTTCAGCCCTTTCGTTTTGTTTTGATATTTTTAAGGTCAATGCAATGATGCAGTGGGTCCACAAACAAGAGATGTAGACCTGAGTCACTGTGCCTTAAACTTGAGTCAACTCAAGTCACTGTTTGACTTGACTTGTGACTTGAGTTGATGACTTGAATGACTTGTCTTGATGTTTTACGTCACATTTTCTAAATTTATTTATTCATTGTCAGAAATGAATAATATTCAATTAAATCTATTTAACTGATTATCAGTTATAGTACAGATACAATTTAATGTCAACTTTTTGAACAGGGTAGATACAGTGGCCAGTCATATCATTATCAGACAGGTAATGAAACCTTTTCTTCTCTTCTCTCTTCTTCTTTCTTTCTCTTTTCAAACACTGAAAGCTGCATGTAAGACTGCAGAATCTTTGGGAGGGGAAGTGACATGACTTGAGACTTGACTTGCACGAGAAAAATTGACCTAGGGCTTTCTTGAGACTTGGATCAATGACTTGAGTCACATGTCTCTCACAGACAGCCAGTTTCAGATAATTGTGTCATTGATTATAGCAGTACAAGACTTGTGTTGCTGTCTGTCATCCTGTGGTCCTTAACTCAGCTTGCTCGTTGTTGGCAAGTTCCACCCCCATTTTTGAGGACTGATCCAGTGGAGAGGCTGCTCACCAGAGACGAGGACAGGGGAAGGGAGAGTGCAGCGTACATGCAGCTACCCCACACAGAGCTGTGTTTGGCTTTAGATCACATGCCAGTCCTACCGCTCAGTGTGCCAACTAGCTTGGCTGGCTTCATCATCACAGTGCAAGTGGGTACATTCAGCCGCCAGCTGGCAGTCGCGGGCCTCAGATAAGAGAATGGTACAGACATGGCACACGTTCAAAAAGTTTTCACTTCCCTCCCCAAACCCCCTACACTGCAAACAAGGATGGCATGTTCCTAACGAAATTGGTGCCTTTGTTTCAGAGAACTCCCCTCCACTCTCAGGAATAGTATCGTCAAAGACCACTCGTTCCCATTCGTGGGGAAAACGCTATTCAAGGGGATGCTATGCTACCCCAGCAGCTATGTAATTTCCAGAGAATCCTTTATTTCTAGGGCTTTTGCACAGTCTTTTCGTCTTTTTTTATGCAGATGGCACTGCCGGTTTTTCATCTGGGTTCAACCTAAAATGACCGAATGCGATCTCCGATGAAACGAAATAAGGCACTGACGACCCTTGTTTTTGGATTTGCTTCCTGGAAGTTGGCCATATTTTTGACATGCTTTAAATTGGGACTGGAATCTGAGCCAGTGAGAGATGTATGTACGGCAACTCGAGAACTGCAGGGACGGATGAAAAGCAGAGGATGATAAAAGGCATCACGTGTACGTCTGTTTGTCAGGGGTGAGAGGACAAGACGTGAGGACTTAGGGTTACGGTTATGGCGAAAACATGATAGGCAGAGTATCTAGCAGAGGCTGGCATTCTGCTGCGATGGCCTGCTGCCAACACACCATTCAGCAAAGACCACCTGAAAGGATCTCGCCGCTGATGGGCTGGACGGCCGCAAGCAGGCGCCAACTCCCACCTTGGCAGAAGACTGCATCTGAGGAAAAGGGAAAGAGGGGACCCCCCACAGATCTGTGAGAGAGGCTGAGATGGTAACACAAACCGTGGGGAGTACCCAAGCATGTGTCAGGTTGGCATCAATGTGAGAATGTCTTGGCAAGCGCTCCGTTCTCTCCCCTCCCACCCCAGCTCACACACAAACACACTGTTGCCCTGCTTGGAACACATGGTACATCAGCAGCGGCATCTGGCCGTGCTGACTCCTGGCAGCTGCGCTTCGTCTTCGCCAGTTGGGAGTCTTGGCACTGCCACTTCATCAACTACCTGTGGCTCCTCCCGGGTAAAAAGGCGAGCGATGAATTATTTCGAGGCTGCAGCTGCAAACTTGACTTTCATCCAAGAGATTCACTATAAACATATGACTGCCTCACAGAGCACATGCCACCCACATACTAATGCACGGTTGACAACACGGCTTGTATCCTGCGCAAAGGGACTTTGCGTGTCATCATACGATGGCATGGTTCATTTGAGGTGAAAGACGGCGGATGCTCTGTGATGACTCTCCGAGTGTTGTATCTGCGCCGAACACAAGTGCTTTTCAAAAAGGCCCAGGGAGACAGACGAGTGGGAGCTCTTGGCTTACCAAAGGTGTTTTTTTCTAAACCCTCAAATCTACAAAATGGAGAAGAAAAAAAACAACACAAGTGGCAGGAAAAATAATGCGTTTTGGGCTTCATCTGGCAACATCGGCCGATCTCTTTGTGTTGGGAAAGATGGAATCAAAAGTCAGCCAAGGATTATACTGAAAGAAATTTCCCTTCCATTTTCATAATGACCAAATGGATGTGTGACCTTTCAACTCTGCAATTATTGCCTCACATTCCATTTCTAATGGAGGTTTTGACAACCAAGGACATTTGCCTGAAGCGCTCTGAATACATTTTAGCTGTGACACCATGGATTGCTGATAAAGAATAGGACAGCTTTGTCTGCAGATTACCTCGTCTCTTGAGGGAGAATTTCCAATGGCACCTTTGTGAGATGTGCTCCCAAAGGTTTTATTAGTAACACCTTGTTTTGGAAAGATGACGGTATAATGTAACGCTGCTTTATTTAATACTTGATTGTTTCAGTGGCACTTCCTCTTGTTGTGGAATACACAATCTACTGGTCTGGATGATTCCACTTAATCACTGAGGTGCGCTTAATGCCAACTGCTCTCCATCTGTCCAGAGATGCGTTTGGGTTTTCCTGCACTCTCAATTGATTTTTCTTGTCGAGAAGCTCTGACGTTCCCAGGGCAAAAATCCAAAGCTTTCAATTCATCCAAAATGTCAGCTGTTATGCCGGTCAAGTTTGATAGAAGTATTTTGTAAAATAAATAATATAATATAAATACAGTCTGTTTATTGTGGTCCCAGTTCTAGTATTAAATGAGATGAAGACTCAAGTTAGCAATCACATAGCTTTGGCTGTGTTTATGCATGAAGTGAAGTCAAGGAAGAGGAGTTAGCAAAGCAAAGCAGGAAGCCCAATTTAATGTGAAGGATTTTGGACACCCTCTGGTTTTATTCAGAGTTCATGGTTTGCCCTCGGCTACTCAGGCACTGCATGACCCGATTTAAATTCAAAACTTGTTTTTGTCTATCCTTGTTTCAACAGAGATGTTGCCAGCAAGCTGTTAAAATTTGTCAAAAATTTGACTGTATCACCCCTTAGACACATAAACAAGTAGGTACACACATACACACCAATATTCTCTCACTTTTTTGTGTGGGTGTTAGTCATCTGACAGTGACCCGGTGGGAGTTTTTTTTCTCCATCTGTGTCGGTCTGACCCATTTTAGCCCTCGGCCACGTCCAACTGTTCCGTTTCCCAAACATATGTGCAGTGGCAGGGGGATAAGCGAACCGTTGCCGCGCGGGACCTGCAGACACACACTGCAGATATGACACTGGACCCTGCTATCCAGTCTGTCTGCTTCCCACAGCATATGCCATCATCAGCACTGGCCCCGAGGATTCAGACCTTAGCGATTCGACAAAACAAAACTAACGCTTCTCCCTTCTCCTGCTTTGAGCCGAGGATGATAAAGTACATTTGTCAAGATTCATTTCCTGCGAATGCACTGTGTGTGTTTTTACCGTCCACTAATTTTCAGTTCTCGTGATGACTCCTCACTGAATGCTTAACCTCTCTTATTCAGTATTCACCTGCATTTCTTCAGCTGCTATCGGCCAGCCCCTTAACTGGGCACTTGACTTGGCGGACCGACTGGCTACGCTCTCTCTGCAGCTCATAACACCAGCCAGTGAGGGCAGGATAGGCCAACCAGAAGAGGGATTGGGGGTTTTACCAAGTGGTCCATGTTGGCAGATGAGATGGTATCACTGCACAGAGCCAAGACCCACTGGGGACTGTGGGGTGTGAGGCACATATGGGCAAACAGGCGGCTGTTGAGCTGCGTACATGAGCTTCCCATCACGGCCTCCACCGGAGGATTTGATGCTGTTGTATGGAGTGGGTCTGCATTGTTTGGGTTGGGTTGAAAAAAAAAACATAGAGAGCCGATCTCAGCCAAATGAATCAGGGAGAAACACCGTATACCATTAAAGGTTATGTGAAAACGCCCACAACTTGTTATTGTAATTTACACGTTCTCTGAATAACTGAGGCAGACGGCGTGGTCAAATGGACGGAATAAAGTTGATTTAACTGTAGTCTTAAGGTAACTCACCTTAAATAAATGATATCCAACTTCCTGACCTGCTGGCTGTAATGAGCTTTAGATCGCTCCGGAATATTTTGATAGCTTTCCACTAATGCTTTATTGATTCTGCTCTTTCCCTTTTAACTCACACACATGAAAATGGAAAATATTCTGCTGCTAGACAGACTTTCAGGACTTCCGCCCGCCCCGCCTCCCCCTCGCTGTCTAATTCAGCTCACTAACTCTGCATCCTCAACAATATGCTGCCTCTGAGCATTAAAAGGGTTATTGCCTCTCACTGAAGCCAAAGTTGCATATTTTTTGCATTATATTACATCCAGATGCAAAGTGAAACCTTTAGTTTTTTGATTTCCCATCAATTTTAAAAAATGTGTTCATGATACAGCTTGGATAAAAACAGATTTTGGACATGGTTGTTTATAATCGCTCCGACAGCCTTGTAAATGTTTGGCATGTTAAATGTCTGTTTAGCTTATGTGAAAGGACAAAAAAAACCATACATTTCCTATACATAATCAATTTAGTTCTTCAGCCATGCAAAGAAACTTGGCAGGCATCTTTCTTGTTCCATCGCCTGCACATACTTCAGGCACCCTCACGCACACACATACATACATGCATGCATTGTAACAAATGCACACTCGGAGGCTGTGAGGCTGCTTGGGTGGTGTGTTGTTCTCTCAGAGACGGTGCCATATGTTGTCTAGCCTCCCAGGGGGGGCAGAGCCTGAATCGAAGAGAAGCCCACTGCAGTACAGCGCCTACAAAGCTCCCCAAATTCGACATAATTCTGTGCATTTTATGTCATTTATCTTTCACCTTACTCACATTTAGCTTGTCCTTGAAGTGTGTGAACTCAGTGAGATAATGTTTTTTTGTTTGTTTGGTTTTTTTTTTTACATCTTGATAAGTAAATCAAATTAAAGGATAAATTCACCCATAAGTGAAAATTTTCCACTCACAGCATGCGGATTGAAAGTCAGGTGAAGTTTTTTGGCCCACAGAACATTTCTTGAGAGTCGCAGCAAAACAGTGTTGCAGCATTCCTTTAAAAACAACTGAAGTAGATGGGGACTCGTTTTAAAACGTCTAAAAGCAACGGATACAACGGCTCCATACAGCTTGTCCAATGTAATCCAAGTCTCCAGAAGCCCGGAGATCCCAGAACGATTGGAAACGACTTCATTCACCCCCCTTGTAAACAGAAACCTTCATTGTAGCTGCAAAGGAAAGGTAAAAGCATAAGTGTGCATCCAGTCCGAAGAAGGTGGATATAAATCATAATCTTAAAAATCTACTCTGGATCTCCTGGCTTCCGTAGACTTGGATTACGGATTACACCTAACAAGCTGTAAAGTCTCCATCTACTTC
Organism: Diplodus sargus; assembly: GCA_903131615.1. Lineage (NCBI taxonomy): Eukaryota > Metazoa > Chordata > Actinopteri > Spariformes > Sparidae > Diplodus > Diplodus sargus. The sequence continues at coordinate 3,007,148 of CAEMYA010000013.1, forward strand.
AGTTGTTTAGAAGAATGATGTTAGCTATTTTGCTGTGAAGCACAAGACATGTTTTTGTCTCCTGCGATGATGACTGAATTTTCATTTTTGGGTAAACTTAAAGTTTTAAGTTTTCCAAAGGTATGAACAATCCAGATTTTATTCTAAACGTGGATTTAAACTTGAAAAGGAATAACGAGAACCAAGAGCCCTCTTTCACCAGTGTGCCAGTGTGTGTTTGTTTTTTTTGTTCTTGTATTTTTTCAAAGAAGTCAGGAATACATGCAAACATACTGTGCTGTAATGTTTGTGTGCACTTAGCTCCCAGCATCCCTGTCTTGTTGGACAGAGCAGCAGTATAGTGTGAACACTTCTGGCAAACTGTAAGCAAGTAAAGAGCTGTTTAGATGGATTCCAGACAATGGCTAACCTTGCAGCGAGAGGACCTGTCAATGCCTCTGCACATCTGCAGATGAG